>JAZGUH010000854.1:0-409380 GCA_037893225.1 Hippasteria phrygiana | reverse complement strand
GTCTAGATGTCAGGATTCATGATGGGGACTTACATGTACCATATGACGTAAGGTACTAGGTAATTTCTGTTCCAATTACTTGAATGACATGTCCAAAAAGTCAAATCAAAAGTCAATCACAAGTCAGCTCACAAAAAATTACAAGGGAATGCTTTTGTCACAGTTCATTTGAATAGTCTGACGAGAGACCAGACTTGCAATGTGACTTCTGATGTGACTTGTGACTGCCTTGTGTGATGAACTCTGCATGCTAGGCAGATTCATGAAAATTTTAAGTTGCTTCAATTCCTTTGAATATTACATCACTAGAAAAGGTCAGTGGTCATGATACATGTAGGTTTAAAACCCTATGCAAAGTTATGGATTTTCGTTTATTTAAATTTGCGGTCATTTTGGAGGACAATTTCAATTACAATTTTTTACCAAATTGCTAAATTGCTAAAAAAATTATTGAAAATTTATTGAAAATTTGAGCCTCATTTATTTCTTATCAATTTGTTATAAATATAAAAATAATCGTATGAGTCAAACACCAATTATTTGCCAATAAATGATCAAAAACTAAATAAAAACAAAATATAAACAGTATTGACAGAAAATTGGGCATCACAAATAGCGCCGCCAATGCTGGTTCGTGTGAATCTGCCTACGCATGCTACCTGTAGTTACAGCCTACATGTACTCACGTGTGCAGTTTTTCTCATCGAAGGGATCTTGACAGTCAACCTGACCGTCACACTTCCACAAATTCGGAAGGCAGTCTCCTGTGCTCTGGCAGGCAAATTCAAATGTGAGATCACATGCTGAGGGTTGCAAGAAAATTGAATCCTAAATTAGAGATTTCTTTCAAACAATGAAATAACTTATATTAATTAAATGGAAAGATTAATACCCCCACTAATTTCCTGACTAAAGTTTCAAAATTTAAGGTTGTGCCTAGTGTAAATAAAATTCTGAACACGAATGGCGAGTTATTTTCCACAATTTTGCTGTTCCTGACTGATTTTGTTGGATTTTGTATTAAACGTAGTGTACACGATTGGTAATTCTCAATTTTTTTTTTACTGAATTATGACGAAATACCTCACTAGACTGTAAGTTAATAGTAGTCTCAATCATCCTGTGAAATGATGGCACCAGGTGTGCTGTCGTCAAGAAAAGTGGAAATTGATATCGTCTTCCAACGATTTCCAGTTGGAAATCTTTGGAAAACTGCCCTGTAGCCTTTAGTCAAGGCGCGCGTGGCAACCCTGATGAGTGGCGCGCGCTGGACATGCTGGCATTCAGGGCGCGTCACGTGTCGGTCCAGTTGGTAGCCACGCGTGCCTTGACTAAAGGCTATCAGGTCAGTGGAACGATATTTCCAATAACATACTAACCCCCAAATCCGCCCATTTTGGAAAATTGCACCAATGACCAATCATGTACATGGCCTTTAACTTAAGGTCAAATCGGAAATATTTTACTTTGATACACCTCGCAAAATGGGTCAGGAACAGAAAAAACATCTGACAAAATAAGCATCCATTCGTGTTTTGAACTGTATTAACAGATGACAACAACCTTTACGTTTGAGCCTTTTGTCAGATTTATTTTTTGCAATCTAGGGAAAGAAAGTTTGTTTACTGTGTTCTTGGCACTGTATTTTCTGCCTGCCTTTTTTACGCCGGGATTTTGCTGAAATAAATCTTGAAATAACAGGTTGTGCCACATGTTAGACAGTTTATATCAAGAAGGGCTGGGGTGGGTTATTTTCCAAGATTTTGCTGTCCATTCCCCATTTTGGTGAGGGTAGGGCCTATTAAAGTAGCATTTTTACGTAAAATCTCCCACACTGATACTATCATATTTTTTTCTGTTTTTTTTCCCTTGCTTCTACTACTGGCTATGGACCAGTTTCTGTTCAGTAACTGGCTAGCTTGAAAATTTCAGCTTTAGGTTCATGACATGTGTCGCATGTCATGATGAGCCTAGAGCTGGAATTTTCAAGCTAAACTAAACTGGCCATTTTCTGCGACAGAAAGATTTTACTTTAATACCCCCCCCCCACCAAAATCGGTAAGGAACAGCAAATCTTGGAAAATAACCATCCATTTGTGTTCATAATTGTATAAACACTCGGCACAACCTTTAATTTTGAGAATTTGTTGGGACATTTTAGTGCAATATAGGGGAAGAAAGTTTGTGTTTTCTGTGTTAGAATTTCTTGGCACCATGTAAAGTCACTCAAAGTGTTCACATACATGTTGATTTCTTCCTCATTTTTTACAGATTTTGCTGACGTAAATTTTGAAATAACAGGTTGTGCCACATGTTTAGACAGTTGTTTTATCGAGAAGGGTTGGTTATTTTCCAAGATTTTGCTGTTCTTGACCGATTTTGGTGGGGGGTATTAAAGTAAAATCTTTCCTAAAATTTTCTAAAATCTGGGCCGAGACATTTTTTGTGTCATTTCTACAGTATTTCATGGTCGGGCTCTTTTACTGCCTCATACTGTCATAGACCTTATCGCAAATACTGCCTTGTTGAGACGTCACAATGGTTACGGCGATTAGGGCCCTGTTCCCTAAGAGAACAAAAATCCACTTTTAGGTTAATGGAACTGCCAAACTAACATTAGTTAGCGACATTAAAAAACAACAGGTATGCCATATATAAAGGGCAGGGTTTTACTTTTAGTTTTTGAGAAAAATTTTGGGGTAAAGCGGCGATGCAACGCGAAAATAAAGATGGTGATCACCGCGACGCACAGTAAACACGCAAAACCGCGTCGATTCGCATGGCAACCATGGCAACTGCCGTAAGGCGCGTAAGAAAATTGCATTTTCTACCTCAATAAACTGTTCAAAATTACAAAAAAAGATGTCAAAAGAATTAAGATAAGTCTGCTTTGAGAAAAAATACCCTTGACCCTATTTTAATCAAAACTAAAGAGGGGCCCTACACTACAGCCTAACGTTACAGCCTAAAGCAAGTTCGGGTGCTGCTGATCTAGTCCTTAATTTAACCCTAACAGCCAAAGCCTTTTTACTAGAATCCTTCCCCAACCACACAAACTCCAACACTGTGTAGTAAACCAATGGCACATTCTTTGTACTTAGACAAAATCAGGGCATCAAGTCCCATGCAAAGTGATGGTGCCAATTGGCTCTACAGTACCCAATCACACAAAATTCAACATAAAGGGGTGTTTGATTTTGGCAGGTTAGGGAAGGTTAGGGTTAATTTTGTCAATTTTGCTATTTAAATCACGCATGCGTGGTCTGTTTTCACTCGAACGCATCTATGTCGTCTGCTAATTGTTAACGAAGCAAATGTTCGTACGTCATTGTTATTTTCTATTATTTATTTCATTTATTTTCTCTGGTGCAATAAATAATTCATTATCTTATTGCAAAGAGTTATTATCATTGGACAAAACTAACAATTTCCTGTAAACGTTTGCAAAACTTGCCCCAGTTTACCTATCCTCCATCTTGAAACCGTGACGTAAACTCGCGAGTGACTAGAGAAACCATGGTCCGGAGCTTGGTTGATCCAGTTGGACTAGCTAGTCAAACCACGCAGCGTTCGGGTGACATCTAGATCAACTATGGTTAAGTCTAGTCACTCTAGTCGCCCAACCGAACTTGCTCCTAAAAAAAGTCCTAGGCTACACTTCACAATTTTGTCAAGGCCAAGGCCAAGGCCAAAGCACAAAGGGATTGTGGGAATAAAACGCGCACAAAAATTGCTCCCGTTTCCTTTGCCACAATCCCTTGTGAGCATTGTGACTATTACTAGTCTTCCCAACAACTTTTCTAAAGCAAGAATTACCTATGTAACATTAGAAGAACGACGAGCAAGAACATGAATGTCTTGAATTGTGCCAAATCATTTCCAAATTAGAAATCCCCTCCATCGGCGCGCCGCAAAGCGCCCTCAAGTGTCACATTTGATAACCAATGTGTTGCGCGCGCGTGGTCGGCTCCTGGATCTCCTCGAGGCTAGCTAGCTAGCTAGCTAGCTAGGCAGCCCGCCCCATGCCCAAGGGCGGATCCAAAACACAATTTTTTTTGGGGGGGGGCCCAACAAAAATTGTTGGAAATTTTTTTAGGAGGGGCCAAAAAAAATGTTGGCTGAGTTTTGTGGGTGGGTGTACGCAGTGGCTGCCTTTTTGCGACGTCAGTTAAAACAAAAACGAAAAAATGGGTTTTTTGGGGGGGGCCATGGCCCCCTTTGCCCCCCCCCCCCCGGATCCGCCCTTGGCCGCAACCCCCCCCCCCCCCCCCCCCCCCCCCTCGTATGTCGACGCTACTGGCGGCGTAGGCTTGCGTGTCATCCGGCAGCCGTCGAACGTGGCTAAAGAGGGAATGACGCCTCCGGCCTTGAAATGGTTGCATGGCAACTAACGGCGGATCGGGGGGGGGGGGGGGGTGTCCCCCCCCCCCCCCCCCCAAAAAAAATACCAAATTTTTTTATTGTCAACTGACGTCGCAATAAGGCACAGGGTCAACCACATACAAAATAACAAAAAACCTCCGTTTTATCTGTGATTTGTGCACGTTTGTTCCGCCACACCCGGTCCGGTTGGCCAAAGGTTGATGAATATTTAGAATTTCCAAAACGAACAAAGAAAACTAACAGAGGCGGATTCGAACCTGCGACCTCCGGAATAGGCCTACCGTACCGGCGCTCTGAGCTATCTTGCCCTATATGTTGGCGGCCTCCCAAATTGTCAGTATCTTTGTTCGGGGGCGCTAGTCAGAAGTCATGAAGATGCCGTAAAGCCAGGGATCACGCCCAATTTTACGATACAAACATTACCACAAGGGAAACGGACGGTAAATTTGAAAGAATTTTCAAAGATAGCTCAGTTGGTAGAGCGCCGGTACGGTACATATTCCGAAGGTCGCAGGTTGCAACTTAATTATGCATTCCTGCCAGTTTTCTTCAGAGATGTAGTCGAGTCCATCACAAGTCCCTGGAAGTCCCTGCAAGTCCCTGCAAGTCCATCAAAAGCCCTCCAGTCCTAATCCCAATCGCAAGCTATTCAAATGAGCTTTGACAAAGGCATTCCTTTGTCATTGTTCATCCAGTTACTTGTGACCGGCTTTATGAAAGGACTTCTGACTGAGCTTGCGAAAGTAGGCCTACTTTGTGAAAGGACTTGCAGGGACTCGACTCCAACTCTGGTTTTCTTTGTTCACTTCTTTGTTCAATTCTTTCAAACTTACCTAAAGTCAGTTTCCCTTGTGGTTTGTTTGACGAATGAAATATTCAGGAGAAAACTTTTTTTTGTTAAGCACATTATACAGACGTATATCTGCATGGCAGAAATGTTTTTGCATTTCACCAGCAGGCTTGTCGTCGCAGCGGTCAGTCAGTTCGCAGTTACTTACCTATGGCAACCGCGGGCAACAGGAGTACCAGGTACAACCCCTCCATCGCTCCTGAGTAATTCAGTGGGCTGTGGCCTTTGCATCCGTTCCGCACCTATGGTGAACAGCTGCAAAACTGGAAAGATTATGCAAGTGTTGTCTTGTTCCCCTACCCGTGCTGGAGATAATATTTTTTACAAACGGAAATCCTGTCCTTCACAGAGGGAGGTTATAATGCCTATTATTCATGTTGTTTGGTGTGAATTTGCATTGCATGCCGCGAATCTTCCTTCACCGGAATATCCGAGTATATATAGTTTATTCGGGTTTTTGCCCTAGCTCCTATCCAGCAGCGGAGCAATAAATATCCTTTGACTGACCAACTTGTTGGGCATGCCTAAATCTTTTTTCAATGACCTAAACGAACCTGGATTTTTACAAATTCAATATCCAATGTACTTAATCTCCGGTAAAGAAAAAGTTTCTTGTTTCGATCGTTGACTGGTGCACAAACAACGGAAATCCTGACTTGTCGGACCTGCTAAGTGCACTAACTGCAGAATTGTATTCTGACTAAATATTCTAAAATAGGGTTATGATTTATTTTGAACCATGAGGCTGTTTCTGCTGAATAAACAAGTTAATTTCCTTCCGGTATCTCCGGCTCGTACCCTGGTACTGGTATGGATACTGGTGATAGGGGACTACTTCACGGAGTGGATGGAAGCATATCCGCGCTTGCGGATGCATTCGTGGAGAAGTTTGTAAGTCGTTTTGGGGTGCCATTAAGGACTACACTCCGACCAAGGCCGGAATTTTCTGTCGGACCCGTGTCCCATGCTACATGAGGCTAATAAGGCTCTGTGGTGCCCGGATACACATACGCGCGGCATGAACAAGGCACCCTTCGGGATGTGCAAGCCAATTTTTTTTCTTTTCATTTTCAATATTTCACCAATCTTCTGTCTTCCTCTTTGTGTATGTTTTCTTTGTCCTCTTTTCGTTTTTTGTATGAATTATCATTTATGGTCTTGCATGGGCGTCGCCAGGATTTTTTCTAGAGGGGCAAAATCCCCAAATAATTTTTGTTCGATGGTTCACGCAAAGTCTACGAGACCGCAGGCTGTACTGTTCATGTGTCTATGACGAAACTGTCACACACACGCAAGTCACCAACGACGTGGCTCCTGCAGTATAATTCGTGCTTGTTTATTTTTGTTTCTTCTTTTTATTGTAGTTTCGGGGGGGGGGGGGGAGTATCCCCCCCTTGCCTGCCCTCCCCCCCCCCCCCCCCACTTAGCAACGCCCATGTGGTTATGGTTTCTCGTCCTGCCCCCCCCCCTCCCCCCCCCCCCCCATTATTTTGGCCAGGGACCTTCCTCTTCTGAACAAGTAAACCGCACATGAACTTTCTAAAAATAGGGTTATGCTTTATTTTGAACCCTGAGGCTGTTTCTGCTGAATAAACAAGTTAATTTCCTTCCGGTATCTCCGGCTCGTACCCGTACCCTGGTACACCACGACATGATGACCTAGTGGCCATGGGTCTCTCACGGGCCAGCAGATAATCATAATATTGTGTAATGGAATGATGAGCAGTGAAGAGTGCGTGAACTGTTGCATCGACAAAATGTACTACCCTGCAAGGTTGTTTCAACCATGTTTCAACAAGGTACAGGAAAACCGCAGGGGCGGTTGGCAACACATTATGTGGCCATCCCTATACCACCTATGTTTGAAGCCCTTCACCTTGAGCGGCTTTCAACCTTGTTTTGGGGCGACTTACGGACTGCTGACTGCACTTTCCATAAAAAAAACTGCACTGCACTAAAAAGGACTAAACATTCAATGGACAGTTTGTAAAGGCACATCACCTTGCCTTGAAATCCCACAAAATGTAATCTCTTTGATTAGCTCTAACCTTTTTCCATATGGCAACATTCGGATGTTATTATTCATGTAACGGCGGATTCGGGGGGAGGGGGGCCGAGCGGGGGAAAAAGGGGGCCATGCCCCCCCCCCCCAAAAAAAAAAAAAAAACATTTTTTTTCTTCAACTGACGTCGCAAAAAAGCAGCCACTGCGTACACCCATGCAAAATACAATCAAGTAAAAGAAATGGAAGCAAAAACCATCCGTTTTATCTGTGATTTGTGCACGTTTTTTGGACCCCCCCCCCCCCCCCCCCCAAATGTGTTCTGGATCTGCCCTTGCATGTTTGCCATTAACAAAATATCTGTCAGGCCCATTGTCGATCATGAATTTGGAATTTTCAAATTAAATCGAAGCTAAAAAATCATATCCTTTCCACCCCGGGATTTACGCCCATGTTGACGAGAGAATTTCGTGAATATATAACAGTCTTTTCAAGTGGCGGTCGTATCATCATTTTCTACTTTTCAATTAGCAGTTTGCAGCAGTTTAATTATTTTTTTCTGTAATATTGCGCCAAATAAGTGACTTTTAATGGCCTGGGGTGGGCGGGGCGTGGTATAAGCATGGAGGTATTAATACCTCCATGGTATAAGTGGCACGCCTGATGAGTCACTGCACTTTTCGTACAATCTTGATTTAGCGCCCTCTTGCGCTACAAGGCGTACGCGCAGAATAAAATAAGAAAAGATGGAGGCGACACGAAAGTTGTTCGTGTGACCTTCTGCTGGAATGCTTTTAGATTTCATCGTTGAAAAAAAGGAAAGATCGACTGTGCGGTAAGAGAGTAGGGAAAAGAAAGAATCCAGACTCCTGCCATGAATTACGTGTTCATAATCCGGTCGATGCGATTAAGAGGGCCCAAGCGAGATTAACTTTGCCACACAACAATGCAGTGTGATGAGGTTCAACAATGAACCGTAGAACTCATTGTCAGCATAGATTGCATGAATTGTTGGAACTTGTCATACACGTGTGTTGTGAGACGTCTGCTAATATAAGTTAGAGCTTTGTTCGTACTACATTCATGCACTGCATTGCACTGATTTGATTTTTCTTCAGTTGTGGTGCTGTCACTCGGCTAAAATTCTTTAATGATCTAACCATGGAGGAAATCCTTCCTCCTCTCCATGATCTAAACCATGGAGGAATAAAACATGTTTTATTCCTCCATGATCTAACGTTAGGGACGTGGCAAGCCACAGTTTCGGCTTTGTATAGGCAGATTCACGCGAACCGGCATTGGTGGCACTATTGTATTTGTGATGCCCAATTTTCTGTCAGCGCTGTGACTGGCTTATAATTTGTTTTTATGTAGTTTTTGATTATTTATTGGCAAATAATTGATGTTTGTTAATTGTTACTATTTTAAATGTCTCATAAAATTATTTTTTATTTTTAAGAAATAAATGAGGCTCAAATTTTCAATTAAAGAAAATTAGCAATATGGTCACAACTTTTTAACTGAAATTGTCATCCAAAATAACCACAGATTTTAATCAACACAAATCCATAATTTTGCATAGGGTTAACCTAACATGACCGTTGACTCATTTTATTTCTAATTTTGTTACTCTTTCCAGTGATAAAATATGTGACCCACCCTGCAAAAAGGGCAATTATGTTGCAAAATTTGAAAATAGCGTTTTTATAGCTGGAAATGCCATTTGTATAAGCTTTCATATGGTATATGTCTGAGGCCTGTAGCATTTTCCATTCGCGAGATATTTGGAAATTTGCATGTTTGTTTTCAGGAATTTCTTGAAATGACATAAGGAGAAACAAGCCATTTAAAAAAATATAAAGCAAAGTAATAGATTGAAGCACTCGACACAAACACATTCTTTTTCCAACTTTATTCACTGAAATCAAAGATTTTGGTTATGAACTAGGATAATAATAGGTGTCAAAGATGCAAAAAATGTCCTCCCTTAAAAATCACTTATTTCAAGAATTTTTCACACTCTTCACATAGAACGGCCCATTACGCATAAAAGCATACAGCGACTTATGTGCCCTTTTTGCAGAGCGGGTCACATATTTAGAATTGAAGCAACTTAAATTTAAAATGTTCATGAATCTGCCCATTTGTGAAGCAGTTCGCACTCTGTGACTAACAATAACATATTGTCTCAATTTGTCTTCATCGTCATTAAATTCCCCCTCAAAAATTTTAAAGATGTGCCCTCTTTTACATAACTTAAGATTAGTCTTGCTCATACTAAAGGGGCATCATTGCCAGCTAATTTAGGCGAGTCCTATTTTAAATTTATTATGTATATGAATTTCAAAAGTAAAGTTATACAAACAAACTGGCGAGGTAATTTAAATGGAAAGATTTTACTTTAATACCCCCCCCCCCACCAAAATCGGTCAAGAAGAGCAAAATCTTGGAAAATAACCAACCCTCCGTGATAACAACTGTCTTAACATGTGGCACAACCCGTTATTTCAAGATTTATGTCAGCAAAATCTGTACAAAATGAGGAAGAAATCAACATGAATGTGAACACTTTGGAGTGACTATTACATGTAACATGGTACCAAGAAAGTTCTAACACGGAAAACACAAACTTTCTTCCCCTATATTGCACTAAAATGTCCCAACAAAATTCTCAAAATTAAAGGTTGTGCCAAGTGTTTATACAATTATGAACACAAATGGATGGTTATTTTCCAAGATTTTGCTGTTCCTTACCGATTTTGGTGGGGGGGTATTATAGTAAAATCTTTCCATTTAAATGAATTTTCAAAAGTGAACAAATAACACTCACTTTGAGCTGGACGTACTTTTCTGTAAACAAGTGGTCGTGACTCTAGCATGTTAAAAAGGTTTTAATACAGCTTGAGCTATGAATGAGTTGCAGTAACCCACAATACATCAAATTTCAAACTTACATGTATTACGTGGGGCCAATTTCCCGGCGATGCTAAGCACAAAAATGTGCTTAGCATGAAAAGTCTTCCTTGGTAAATACAGGATTACCAACCAAATTTTGATGTGAAGTGTGAAATGTCGCTTGTGGCTGGCATTCAGCTGTTGTTTGTTCAGCATGAAAATCCCATGGCCTTTTGGCTGGTAACCTGTTTTAACTAAGCAAGAGCTTTTGGTGCTAAGCAAATTTTTGTGCTGAGCAGCAAATTTTGCTTCATGCACTTTCCATCCATTTTGTGGTGCCTCATCACAGATATCAATTTTTTCTTGTTTTGTTATGTAATACAATTCAGGTTCTGGGTACTAACATTTACTAATTTGATGGAGTAATTTTTAGTATTCGGCACAAGTTAAAATTAAATTTGTGTCTATAAATTGGATGGCTGAGATAAAATTGTATCATCCCTGAAAACCAGTAGTTCATGCTCTTAGATGATATCAGACATTTTCCCTCCAACCCCAGCAACAAACAGTAATTATATGACTGTATTTTATTTTGTGTCAAGTACCAATACTAAACAATTACTACAAGCATTATTGTACACAAATGTGCGAGAGAGTACTGCATACTACTGTTTACTACATGTACGAGTAGTGTTTTGTTGCTTTGTGTGAGGTTAGGGTTAAACCCTTAAGTACGGTTATCGTAAGTGAGGTGCCGGGGTGCTGGGGCGGCCTGTGCACTGTGCAGCCAAGCGAAACAGACACAAGAGGCTTGTGCAGCCAAGCGTAACATACACAATAATCCAAAAATGGATTGAAAATGCAGAAAATGGCGTGTATAGACGTCATCCGGCCTGGTGGTAATTTCTTTTGCTGCATTTGGCGTCATCCATACGCAAGGGGGTTACTTAAAAGTGCCGTGTTCCTTCAATATTTATCCGTTATCTAGCCGGCTAATACGGGTGTAAACAACTGCTTGTAAATCAAAACGAGCAAAAAGCCAACCAATGATGTTAATGAGAAGATCTTGAGGTTGTGGCAAATATAACCAACGATCGATGGTGTTGGCTTTGATGGATTGTTTCTTGTACCCCTGTCACGCCATCTTAATTAATTTTTAATCATCCCTTCGCAGTGGACAGGCCCAAACAGGCATCACTATGGAGTTTTAACTACCTCTTCTAATCTTTCCCATTTGCTTTTGCAGAAAATTTCAAAATTTGTATTTTATAGCAAATACTGTAACACTGACCTGTTTTGTGTTCATAGATGCTGGGAAAACAAAGAGGAACAAAATGCCGTTCTTTTACTCAGAAAACGATCTGAAGACCTAAACAAAATAAAAACCACAATGCTGATTCGCCATGACTTAGCACTTTTTAACAGAAATTTTAATCAATTTTTAGGTTGGGCAGAGTTTTTTGATAATGTTTCTTTTCTTTCGATGTGGTAGGTCTGAAATATTTCTAGAACATAATTTTAGCCCATTATTAACTGAAATATTCACGACATCCTACTCTACAAGGTGCATGTTCTCTGATGGTTTCTTTGCCTTTGTTTATTGAACAGCAATGGCTGCCAATCTTGAGAGCGTATCCGCCCACATGTCCGCCAAGCTAGCCCAAGAGGCGCAGGCCGGCCTGGGGCGCTCGAGCCTGTTTGACATCGTGGCCCGCCCGCACAACACGGGCTCCAAGAGCTGCGTGTCTCTCGCTGTGGCCCCAATGTACGACGATGACGAGTTCGCTCCAAAACAGAAGGTTGAATACGAAAACTCCTACCGGATGGAGCCGCCAAAAAGGTCTGAACAGAATTTGAAAATCAGGATCGTTGTATTTCCTGAAAGTACATGTTAAAGGTAGTATACAACATTTGCTTTTGCTGTAATGTTCAGAAATATATGGATTTGGGGGTTAGTATTTTATAGCGTGCTGGCAAATACTGTAACACTGACCTGTTTAACCCCTTGCGTACGGATGATGGCAAATGGCGCAAAAGAAAATTGCCACCAGCCCGGATGACGTCTACAGACGCCATTTTCTGCATTTTCAATCCATTGTTGGATTATTGTGTTCGTTACGCTTGGCTGCACAAGCTTTTTGTGTCCGTTTCGCTTGGCTGCAAAGCCGACACAGCACCCTGGCGCCTTACTGTAATAACCGTACTCAATGGGTTAAAGTTTTGTGTGCACAAATGTAGATGCTGGGAAAGCAGATAACGAATCTGTTCTAGTAGTCTGGTTCCCTGACCCTACTTTAGACAAAATGGAGCAGTTTATAGAGTCCGGGAACTGACTCTAGCACTAGGCACAAAAGGGGAGTTCGTCCTATGACGTCGACTTGTTTGCTGCCCGCAGCGATGACTTTTAGACAAATGGCACCAGCGGGCTGTGCTGCGCTAGAGGGGACTTGATACAAATGTTTGATTTTACAATATGCAATCTACATAAATATAAAAACATTACGCAGACTTCTCTCAGCAATCAACATCATCTTTAACCCCTTAAAACCGGGAATTTCATGGGGGCGCCGGGGCACCAGGCCGGGTTATGCAGCCAAGCGAAATGGAAACAAGAGGCTTGTGCAGCCAAGCATAACGTACACAATACCCCAATAATGGATTGAAAATGCAGAAATTGGCGTGTATAGACGTCAACCGGCCAGGTAAAATTTTTCAATCTGCACATATTTGTGTCAACCGGTGGCAAGGTGTTAAATTCTAATGACACCAACATTTGCGATTTTGAGCCATATCCTTTGGTAGAAAATGCAGTTTTCTTGTCCATTTTTCAGCAATGCCATACAAATCAAATGCCTCAGAATCTCACCCCTGATTAAATTCGCATCCATCTAATGTCCATTTTAAAATACAACATCACATCCAAGGAGTTTGCGGTGTGTTCAGGCAGAAAAGAAAAGAAAATGATTATTTTTGTTTTGCAGATTTGTTCCTGAACGGGTAAAGGAAATACTGTGCGAGACGCTCGAGAAGGAACTGGCCAACATGACGTACGAGCCCATCTCCTGCAGCATGCAGAGCAAGAACATCGCCCAGGAGGTCAAGCTGAGGGTCAAAGCACTGGACTACGAACGGTTCAAGGTCAGGTGATGCCATGACGAACCCACATATAGGGCCATGCACAGGCCTTGTGCCGACTTTTTCCCCCTGGCTAGCTAATTACAGATTTTACTAGCCTGTGATACTAGTTGTAGTCGGGTCCATGCAAGTTCTTTCACAAGTCCTTTCGCAAGTTCAGTCAGAAGCCCTTTCATAAAGACGGTCACAAGTAACTGGATGAACAATGACAAAGGTATGCCTTTATCAAAGCTCATTTGAATAGCTTGTGATTGGGATTAGGACTGGAGGGCTTGTGATGGACTTGTGATGGACTTGCAGGGACTTGCAGGGACTTGTGATGGACTCGACTACATCTCTGGTATATGAGGGTCGGCTGAAAAGTTTGTAGGTTGACTCTGAAGGAGTAATGCCAGATCAGTGAAACTTCAAATGCATTTATTTCAACGCTTTTGATAACTAATTGCATTGTTTGTTTCCAGGTAAGGCCGTATTTGGTGGTTTGTAGACGACTTCGTAAAAATTGACAAAATTTGGCATTGAAACAACCTTGGCCTTCTTTTGAGGTGTGTGTTTCCACTGCATGGATTGCCTCTTTGTCTCTGGCTCAAAGTGATGGACCCAGCACTCATCCTGGGTTAGGAAACGTTTGATGAAATTGGCTGGATCTGCTTCAAAATGCTCAAAGTTATCCCTTGACATGACCAGCCTGATGCGCTTTTGATCAAGGGTCAGAAGACGCGGCACCCACCGAGCAGAAACCTTTGACATTCCAAGTTCCGTACTCGGAATGTTCTCAACTCTCACACGGGAGATTCCAACAGCATGCAGTTAGTTATCAAAAGGGTTGAACTAAACGCATGCTAAGTTTCATTGATCTGGCATTACTTTTTCAGAGTCAAACCTACGAACGTTTGAGCCGAACCTCGTATTACCATAGAAATCTATCAATGGAAAGCTTATTACCCCTAGTTTACGATAAAATCATAATAAAGCTCATCATTGTGTACATAGGTAGGTCATATTTTCCTTTTTTGGGTAACCTTTTTTGAACACCCTGTATAGTTGGTACCTTGATTGACGTCATGGCAACAGTGCCTCACATTTCAGAAGATAGCTTGAACTTTTTAAAAGTGAAAAAGAACACCTAGCCTTATTTTTAGTCCAAAACGGTAATTCTTTATGGTTACACAGTATAGAAACATTGATATTGGTGCACAATCTCTTTGAGAACAACCCCTTTAACCCCTTGTGTCCGACTTATTGACGGGTTGCTGCTAAAATCAAGGCTGTGCAGCCAAGCGTAAACAAAAACAATAGGCACCACACTAAATAGTTGTCCTATTCATCGCACTTAGAGCCCCCCAACCCTTTCATGTGAATGAAAGCTTTGTTTGAGAAAGCTCCATCTATTCATTACACTTCCATTCAAGAACAATATAGTTGAAACATGAATGGATTGAGTTTGCGCAGGAATGCGCCTGTAGACATCAAACCTCGGCTATGGCCGTACTCAAGGGGTTAAGACCCATTTTATGACCTACTTGTGACTGAAACATGATGAGTCCATCAATTCGGTCGATTCACAACTCGGTGCGCCGCCAGTGGCAATCGGGGAGAGGCCAAATTATGCAGTGCATCATGGGAAAAAGTCGACATCGCAAAACTGGAAGTGGGTATCGCCAATGCATCGACCGTACTTCTTACACCCCTTCTCTCTTCTTTCCCGCACAAGGTATTCCCCGATTAGTCAAAAAAATTGCTTTAACTCATCCACTCGCGTATGCGCGAAATCCATACTGCTGTACTGTCCACCATCTAATACAACGCGATAGACGCGATGTCGACCCCGAAAGTGGGAAATTGGCCTTTCCCGGCTTGCCGCTGGCGGCGCACTGAGTTGTGAATCGACCGAATTCTATGTTTTTTTTTCCCACTGTATACTCTCGTCCAGCTGGTGTGCATCGTCAACATCGGAGAGAAACGGGACCAAGATGTCCGACTCGGCAGTCGCTGTCTATGGGATGCCAACAGGGACAACTTTGCATGCGCTTCCTATGAGAACCAACATATCTATGCTACAGCCACGGTCTATGCAGTGTACTATGAGTAGAGGTTCTCATACATGTAGGGCCATTTCTCAAACCCTGGCTTGGGCTTTGGCTTCGTCTCCAATTCCCCAGCCCCATTGCCAATCTGAAGCCTTGAATACGTAAATAAATAAACAGGCTATTAAGGCTCTGGGTTAAAATATAAGAGTATGATGTACATACAGCAAAAAAGTGTCCAAGATCTTGCCAAATCCGGGGACATAAAATTACGTGAAGCCAAAGCCCAAGTCGAAACCAAGGTTTGAGAAATGCCCGTAGACTCTACGCTGATTGGGTTGAACGCCGGCCGTTTCTAGGAAGTCGGGTTTGAAGGAAAGCAATCTCCAGAACGGACCAAAGTATGTGTAATATTGTGAATTGGATTTGAATTGCTGGGCTTCACCACGTGGTGAATTTATTCTCATGCCTAATGTACAGATGTTCTTACGGATTCACAATTGAAGATTTTAACAGATTTTATAATTAGAGAATTTGACCATCACACTGTTAATTCCCTTTTCTAAGAACAGTTTTTATCTAAACCCCTTTAAAAATATACAAACATACTATTGCACTCTGTTTTGTCTTAATTTTTTGGTAAAAACGGGCGCAAGGTTGCAATTATAGTTCGTGTGTGGGCGTGTCGCACATATAGTGTACTGAAGCGACGTGTTGTAATTAGTGCATGCAGTGGATCTTGGATGTTCACCAATTGAAAACGATCCCATTTACAGATAATGGGCTTCTTTTACAAGAGGGCGCTATTATATATTACAAATCCAGTGAGCTTACCACCTGACGGTTGAAAAGGAATGCCGTTTTTCTCTCATGTTTTCGCCATCCAAGAACGTAAAACCCAAATTCTGTGCACGACATAGGTGAACACGGAAGAAATACATTGTTCGGTATATGGGTGCTGTTGGTCGAGTACAGCATGAGTGAAGAATCAACGGGTACTCGATTCCATAATCTGGAACCGGTTCCTGACATTAGCCGTCCGGTACTCGGGTACCCGGTACGGATGCACAGCCCTATCATGAATAGAGAGTAATGTGCTTGCGCGTGAGGGTAAATTGTGCGTGAGGGTAAATCGTGCATTGGGTAGGCTCAGCATGACTTCATTCAGAATGACATGGAATATCAGTTTACTTCATTTTATGTGCAAAGGAAGAAATATCCGGGAAATATTTCTTACGGGTTTTTTTCATCAGTAAATAATGATTACTGTAGTTTCTTTTGGGTGCAACTCATCTCAGGTAGAAACAAACCGAGGCTGGCAGCTTGTTGCAAGGGCTTGCAATTATTTTACCCGTGCAGACCTGCTTTTGGATTCTAAAAAAATTGAAATCATCCAATACAAGGCTAAAAGCCACTGTATGTAAAAGGTTACGATCAGAGATGGTAGGGTTGCCGACATTTTGAATTGCCAACACTACCACCCTTACGGTTTTCCGGGGCCCAGATCTAAATGGAGGACTAATTCTTCAACAGATTCCAGAGAAATTAACCTAAATTTTCAGGCCTATAGACCAAGGCAGGGTCTATATGTATGCATATTGGCCATTAACCAGGGGTCCAAAAGTAGGACTTGTTTTGGTGTCCCTGTTACACCTGACCTGTGTAATTCCCATCAAGTATCATTAAAATTGACGTCACACTATTTGTTTTACTTGATTGGCAGGTCCTTTGCTTTACACAATCACTCTTAGAGACAGAAGGCATTGAAGAATGTATCCGGAATTGCAAAATCTTATACATGTCACTATGTAACAGGGACACCAAAAATGTCACACTTTTGGACCCCAAATTTATGGAATGACCCATGTAGATATGGAGGTGTATCACTCAAGAGTAATGGGAATTTAAAGAAAGCTCGCAGTCACATCCTGGTACCCCCGGTGGACTACCACCTTTGTTCATAGCCCTTATACTAATTAGACTGGCTTTTAGCCCTGTGTTGGCGGCTGTCATAAAAAATGGACATGATGCAGAGGTCTTTATGTGCAGAGTTGTATTCGAGTCCCTGCAAGTCATTTCACAAGTCCCTGCAAGTCCATCACAAGCCTTCCAGTCCTAATCACAAGCTATTCAAATGAGCTGTGACAAAGGCATTCCTTTGTCATTGTTCATCCAGTTACTTGTGACCGGCTTTATGATAGGACTTCTGACTGGGCTTGTGAAAGGACTTGCAGGGACTCGAATACAGCTCTGTTTATGTGTATAGAATAGACAGGCAATATTGTGCTGATATACCAGAAGAGGCAATGGATATATGCAGGGTGTGAGCAACGAACAACTTGGTATAGACGGGGGGGGGGGGGGGGGGGGGGGGGGGGGGGGGGGGGGGACAGCCCACACAAGTGTGTAAACACCTTCAATCAGGGACCTCCTATTGTCCTCATATTGTTGATACTGTAACTTTTTTGCAAGGACCCTCATTGGTTTTGTACACTGTTTTCAAATGGGGACCTTTCTCAACCGGGAACCCTATTGTCCTCTATTGTTAAAGGTCCCATATTGAATGTTAAAGGTCCCCTATTGAAGGCAAAAGCCAACCCAACCCAACAAATAAAAGCTAAAGAATTATAACGGTAAAATAAGATGAATTAAACAAATAATTCAATTTACCCAAAAAATAGGCCTAATTAACCAGTTCGCGCCGGGATTATTTTTGCCGAAAATTTCTATTTTCCCCGAAAATTTCAAAATTCCAAAAAGGCAAAATATAGCAGCTAACTTCTGATATACAGCCAAACGCCACAAATACCGTTTTGCAAGTCATTTCAACAGTATTTGTACAATATTTCTTGCCGAAACCTCATATATTTTAATATTCCGGGTGCGCCCACCGGAGCATACATTGTAGAACAACAGGCCGTGCACAGCGGCCAAGTTTAAGTTCAACACACGGTCCGCCTCCACAGACGTCTTGGACTTTGTGTGTGTGTACAAAACAAATGAGGGATTAGCGTGTTGAGACGTCACCCAGAGGCGAGTTGAGGCAAGCTTGACGTTTTTACTCGTCAGCCGTGCTCGTGTCAGTGTTGTAGTCAAGACCAGCACAAGACCAGCACAAGACCAGCACAAGACCAGCACAAGACCAGCACAAGACCAGCACAAGACCAGCAGTCTTAATCCAAGCTATTCAAATGAACTGTAACAAAAGCATTCATTTGTCATGGTTTATGCCTGTTACTCGTGCCTGTTACAAACTGGTCTTGTGAATGGTCTTGTGCATGGTCTTGAAATGGTCTCGACTACAACACTATAAAAACAGCCAGATCGTGTGAACACGTCCTCCGATGCGAACTGGTTAAATACAGGAAGTTTTTAAAATCCGTCAACTGGCAAAGAAATGAAAAACAACAAAATCAAATTAAATAGAAACTAATGTAAATACAAAATTGCAGGTATACCCCCAAACCTCTAAATTTCCCTTCCCCCATTTTACAAAACTTGATAGTTTTTTTCCAATTGCAGTTTATAAAGCGTTTATAGTACAAACCATTCATAGCCATGTTCACCCTCTTTGTATTTTGAAAGAAATATTGTACATATTTGTATTTTCAATTTTGCCATACGTTTGTATTTAGCTTTTGACTTGTATTCTAGCCAGAGATGTAGTCGAGTCCATCACAAGTCCCTGCAAGTCCATCACAAGCCCTCCAGTCCTAATCCCAATCACAAGCTATTCAAATGAGCTTTGACAAAGGCATTCCTTTGTCATTGTTCATCCAGTTACTTGTGACTGGCTTTATGAAAGGACTTCTGACTGGGCTTGCGAAAGTACTTGTGAAAGTACTTGCAGGGACTCGACTCCAACTTGTATTCTAGCCAGTTCATGTTGTATTCGTTGATATGTTAATGTTACAGTACTACAGACTATGTGCCAGATGCCTTGCCATTTTTAATACTTGTATGTATAAGGGAAGCTCATAACAGTAAGGGTAATAACAGAGTTGATAATCAAGCCACTTCACAAGCCACTTCACAAGCCACCTCACAAGCCACCTCGCAAGCCACCTCGCAAGCCACCTCGCAAGCCACCTCGCAAGCCACCTCGCAAGCCACCTCGCAAGCCACCTCGCAAGCCACCTCGCAAGTCACCTCGCAAGTCACCTCGCAAGTCACCTCGCAAGTCACTTCATAATTCTGGTCTCAAGCCATGTATTCAAACACTATAACAAAGGCATTCCTTTGTCATTGCTCGTCTTATGTAGCTTGTGAGCTTACTTGTGATTGACTTTTGATCTGACTCGATTACAAAAACTCTGAGTAATAGTAATTAGTGCCACACAGTAAATGCAATAAACTATACCTCACAGTGCATACTTTTAGTTACATTAAAATGGATGATTAATTTGTGCAATTTGGGTATCAAAACAAATGTGACGTAGACAAATGTCTGTTCACTTATAAGCTTTATCGGCAATTGCAGTTTTGTGGTGTGAGGCCACGCTAAGCACAAATATTCTGTTTAGCATGAAAAGCTAAAAACAGGTTTAGAGCCTAACCAAAATTCCATGTGATATATATTGCTTGTGACTGGTATACAGTTGTTTGCTTAGCATGAAAATCACGTAGAGTTTTAGCTGGTAACCTGTTTTTACTAAAAAGTATTTTTGGTGCTAAGCATTTTTGTTTTAGTTTGGAAGCATGCCATGTACGCACAACTAAAAAGGAGGAAAAATATCCAGCTTTCTTAGGGGTGAACTGGTTGGGCGTTGGGGTATAACATTTTTTGATTAGAACTTTAGAAGGGCAGTCGCAGATATGCGAAGTAGATTTTAGGCCTTCACGTAGCCCTTGGATATCGTGTAGGCCTACTGGCAATTCTATTATGAAATACATAACGTAACTTGCAATATAGACTAGTTATATGTTTTTGATTTGTTATAAATGTTACTCAGATCTGTTGAATTTTATTTGTAATGTATAATAATACATTGTGTTGGCATAGTCCGCTTAAAATTTATTCAAAATCTTGCCACGTTATCATTGTTAAATATATCCCAAGCAGTGTCACCGACTCGGAAGAGAAACGGTTGATAAAAGCCATATTCATTGTATGTTGTGTAAGGCCGGGAATGCACGTGTCCGTACTGCGTTGCGACGTGATGCCTTGAAATATAACTACACAAAATGCAATGGGTAGGCCTATACTATACTTCCATGGTATAATGTACATTTTGTGGCAACATTTACTATTTTCTTGTCTTGTTTTTAGTATTAAAAAGACAACACCGCGTATAAATATTGCGTATAAATATTGCTTTGCAATTTTTTTTCTCTAAAAGCCGTGTTCAAACTGGACGTATTTTAAAAGAATTTCTAAAGTGAACAAAGACAACTGGCAGGAGCGGGATTTTAACGCGTGACCTCCGGAATACGGTAACGGGCTTTACCAACTAACCTTCTTACCCTTCGTCTCCCTAATTGTCAGTATCTTTGTTCGGGGGGGGGGGGGGGGGGGGGGTGGGGCGGTGGGCGCTCGTCAGAAGTCATAAACCCATAGGGCCTAATGCCGTAGGCCTATAGCCAGGGATCACGCCCCAACTTTACGAGGAACCGGAAGCGACATTGTGGGGATCATTCAACGAGGATACGACTTTTTAACTTATAATTTCAAACAAACCACAAGAGAAACTGACAAGGTAAAATTTGAATGAATTTTCAACAAACAAAACTGGCAGAAGCGTCATTTGAACCTGCGACCTTCGGAACACCGTACCGGCGCTCTGTCGACAGCTATCTTGTCCTATGTTGGCGGTCTCCCAAATTGTCAGTATCTTTGTTCGGGTGGGCGCTAGTCGAAGTCATAAACACAGAATGCCTAGCCAGGGATCACCCCCCCCCCCCCCCCCCCCCCCCCCAACTGTACTAGATTGTATCGTAAAATTGGGCGCGATCCCTGGAGATACCGCATTATGGGTTTATGACTTCTGACAAGCGCCCCCGAACAAAGCGGACGCTGACAATTTGGGAGACCTCCAACCGTATATTATGGGGCAAGATAGCTCAGTTCGGCCCTGCGTTGGCAAAAGGGCATATATCTCATATTGTCATCTTTTTAAGATACACCCTTTTGCCAAAACAGGGCCGAGTTGGTCGAGCGCCGGTACGGTATTCCAGAGGTCGCAGGTTCAAATCCCGCTCCTGCCAGTTTTCTTTGTTCACTTTGAAAATAACCTAGTCAGTTTCCCTTGTTGTTTGACGATCATTATAAATATGTGCTGGGCCGATTTTAGACGTAGGCCTACGTCTAAAACCGCCTTGGGACCTGGGCGCTTGATAATGACCCGAGCCGAAGGCGCTTGCGTAATTGGGAGCCTGGTGACTGGTCGCGCCAGTGTTCAACCAATAAAATGAACCAGATTTCATAGGAGTCTAAATTTCGTGTGACACCGGAAAAAAAGTGTTTAAAACCGGTTGGTGTTTTATCGGCCGTTTAAAACCACCCACGTGACGGGCTCTCGACCATATGAAAGGGTAAGCTGTCTTAGGTATTTATGAATAAGCCTATGAGTTAAAAATTCGTATCCTCATTGAGTGATCCCCCAATGTCGTTTCCAAGGTTGTATCGTAAAGTTGACTACTCTCCAGATGCATGGGTTTCTGGCACTCTCGCAAATCTTTAGAAATACCATCTGGCTAATTTGGAAAATGTCATTTTGGGCCACATTCGACAAAAATGGCAAGGCCAGAGGTATCTTTTACCAATTTTCAAGTAAAAAACACTGCCTTCATAATTACGGCAGAGATAGAGAATGGAATGGAGAATGTCAGGCAGTAATGTCTGGGATCAAGAATGGATTCTTAAAATGATTTTTAATGTTTCACAATTTGCAAATTTGAAGCCGTTGTGTTGGCCAAAAAGCGGCAGTTTCCAAATTTGCCTGAAAATAATTCTATAGAAAAGTGTAAGAGTATAAAGCCATTTTGGGATCAAAGAAAGCATGTATAGAAATATTGAAATATTAATATTAAAAAAACGGCAAACCGTTCTTCATGCCGACTTCGTTGATTTTTGACATATTGCACGGCACGGATGATGTCTCCATTCCATTCTCTATCTCTGGTGGAATGCGAGGGAAATTTCGATTTCTGCTAAACATGACGTACTGACTGCACGGCTGATGTCTCCATTCCAAATGGTATACCCCTTGCCGTTTTGTCGATTTTTGGGGAATGATTTTACTTTAATACCCCCACCAAAATCGGTTAGAAACAGCAAATCTTGGAAAATAACCATCCATTGTTCATAATTGTATAAACACTTGGCACAACCTTCAATTTAGAGAATTTTGTTGGGACATTTTAGTGCAATAATTTGTGTTTTCTGTGTTAGAAGTTCTTGGCAGTTTGCACCATCCATGTATAGTCACTCCAAAGTGTGCACATACATGTTGATTTCTTCCTCATTTTTTACAGATTTTGCTGAAATAAATCCTGAAATAGCAGCTTGTGCCACATGTTTAGACAGTTGTTATCAAGGAGAGTTGGTTATTTTCCAAGATTTTGCTGTTCTTGATCGATTTTGGTGAGGGGTATTAAAGTAAAATCTTTCCGATTTTGGTGATGAGTTAGAGTATTAGAAAGCTATTTTGCGATCAAAGAAAGCATATCTGATAGAACTATTACAGCATTAAAAGAAAAATCATTAATAAAATTAATATATTTATATACAAAAACGGCAAACAGTTCCCCTTGTCGTTTTGGTCGATGTTCTGCCCCTTTAGTAATAGCCAATATTAATGGAGACGGCTAAATCTGGTTCAAGTTGCATTGTGACGCCTAGCCCTAGAATGACGCTATGATATAGCGTCATAGCGCCCAAGTATGCAAAACAGTCCTATGCTAGAAACCGAAGATCAAAAATCACACTTTACCTGCATAAATATTCTTGGCATATTTTATTCAAACAGTTCAACAGCCCATCTCCCTGTTCGGATAGAAATATTCCTCCAAGAATGTCAAGAACAGGAGATATTTGCGGCGCAAAATCGTCTCCACGCGACGCTGACTTCACAAACACGAGGAGTAATACCCACATTTAGAACGTTCATCAACAGAGGGCGCAATTTACAGTCGCCGCGTACACCACGCGACAGACATAAGGGCGTATTCGAAACCCCGTTCGCGTGTTGAAGAGATTTTAGACTTGAAATCAAGTCGGTAATTGGACGGTTTTATTATATTCGTCTGGGGTATAGCGCATACCGCTCTATTAGTTGCCAACATGCGTGTGCTTCACTGGCATAATAACATAATATGCCACGCTGTACGACGGACAAAACAGGGCTGTCTAACGACTTGTCCAAGTCTAAAGAGAGTTTCAAAAACGCAAACCGTGTTCACGAACAGGATTTTCACTCCCCACTTACTGGGGAGTAGATGAAGAACGTCAAGAACAAAGATGGCGGACTAAGGCCCTTCCGGAACTTGCGTTAATTTTTGTGAAATTCGGGAAGCTCTCATGCAATCCAGGGACAGTATAAAATAATTATTAAAAAATGGGATCAATGGAGTGGGATTGTCTTCGCCAATTATTATTGCTGTTGCACGATTTCAATTATTTTCGTAAGCTCGTAAATGTTCCTTTCTTTTCTTTCGTAGTATTAATATTTGCATAAGTAATGAGGATCCTTGACAACATAAACAATACGATGTAAATAATGTATTATAAGTTTGAAAAATATGTCATTTTGAATTCATGGACGTCCATGATATTATACTGACTAAATACAGATAATATCTTTAAAAACCAAAGAATGACATTTGGAAAGAACTCACAGTATGTGTCAAATTACACTGGGAACATGTTGCCAGTGAGCATAAAATTAAGAATTTCATGGGATGAGAATATGTTCCTTTTGGAATTATAATTTCTCAGCTCCCAGAGTTTTAACAACCTGAAGAAATACCGTAGACAACAGACGAAAACCTAAACTATTATACTTATTCAGTGGTTGTGTTTTACTCGATTTTTCTTTCTTTTCTTTAGTATGAATATAAACTTCATTATTTGGCTCCGCACATGACTCCGCACCAGGGCTAATCTGCAAGGGCACGCCGTGAAAATGACCATGTTGTGTAACAGCACGCCCTGCTTGCAAGCGCTGCTGTAGCTAATTAGTATGGACATTTATTTTAATTTAGCGCATAATTTAGTAGCCCATTGGAACGTACAGGGTGCACACGCTCTTTTGATGCTCCATATTTGGCAACCAGCCAAATAAGAGAACACGGGTTACCCGAGAACGGGGTTTCGAATACGCCCGATCATGGGTTATATATGTCTGTGGCGTGCACGGCCGAAATTGCGCCCTCTGTTGATAAACGTTCTAAATGTGGGTATTACTCCTCGTGTTTGTGAAGTCAGCGTCGCGTGGAGACGATTTTGCGCCGCAAATATCTCCTGTTCTTGACATTCTTGGAGGAATATTTCTATCCGAACAGGGAGATGGGCTGTTGAACTGTTTGAATAAAATGATGCCAAGAATATTTATGCAGGTAAAGTGTGATTTTTGATCTTCGGTTTCTAGCATAGGACTGTTTTGCATACTTGGGCGCTAGGACGCTATATCATAGCGTCCTTCTAGGGCTATGTGACGCCTTACATTTCTTTCATTTCATTCACCACTCTCTATTAATACCATAAACAATTAATACACAGGCCTAAAAACAGAAACAGAGATAACCTCCAAATGTTACAGTAATCTAAACAGCCAGAAGCTCCGTTTGAAACTCATGCTTTAGTTGTCTCGAGGATTATTGATTTATTCCATTAACAATTCACATTGGTTTCTCAGGTAGTAGAACACGTAACAAGTAAGCAAGCAAGCAAGTTTCAACTAAGAATAAAGAAAAGAAAAATACTAATTTTGAGTTTTGAGAAATATAAATCAGTGGTGACTATAAATTGACATTTTTATCTTACAATGCCAATAGGCAATAGGGCTTAAACATGCTAAAGACAACGAATAATAATAATAATAATAATAATAATAATAATATAGGAAATTTATAATGCGCCATTATCCACCTTAATGAGATGCTCAAGGCGCAGAGAACAAAAACAAAGAGATACAAATAATCAAAACATGGACATTACAACAACACAATTAGCTTGACAATAAAATATATGAGCTACTGGAATGCAATTTGAAAGAGGTGGGTCTTCAGAGCCAGTGTTGTAGGTCTCGAGACCGGTCTCGGTCTCGAGACCGGTCTCGAGACCAGTTTTTCCTGGTCTCGGTCTCGGTCTCGGTCTCGGTACCTTGTGGTCTCGGTCTCGGTCTCGGTCTCGGTACCCCGTGGTCTCGGTATTTTGCTGGCCTCGGTATCGAGACCACCAATATTTTATACAAACAGCACATGTGCAGAATCGATTACAGCACGCTCGACTCGACTCGAGATGTATAATTGTGCAGTATATGACAACTTCTTGTTTACAGAATCGATTACAGTACGTACGCTCTACTCGACTAAAGATTTATAAACGTGCAGTACATAACATGTTAAACCTCGTTTCTTTGCCGTGTACGCGTGCGCAAACGTACATGTTGCGCATTATAGCTTCATGCTCTAATACACGAACTACGTGTACATGTATTACGATCAGCGGCGTGTACTCTATACCGCGTAAAGCCATCGCGGTCGTTTCTACAGCTGGACATTGTTTTTTCGAGTCAAGATGTCGATATACATGTAATGTAAACATGTAACTGGATAAATGGTCAGTTAACCGTGTAACCGCAGCCTTATTCTTGATGTCAATAAATTCTTGATGTCAATGTATACTCCTTTGCACATATAATGCATATGGAAATTTGTGATCTTTTTGCATTCTTTTATTATGTAAATGACATACAAGGTCTCGAGGTCTCGGTCTCGGGCCATTAGGTCTCGGTCTCGGTCTTCCAGGTCTCGGTCTCGGTCTCGGTCTCGGACCATCAGGTCTCGGTCTTGGTCTCGGTCTCGGACTTCGGGTCTCGACTACAACAATCAGAGCACATTTGAACTCTTGCAGGGTGGAACAGTCACGAATATTTTGAGGAAGTTTGTTGCATAGTATCGGCCCAGCATGAGAAAAGGAACGATCCCCCCCATGTTATATTTATTTTTGGCACTACGAGCAGAGAAGAATTGGAAGATCTGAGGGACCTTGAAGGTTTGTAACAAATTACCAAATTAGAATTATATTCGGGGGCAGCACCATGTAAGCAATAGAAAATAAACAGAAGTAACTTGAAAACTATTCGAAATTGAACAGGCAGCCAATGGAGTGCATGCAATACTGGAGTAATGTGAGTTTTACGACTTGTCAAAGTAATGGCTCACATGGTTTGAATTAACTGACCAAATAATCCATGTTTGCTCACGAATTCTTATAAAAAATGTCTCACAAAATCATAAAATAGATAAATGTCAGTAAACTTACTTTTTTCTGAGCTTCCAAAGGATGTCCTATAATGGGCAAAGTACAGTTAGAGCGTTGTCAAGGCATATGTCTGCATGCGTACATGTGCAAGGCATGGTCATGCATGTCCAAAGCAATGGCCACACCCAATAAAACGGCGCCCTCAATGGTACTTATGCAAATTAACTAGACAAACAGCGCCCCCAATGTCGTCAATGCAAATTTACTGAAATTGCTGCAAGTGTCAAATTCTATCTGTAACAGAAAACAATTTTAAACGAATTTTCCTCCGCATAACCACTAAGCAACACAAATCCTTCCAGTGCAATACTTCGTAATTTTATTATGCCTGCAATATCAATATTTTGTCACAAATAAACATACTTACATTTCACAAAACAAAACGCATTATTCAACACTGCTTCTCTAAGTCTGTGAGCTATACATACCGGTAATTGATATTAACTCACATAACTTTCGTTCCTACACAGGGTGGTAAAAAAAAACACGGAACGGCATACTTCCACTACGTTTAGATTCAAACCACCTGTACTGATGGATGGAGAATCTTTTTTAGAAGAAAAATGATACCAAGACCTCTCTGTTCGGTGCAGTAGTTTTTGCTCCAGAGCCTATTTTGTGAAGCAAAGTCGGGTCACTTGGCCATTTGTTCCATGCAGAAAGGACCACGATGATAGCATACTTGTTATACCTCCGGACCATATGACCCCCGACTTTGTTTCACAAAATAGGTTCTAGAACAAAGACTACTGGACCGAATCGGGAGATCTTGGTATTATTAGGCCTAGCAGAACGGCGAAGAAATCCGGTTTTTGTGGGAAATCTTCTTCGCAATGTAGTCGATGTGATCGGTCCAAGATGATCTGGCATTACCCCGAGATACTTGTAAACTGTAACCCGCTCAAGTGCTTCATTATTCAGAGAGTGCATTGGTAAGTCTCAGGGCAGCAGAAGTATGCAGTTCCGGGTTTTTTTTACCACCATGTATATCAATATTTTTCCACTGCCGACTTTTCCTTGATTCCAGCTGGGGCCCGCGTTGCTTTCATATCTTTGCAAGTTTAATATTTACTTTGACGAACATTTCTACCTGTTCTTTTTCATCTTTCACTTTCATAGAAATTACTTTGATTCATAGAAATCTTTGCACACATTGGGCGTAAATTGGTGGCTATTGTTAGAGAATCGATTTCCAGCCAAGATTTGTAATTTGTATCGAAAAGTAGCCAAAATACACTCTTTTTTTAAATGGCAAAATTGGCAGTTAGAAACAAGAATACTTGGACATAATATTGAATGACACTTTAAATTTACACAAAAGGACTGGTACAGTAATTCTACACCAAGGCACCATATGTACGGTTTTCGGATTCATGTAAAGTATCATAACACTTTCATAACACTTTCATAACACTAATCATAACACAGGAAAGGCATAATCATTAAGATATAACACTAGCCATGGACACATGGTTCATACTTGTTGGTACACAGCAAAAACAGGGCGTGAATTTAACACCGCGTGGTATCTTTATTGAACCATTCTTCCGATACTACATTGTGTTAATTTAACACCGAAGTTTTGCAGTGCTCATTATCTCCCATAATCAAGTTATACTGAAGCGTAAAGCCTAGATAAGGTCTTCAAACTATTGGTAGATGGTGTACAGCTAACAAAATTCTTATTTTTCCCATACTTGCCAGTAAATTGATATTATTATTGGCCATTTCTGGTTTGAAACTAACCTTTCTAAAGACTTGTCACTTGTCTATCTGCATTTAAGAATTATGGGGTATGTGCCCGTTTTAAGGGGACTCGAATGCTATATTTGTTTGTTTTATTCTGGGGTGTTGTTTAAATGTATCCATGGACGTCTAGGGGGAAAGGGGGTACTTGCCACCCCCCCCCCCCCCCGATATAAAAAAGACAAACAAAAAAACAGGTGCGAAGTCAATGTAGGCCTATATTTAATTAACACTCGAAACCTGATGAAGAGGCCTAAAATGCGGTTATATATACAAAAGGCCGAGGGATTTTGCGGAATAAAGTGTCAAGTAATGTCCAGCAACCCATCCCCTTTCGATTTGTCCACAGGCGGTGATTTCTCCCTTTGTTTGTTTAAATATATACGGAGGTCGCAGGTTCGAATCCCGCTCCTGCCAGTTTCTTTGTTCACTTTGAAAATGTATTCAAATTTACATAGTCAGTTTCCCTTGTGGATTGTTTGACGAATTATAAGTTAAAAAGTCGTATCCTCATTGAGTGATCCCCACAATGTCGCTTCCCAGGTTGCATCGTAAACATTGGGTGTGATCCCTTGCTATACGGCATTCTGGGTTTATGACTTCTGACTAGCGCCCACCCGAACAAAGATACTGACAATTTGGGAGACCGCCAACATATGGCAAGATAGCGTACGGTAACCCGGAGGTCGCAGCTGCGAATCCCGCTCCTGCCAGTTTCTTTGAAAAAATAGATATATATATGTTTAAAATTGCATTTATACAGTGCGAGTCGAGAAATTTAAGTAGGCCTATACCAAACATAAACCCCGAAATTAGCACGATTCAAAGTAACACAATTAGGTAGCCTGCAAGCGTCTTTTGATACTTAGGTCACAGATCACTCAGCATTAGGTTTCCATCAAGTCAATTTTTTTTTACATTTTTTTGTACAATTCATTTACATTGTTTTGGTAAACTTCAATTTGCCAGATATCATAGAAAATGTAATGACTATAGCGCGCTTCATACTTTATAATTATTAAGGGCAGGCTGAACCTTTTGGTTATAGGATGTTTTTTCCTCCTCAGCCTTGACTTCTCCACATTTTTGTTCTTCTCATTGTTTTTTAATCTTACGCAATTCGTATTTTATATCTTGTTCATTTTTATGTATTTTGTTTTTTCTGAATGTGGAGTGAAATAACTAATAATAATAATAATAATAATAATAATAATTACCGAGGATGGGTCATTTGGGAGACTTTTCCATAGACTTGTGAACACAATTTTTTCAACTTTAATGCAACCTCACCCAAATATCCCCTATCCTACCCCCACGAATTTTGGTATATTTTCGTTTTGGACCATCCTCTATCGATATAACTCACTTGCGACAGTAAAATTCTCACTCCTTAGGGGGGCTGGGTACTTAGGGAGACACTGAAATGTCTCCCTAATTCCACTTGTCTCCCTAAGGTATAAAAATGACGACAAAGTGTCTCCTTAAGGGTACTTTTGTCATTATAGAAGTTAGGAGAATGGCGTTCGTCACAATGCAACAATTAATGACGTCACGACATTCGCTTCGCTTTTGTATTCGCGTGAAGTATGAACCGACCTACAATAAGTATCCCTATATCAGAATTAACTTAGGATTTGTAAGTAAGACGCTGTGTTTTAGAGCTCTGCACCATGGAGTCTGCATTCAATTTGCTTTTCTCCCAAGATCTCGGAAAGGCGACTGACACAACATATTCAATCGATGCTGCTTCAGGAGGAAAGTTAGAATATCCGGTTTATAATAATATACTTTCGAATATTCTTTTAGAATATTAGTTGTGAACCTGGCCCAGTTTCATAGAACTGCTAAGCAGAAAATACTTTCCGAGCAAATTGACGTAATCAGCTGAAATCAGCTGGGATTTTTTTCTCCAATTAATCTCTCGGGACAACACTGAGTATACAGTGTTTATAAAATACGTCGGTGAAGGGCAAAACCCCATATATTGAAATGTTATTCTTCTCATCTCGAAAAAAACAACCATGACTCTACGGTAAACGTCGCATGAAGCGATCTCATGGTGACAGTGTGTCAAGTATCAACGGTGTGTCCCTGTGAATGCTGGGGTGGGGCCACGGAGCGATGAATCAGTGAAAGTTGTGGCTTGGTTGTTTCTGGACAAAGACGGCTGAGTGACACTCGGCATCGTCGTCGTAGGCATTGTACTCACTTTAGAGCCAGCTGGATGTTTGATGACGTCAATGATCTATTTCGAAAACACAAATATAAAGGGTGAGTAAAACATAACCGACAAGTCATATTTTTTAGCCACTATGGTTGACCTATCGGTCCTAAAAGTGGAATTTGTTTATCAATTTCGACCATCGTTGGAAATAGTCTAGTTCCCCGACCTGGTCATTCCTTGACGTATTTAAATTGCTCCGTTTTGTCAGAAGTAGGGTCAGGGAACCAGACTACAAGAACATTATGTTTTTCCCCAGCATCTATGAACACAAAACAGTTTAAACAGGTCAGTGTTTCAGTATTTGCTAGAAAATATTAACCCCCCAAAAATGCATTAATTTCTGAAAATGACAGCAAAAGCAAATGTTGTATACGACGTTCATGGGCGTCGCGAGGGGGGGGGGGGGGGGGGCAAGGGGCACTCCCCCTGGAAATAAAAAAAAAGAAACAATTAAAAAAACACAAAAATAAAACAGAAGACGAGGTGCGAAGTTAATGTCGCACTCCATTGAATGTATATTTAAAACACTCGAAACCTGCTGAAAGGGGTCTAAAATACGGATAGGCCTAGGTATCTCGGTCTTGAACAAAGCATCAAGTGATGTCCAGCGCCCCCCTCCCGTTTCGATTTTCCCACGGCCGGTGATTTCTCCCTTTGCTGCTTTCTGGTGAGTCCTTTGCCCCTCTAGAAAAAATCCTGGCGACGCCCATGACTATGGGCTCCGTGCACAACTACCCACTCAGCGGAAAGAAAAGGCGAGTTGGGGGTAGACTGGTTCCCGGTCCGCATATGTGTATAATACTTTCGAAATCCGAAGGACAATGTAGGGACCGGGAACCAGTCTAAGTTGAGGGTTAATATCGACGCCATCTTACCTGACTTCAATTTAAGTGTCTGGTTCCCGCTATGATATTCTTATTGCAAACGCAATTATCGAGAGTCAGCGAACAGACAAAGCAATCCCAAAGGTATACGAGTATCAAATGAACGAGGAGCGCGGTACGGATACCACCGACGTACTGCCCATGGAAGTGCGGTTGCTATGTGGACAGCGCCCTCATTCGGCGGCGCACGGAGCCCATACCTTTAAGTACTGTGACTTTCATCAAACATATCAAAATAGATATATATATACGAATAGATTTTCACCTTGGGAGTAAAGATGATTAGAAGGGTAGTTGTTGTGCTAACCAAGACACAGAGTGAGGTCACTAAGAAGATGGTCTCGGTCTTGAGCGGGTCCATCAGCAAGCCGAAAATGGCTCCCACGCACGACAAGATGAAGACATTGTACACAGACATGCCGATGTTCTTGGAGTCATTCAGGGAAGGGATGGTCACGTTTCTTGTCTCATAGGCTGCAGAGAATGCAACAGACATTGGCATGGATGACAAACAGTATCAACCATAAATCAACCATACGGGTAATAGTAGAGTACCTCGGGGCCGTGTATGTACTGGAGTCGAGATCTTGGTGACACTATATCCGGGGTGCGTTCCACTCACGCGAACGTTCGCCAACGTTCCGACTTGAATTGTTTGTGCACATCCAATGGAAAATTGGAATGTTGGCAACGTTCGCTAAGTGGAACGCAACCCTGATCTTGATCTGATCATCGGAATCAAGCGGGGCCATATGGTGCTTGTGTCCTCGAGCAAGGTACTTTGTCACAATTTGCTTCTCTTCGATCAATAGTAAATGGGTACCAGCAGGGCAGCGGTGGTTACGTGTTTACACCAGTGCCTTTAACTTACAGCCAGGGCTGTATACTCCCCAGGGAGAAGATTTCTGGAATGATTGATGGGCATGAGGAGCAGGGGTAATAATTTAGCGCCATGATCATGATAGATATGTGCGCTTTATAAATATTACACTTTATTGTAGAAAACCAGGCAGTAAAATGGATGTGATTGGTCGTGGGGAGCAGGCTGGTTTGTGACCCTTATGGTGATTCTTATTCTGATTGGCTATCGTGGAAAAGTGACAGGAATTCTTACATTTCCAAAAGGGTTGGGTTCATGCAATTAATTCATTAGATTTGACTAACTATCCTATTCGCTTGATTTGGTATAATGGCCTATTTTACCGAGAAAGAGGCCAAACATAAGTTGGATGCCGTTGAATATGTAGATGCCAGATAACCACGTGATATCCGTCACCCCAAGTCGAGTACATCTCTCAACGACAGGAACAAGCATCCGATCCTCCTCTGTGGTCGCCTGCAAGAAACAGTCCAGGAAATACATTTATCGCACCATTTATTAGTCAAAAACCCTAACCATGTTAAGCGTCTCAGCGCGCTTTCTTTTACAAATCCATAAAAATTCCGAAGGGACGAGATTAAATGCATGCCTCCCACCCCCCCGTCACAGTTTTCACGAACAGACGAATTTTGCCTTTCCGCACTAAACTAAAGTTACAAGAAAATCAGGTTTTAAGCTGCTCACTTTTTAAATTGAAGATATTACCTGCGTTCATACCACATGTTGATTCAGTGTTGACACTATGTTAAAGTTCAGTTCTCGGTCTTTCACAAGTAATTGGCAGCTAAGCGATAAGTCAATTAATTACAGAGTTATTAATTGATTAATAAGTTTGTCTGTTCGTGAAAACTCAGAAGCGAGAAATGGCCCGTTTTGCCCCACAGAGTGTCAATTGTCTCTTCGTGAAAACCCAAAATCCATTTTCTGGCAATTTTGCCCTTCACAGCCCCATTGTATTAACACGGAGTTCAAATTCGTCTCTTCGTGAAAACCCAAAATCCATTTTCTGGCAATTTTGCCCTTAACAGCCATACTGTATTAACACGGAGTTCAAATTCGTCTCTTCGTGAAAACCTAAAATCCATTTTCTGGCAATTTTACCCTTCACAGCCCTATTGTATTAACACGGAGTTCCGAATTGGCTCTTCGTGAAAACCCAAAATCCATTTTCTGGCAATTTTGTCCTTCACAGCCCTATTGTAACATAGAGTTCTGAATTGGCTCTTCGTGAAAACCCAAAATCCATTTTCTAGCAATTTTGCCCTTCTCAGCCATAGCGTATATATAGCCGAGAAGGGCAAAATTGCCAGAAAATGGATTTTGGGTTTTCACGAAGAGCCAGTTCAGAACTCTATGTTACAATAGGGCTGTCAAGGACAAAATTGCCAGAAAATGGATTTTGGGTTTTCACGAAGAGCCAATTCGGAACTCCGTGTTAATACAATAGGGCTGTGAAGGGCAAAATTGCCAGAAAATGGATTTTAGGTTTTCACGAAGAGACGAATTTGAACTCCGTGTTAATACAGTATGGCTGTTAAGGGCAAAATTGCCAGAAAATGGATTTTGGGTTTTCACGAAGAGACGAATTTGAACTCCGTGTTAATACAATGGGGCTGTGAAGGGCAAAATTGCCAGAAAATGGATTTTGGGTTTTCACGAAGAGACAATTGACACTCTGTGGGGCAAAACGGGCCATTTCTCGCTTCTGAGTTTTCACGAACAGACAAATGTATTAATCAATTAATAACTCTGTAATTAATTGACTTATCGCTTAGCTGTCAATTACTTGTGAAAGACCGAGAACTGAACTTTAACATAGTGTCAACACTGAATCAACATGTGGTATGAACGCAGGTACTATCTTCAATTTAAAAAGTGAGCAGCTTAAAACCTGATTTTCTTGTAACTTTAGTTTAGTGCGGAGAGGCAAAATTCGTCTGTTCGTGAAAACTGTGATTGTTCTATACTGCATGACTAAAATAATTTTGGGGGACTACAGTGTCACCGAAAGCCATCCTGACAAAAATGGGGTGGATTTCTTGCAGGATATAGTAAAGAAAAAGCCGCCTCCTTCCTTTTTTTATGGCATGACGGTAATTGTTTTCCTTACTTCATTATGACGCACAACATGATGATGAATATTATGTACATTTCATTGTTTCGTCTGGTTCCCAGTACGGAAGCATACCACACATTGCCACTGCAAGGGAGAAAATGTGTCAGTCTGGTGGTCTTGTCTGGAGGGAAAACAATGTGGCTTGTTCTAAAGGATCAGATGATGTAATTCTACTTGACCACAGTTGCTAAAAACGGAATATTATATTTATTACGGCATGGATGCTCAAGAAAATAAAACAAAGCAAGACAAAAATAACCAAAACGATAATGAGAAACCATGATGTTTCGGTCGTTACTTTTTATAGGAATTAAACTACAATCTCTCGACTGCCACTCTTTAAACCACGTCAAAAGAGGGCGACGTGTCACCCCTATAGATGCACATTCATTCCTACCTGAGCCTCGTACCCATTTAAGACGGCTACCAGTGGTTTGATTTCCCATGCGCCGAGGTACACGCTCTCTAAAACGATGAAGACACCGACCATCGTCACCAACTGGTAGTCTTTAACGGCCTAAACACCCAGAAAACACTCACATAATTTATTTACAGTTCGAAACAGAGGAGAGTCGGGTTGACTTTAGTGATCCGGGTTCAAATCCTACCAGGGCCTTACATGTAGATTGGTGTTTTCAAAACGTAATTGTGGGATTTTTCTCCCACCAATAAATCTGAACATTTCTTCGTGTTCTTCGACAGGTTTCTCCAGGATTTCAAGCTACACCGACGAGTCCTTCGTTTCTTTACTGGAATGCACTAAAATGAAATAAATGAACATAAAGTACTAACGAGGTTACAGTCAGGTTCCATTTCATTGTGGTGTTTAGAAAAATCTGCTTATCACAGAACAAAATGTGGTTTTTGTGAGCAGTAAAATTTGCAAGCGATATTTATTGGTTCTGACAGGTTATGGCTTCCAAACTGACGTCAGACTTCGGTACGAGACCATTTTGAAGTTTTGTAAGAACTGGAGAAAAAAAAGAGAGACGAATTGGGTAGAAGCAATACCTTCTTCTCCAGTTTCTTGTTCATGAAGATAGAATGGACACGCCATGTCTTGGAGAACATGGATCCAAAACTGAGCGTAAACCCAAGGGCAAGCATCCAGAGCTGAGCCTGTGGTGCACAGGAAAACACGGGATAATAATAGAGCGGGAGCACATTGAAACACAGGAGTATCGGTCTACGTCTGAACACCCATAGGATAAACGTAGCGGCATGCACAGGTGCAAATTTAATGCATATGAATCGTCGCAGGTTTGCGTCACTAGCTTTCCTCTAAAGGTTGAACCCGTGCACAAATGGAAATCAAACTATTATACTAGGTTAGGCACATCGCTCTGACTGCAAAACAAAACGTGGCCAATCTTACTCTGCAAACGTGGTCCATGTTCTCAGCTCCCACTGTGTCCCGGTCCAGGCCGTTTAGTATGACCGAAGTGTACGTCATCAGACTCCCCAGTATGATCAAGTTATTGATCTTGGGACTTGAAAGTTTGATGATTCTGAGGAAAGAGGGAGATTATTATTATCACAATTTCTTTAATTTTTCATCATATTTTGATCACTTGCGAAACACTTTTTTACAACTTCTATTTGGGTATACGGATAATTAGACAAATTAATTAACGAGCTCGTATAAAGTGCAGCTCGGCAAACATAGCACCTACCGCCCAACACTACCGTCTGACCCACCCGCCTAGATAATGCATTTAAATGTTGTGTTGTGTACTTTCTTTGGTCTATCCCACTTCTTAAAAACATACAGCAATCCCAAAGACTTAGGCCGTGTCCGAATTACTTGGCTACGGCTTGCAATTACACACAAGTCTATGTGATGTGGCTGCAGCCACTGCCATAGGCACGTGTGTAACATCCAGCCGTAGCTATTAGAGTAATTCGGACACGGCCCGGCGTACCTTTGCTTTCGCATTGTGATGTTGAAGACGAGCAAACCGCACGCCAGTGCGATACCCAGACCACACAGGGAGCAAATAGCGGCGAATCCAGACTGGGAAATGGTCACCAGTCTGTCCTCTCGTCGAATCTCGTCATGCGGCGGGACACCATCTGCAAAAAAATATATATATTTCCTTGAAAAAAATGTCTTCATGAAAAATTCTGAAAGTTCTTCAGATTGAATATTATTTTATTACTATTTGCATGTATATGTATTATTATTATTTTAACTGAAATTTTATATATAATTGTACAATGTATACACGGTTGGTATTTACTGTTAATTTTATTAACGATGCTATAAAAAAAAGTTGCGCATTACTGTGTTAATTGCAGTACAGCATGTCATTCTATCGCAGGTTACTCCCAAACTCTCGCGTGTGCTCATTTGTAATCCTGCGTAGGGAGGAGCAATTGTGATGCGGTGTCTTGCTCAAGGACACAAATGCCATGACCGACCTGGCTGGGATTCGAACCCACTTTCTAATGACCCAACCACCAAGACATAGGTCCGGTTTGCTAGACTGCTCGGCCACGATTAAATCATGGCGTGAAGAAAATTGGACATTATTTGCGCAGACAATTTATCGCTAACAGACTGTAATAATAAAAACAATTCTGATAATTTTTATATTCTCGACAGTTTAACTTACTGAGAAAAAAGATTCCATCGTCGACCCATTCAAAGCGCTGATCGTGGGACAAGTAATACCCCACGGTCTCTGCTACGCCATCTGTAACAGAAAGAACACCAAGAAAACTGTCTTTTAAGTCTCGGGTCTTTTTGGGTATAAGGTTGAGCAATCCTGACCGTGGGGTAATGCCAAGAATTCTGCGTATGGGCAGGCAAATGTATTCCATCTTTAGGTCGTATCTGTTCTCAGTGAGCCAGATATTGAGAACATAGGTGAGTGAAGCTACCTTGCAAACCCTAATTTATCCCCCCCCCCCAAAAAAAAAAAAAAAAACCTGTAAATAATGCTGCACGACACCTTTCATGAAAATAAACTTGCAAACAAAAAATCTGATGGCAGCATTACTCCTAAACAGTTTTTGTACCTCAACCATTATTTTATCATACCCCCATCTAATTGATTGACCCCGGCCCCCTCTCCCAAAGAACATGGTAGATTAATTTAAACCTCAAAACCTTAAACCTGATTTTATAAGCCAGAGATATCAAGTCCTAATGCTGAGAATAATGCAAAGATATTTTATCAATTTATAAGCGTATATAACAATGGAAAAATGAGGTTACTTTCAAAATTTACCTCTGATCTGTTCGATCTTAAACTGTCCCACTCGGTCCCCGTCTTCAAGAAAACTGACTGGACCCTGGGAAGACCAAGAACATGCCACAAGAATCTTATGTCGGTAACTTACAATGAACTTTGCTATCAATTTGAAAATCCCAAGAATACCGCAGTAAAATTGGCCTACGAAGAAAAAGTCTTAACATGCGTGGTTTGGATAGAAGCATGGGAGAGCAACGTCCCCACAATGCTTATATCCTAAACACGCACGTGAACAAAGCGTGACGTCACTTCTGCATAGGTCTATCAGTACCGAAGTGGTGACGTCAATGCAATGTTTGGAGCCAGAATACTTTTGTTATTTTGTGTCAATGTGTTTGCATGACTGGCTGTTAACAAAGGAACAGTCGAAATCTCAATTTGTTTGGAGCCTGTTGTCGTGCCAACGTCAGACTTCGGTACTCCATTCCCGGTGTCATATGAATATCCGACTCCCATGCATATCCGACTCTTTACCCAAGATGCAGTGCAACACAATTTATTTTTTAATAATGAACCTTTAACCTCACCCGAAGCCTAACTCTGACACTATCCTAAACCCTTAGACCCTATTTCTCACCCTAAACTAGCTTACTCTCACCCTTACCCTATTTTTCTCATTGTTTTGATATGGGGGGGGGGGGGGGGGGGGACTGAGCAGGCGCAGTATATCCAACAAGTCGGATTTTCAGGGAGTCTGATTTCCTTGATTTCCTAGATTTCCCAAGGCAATACAAAATGCTGTTTAAGTACGTTTACAAGTGCATTCTACGCATTCGAAATCTATACTTTTTCCTCCTTGGGAAAAACCCAAGAAGTGGCAACGCTGGAAACATCGATCTACTTTTTGTGTATGCCAAAAAAAGTGCGCCACCAATAGTCTTCCCAAGACAGGCTCTTTTTGCAAAGCATCATGGGAAAAGGTCGACTTTGGTAAATACCTCCGCAGCTTTACTGACTTTATTGTAAGACGTATACATGAAACTTTCAAAATGTGGGAAATCGTCTCGTTAAATCATTCCCTCTTCAAGTACCAAAATGTCCACTCTACACTTACGGATATATTCCCCATCTCGAACACACATTTTGGCAATTACTGGATTTCCAACACTGAAAAATTATGGGGGTTAAATTTACCCAATTGTGCGTCAAAAACTGCAACTATATTTACCAAAAATTTGGGTAAGTCTATCTGAACACAATCGGATGAGAGTTTGTTGACCCAAATTTTGGGTAGTTGCAGTTTTTACCAATAATTGTCTAAATTTGACCCCCGTTATTTTTCAGTGTAGGGCAGGTTATCCGGTCCTATAAATATGCTGTGTCCGTTTGTAGGAAGATATTCATTGCATTGAAAATTTCAGCCGGAGCACGGACATTCAGTCAGCTTTAATCGAATATTAGGGACTACTAAAAAGAATAAAATGACAAAACATCTTACCGACACGCCCACAAAATACAAGTCATCCATAACGTCCATAAATACTTGACGCATTTCCGCGTCTCCATATGTATAGTCTTCCAGCGTTCTGTTCACTGATCAGGAAAGAAACAAAGTCTGGTCTTTTATTTACGCCCAAACGAATGTACACTTCCCAAAACTGTTAGATTCAAGGTAGTATATACAACATTTGCTTTTGCTGTATTTTTCAGAAATGAATGGATTTGGGAATTAGTATTTTATAGCAGATACTGTAACACTGACCTGTTTAAAGTTGTGTGCATCGATGCTGGGAAAACAAAGATAAACAAATCCTGTTCTGTATATAGTCTGGTTCCTGATCCTACTTCAGAAAAAAATAAGGAGCAATTTATAGACGTCCGGGATTTATCAGTTTTTTTCCAACGATTACAACCACCGGTGGAAATTGATACAAACATTTCACTTTTCTTAAAAAATGACAGATTGCAGAGGATGCCTGAGACTATTATTTACTGACAGTCAAGTAAGGTATTTCATAATAACTCGGTAGTTTTTTTTTTTTTATGTTTGCAAATGTTGTATGCCGCTTTAATTAAACCCTGGGCTGATAGGATGTATGTTAATCGAAGCGTAAGCCTTTCCTCCTTAACTTAATAAATTACCTGTCTACTCGTTTTCCCCATTAATCATTTTTAACTTGCAAAACTTCTGCCATTTGTAAATGGGACCGATTTGATGAAGGTTACTGTACACATGCATCCATCATCCACACCATGAACAGAGCAGTGATTTAAGTTCCCCCAACTTAATTACTTGGTTAACTTAGGTTGTTTAGTTTTTCATTCCTTTTACCGTGATCTGTCAGCAATGTGGAAATAAATATTAAACTTAAGATCACGCAAGGCACGGGGGACACAACATGGCGCGGTAAGATCGTACCCATGTTAACGAGGTTGACATACATTATTTTTACACTGCAAAGACTGGTGTTAGATGAACACCATGCGGTGTCTATGCATAAGTTCGATTAGCGATCAACCGCAGAAGTTTTGCAAGTTAAAAATGATTAATGCGGAAAACTAGTGGACAAGTAATTTATTGCGTTAACCGTAAATATAAATTATTTATTTTGTGTAAGTATTCTTATATTTGTGTAAATATTTTGAGTTTGTATAGCTATTCAAACCGTGGACCTTTAACAAAGAGGACAATAGGGTCCACGATTGAGTCAAGGTCCACGATTGAAAATCGTGTACAAAACATATGGAAGGCCTTCCGAAAAAGTTTAAGTACAAACAAAAGAGGGACAATAGGAGGTCCACGATTGAAGGTGTTTACACACTTGTGTGTGTGTGGGTGTGTAAATATTTTTCTATGTGCGTAAATATTCATTATTAATAAAAAATGTGTGCAGGGCCCCAATGGAAACCAGTTTTTAACTGTTTGGGCACACCCTGGGTAAAGAAATGTAATAAATAAACCCACATTGTATACACGTCATATATCCTGGATACCAGATCAAATCGACCAATGGCCCATAGTCCTTGATTCGATAGTCCTATATTGAACGAATGGTTGAAGATAGATACCACGTGGTGTCAGATCTAACACAACAGCTTTTGCAGAGTATCCACTGTATAGCATAATATACTATAAGTTATGCTGGCTTTTCACTGATATTTCTGTGGCTGAACGTTTTAAACTTCACGATGTTTTGCACATTATTTGAATAACAGATATCAGTATAACCACAATAAATGATGGCGAATACGTTCATGAACTATTAATGCAGAATTGGACATACGTGGAAAATACGGGCTCTTTGATTTTTCGTTTTATCCTTGAAACCAGTTCAAAATAAAATCAAATCAATTACAACTTGAATAAAGCTCAACGGATAATTTTGTTCCCATACTTTGAGACAATTCGGGAGAAAGTTAATTTTTTTCTGCATCCATTAAAAATGATCCTGTTGAAATTTGTAATTGTTTATGAACCGTATTTTAGCAGATTACCTCGACACGTGTTTTTCATCAAAACATTTTGTGTAATTAATATAAATATTTTGTGTACATTTGGTGCATTATCCACACAAAAAGTATTGCAATATATGATTAGATAAAGGTCTCCTGACGACGGCTAGACCAAACTAGTCGAAACGTTGAGTAGACCTTGGTTCTTTCTGTGTGATAACCAATGTTTTATTACATGGTGTTATCACAAACCCATACCGATAATGATTATCAAACGAATAGTATAGTACTCAACCAGTCGATTTACCTAGTTTAAGTGGTTCGATTGATTTGTTGAAGACCAGAGCTGCTGTCAACACAGCATCGTAGGCCGTAGCCCCAGCATCGCCGAAGGAGTATTTACCAGCATACTCATTATACGCCTTCAGAAAATTCGACGGAGTCTATAAGAAATTATAAATTAATTCCAAAACAATATTAAACGACTTACGCAAATGACCATTAGTTCGAAAGAAAACAATTGAAACTTCCAATGTAGTGATTCAAAGAATGCATGATTAGTGGGGAAGATAGAAAAATGCATGTTGTGTATCTTAAACACTGCCATATCAATTTAAAATCAAAATGCGTATTTTGCAGGCTCTTCCCTTGTTTGTGAGGTACATAGTTATGTCATTGATACAGACTATGTACAGTGCCCGGCTGCTTTCTTGCGGCTGTGGCGTGATTGGGTTCCACACTGCAAATAGTGAGTGCACCTCACCTCACATACCGTATGCACCTTGCGCACCTCACGTACCTCATGCACCTTACGCACCTCACGTACCCCGTGCTCCTTACGCACCTCAAGCACCGCATGCACCTTACGCACCTCACGTACCTCACGCACCGCATGCACCTTACACACCTCCTAGAACGCTTGAGGCTCACAGGGTGCATAATGTCATTTCTAAGATATCAATCTCATAGTGTACTTCATGTGGACGAGGCAAGAGAAAGAACGCGTTGACAAATCACAAGTGTCCCAACGCATTAAGTTTACACTTCGAATATCAACTTACATGTACATGTATATACACATCACACTTGATTTTGAAGCACCTCGTGCGATTCAGCATGGGCTGTACAAGCGCATTGTGCACATACTTTTCTTTTACAGTGGAAATCTAATCAGATCTGGCGTTTGACCATTATCATGGAAGCCGTCCAATAGGTCACATAGGGGATAGAAAATCCTGGACCCCGTATTAGCCCGCTCATTTGTAATGAATTTGTACGGGGCTCTGGATGTGCCATCTCACTTGAGAGATGCCATCTCTCTTAATTTGTCTGAAATGTCGACATCCGGATTCAATTTCGCCGAGATAATTCAAATTGGGATGACGTCAATCCCTGGTGCATTATCTCAGGTAGACAACATCCCACATTTAAGATGTTATCATCTCAGGATGTCGCCATCTTGAAATACAAAAATATGTTGGGATTTCAGCAAGTCAGATGGCACTAGCTTCCAGAGCTCCATATACATTTGTGCATTTCTATCCAATATTTGCCACGAAATTAACAGAGACACTTCCAATACAGTAAACTGCAGGATGATATGAATAATATCATTAATTTTAGTAAAACCATCGATTTACTGCAGTGTCAATGTAAACATACCCTAACAAAATACACTGTGGTTTTAAAGGTCCAGCGAAATGAAAATTGTTCTCAGGGATATTAGAAGCCAATATCAATGTTGTTGAGCCGAGTATAAAAGCAAAATGAATTCCCTTTTTGGACTGGAAATAAGAATTAAATATTCTTTTTCATCATTCAAAATATTCAAGCTACATTCTGACATGCGAGGGCGCTTTTACTAAGATGTCTACCAAGGTATTCACTATACATTTAGGCCTAGGCACTTCTAGTACAAAAAAAACAACAACAAAATGTAATCATTGTATAGCACTTTAAACCCTACTTATCACCCGAATATCATCAGAACGCAAACATTTAGAAACTTGACCCCGGAAAAAGATAAATAAATCCTTCAATTATAATGCATAAATCAGCAATGGTACCGAGGTATTTCCTTGTGTGACATCATCACTGCCGTGTTTATGAACAATGTACATTCATAAAATCCAAGATATTGCTGAAAGGGGAATAAATTCCCCCATCAGAAGGTTGAAAGTGATGCTAAATTGGAATCCCACAACGACGAGTTTAGCGCCGATCTGCGCACTTCTGCGTTTGAAAACGAGGATCTCAATGTCACAGTAAACAACTTTATGCTGATCGTGCGCCTGCGCTTCCTTTTATGGCATGATTAATTCATGCATGAATAAATGTGCTGAAAAGCGTTGTTTCGTTTGCCACTGACACTAGCTTTCAACCAGGAAGTGCGCAGAAGGGGCTAATGTGAAATTCCTCTATTACGTGTGACCTTAACTTGGCAGTGCTCGTTCAAATGTCCTCGATCAATAAGCCAGTTGGGTATTTCAACTGCGCATGTGCACAATGACATTTTATCCCGAATGACCCGCGTGACCTAACGGGCGCGTATGAACGCCAAGGTGGTCGCACAACGCGCACGTGTTAAATTTCAATCAGAATGGGCGTTCGCGTAACATGGCATGCCATTACGTCAGCAATCTTATCCGGAATAACCTTTAACCTTTGAGATACCGAACTGGCTTATTGCAATGGAAATTGGTTACCCCTCGGAGCGTCCTGCGATTATTCTTTAGTTGTTGGAAAATGTCCCACTTAAACACTCTCCATTAATTTTTTGCAAATGGCGTTATGATTCACAAACATTCCCAAAGTTGAGTGTGCAGCTTAATAAATGAACTGGTGACACACTGAATCCACCAAGGCCAAACTTGTTGAGTGCGATAGATCTATCCCAATCCCCGTTCCTTTCTCAAGTTTCATGGAGGGCATTGGTTGAGGGCCTCTTGGATATAATTTCCACTTTCCTGTCATGGCTCTTTACGCGCCAACAAAAGCACTTGCTGTCAAAAATGAAATCTCAGACACTGCTGACGACATTAGTCAATTATAGCAACCATCTCAGTTTTTCGCCATCCACTGATTGAACTAGAGAACAAACGGGGAGACGAAGAGCAAAACATATAACACGAAGGTTTATTGCTGGTCAGAGATTTCTTCGTCATCCGATGGCACTTCAAGTATTGCTACATGAAGGTTGAATGAATGGAATTGAAGCTAAGAGTATGAACATTTTAACATCTGCGTCACTGGATTGATTACACGCGCAACAGAATGAACTCCTAGATGCGTCAGGAAATAATTCGCGTAGAACTAGATAATCACAGTAGGGCCATTTTAGAAATAGACAATTTTACAGTTCATCCACACGTCTAAACCCCTGCATATTGTCAGTATACATCTCTGCAAAATACCTCAATCTGATCCTCCATATAGGCTATGTCTCGTGAGATCAAGACTTAGTTGGGTTTGGAAAATATTCATGGTTTTTCTTTACCCTCCACGGGATTCCACGGCATCTCCAGCTAGTTACTCCTTCGTTGCCATTGGTTACAAGAGATATTACGTTTGCACTAGGTTTGGTAAGTTCGTTCACCCGTATTGGAGTTTGTGAGTTGGTCTCACCGACGGTGGAAGTTACCCCACCTGGCCTCTATAGGTCTGAAAATTGGGATAATTTCTCTGGAATCTGTTGAAGAATTATCCTCTTCTATTTAAATCTGGGTCCAGGAAAACGGTGGTAGGGTTGGCATTCAAACTGTCGCCAACTGGCCTTTAGCCTTGTACTGGATGATTCTTTTTAAATTGACAAACGAGAAGCTTGACTGCAATACAAACCATATATGGAACTTCTTCCGGACCGCTTACCCATGGCCTTGTGGGCTAGTGGGCTAGATAGCTTCAAAGACATCAATTAACTGAAGAATTGTGTTCACTAAGTTTAGTCCTTTGGGCGGATAAGAATGGAACGCACAAATTGGAGTTCACTGACTGCTGATAGGCGTGTGCAAAAACGTCCTCACGTATAATGCCTTATTGTAAACCTCCAAGGCAGTTTGCCTCGCAGGGTTAGTAAGAATATCACAATTTCCGTGTCGTATTGGGAGGGAGTAATCTATTCTTGGATGCAAAAGCAAAAAAAACAATACCTTTCAAACACATATTCATAAATACATAGGACAGTTTAATAAAATACACTGCAATTACCACACGTGGAAAACAACTCCGGGCGGCGATTTCTCGTCAAGGTTGGGGGGGGGGGGGGGGAGGAAAAAGCACACAACCAACAGTTATTCATTTTGTACTCGGTGTCTCTTGTGTATACTGGGACATTTTTGGGATCTTTGTGTATTCTGGTGCATTCTGGTGCATGTAAAAGCCAATGACCCATAAAATGTATACGACAAGGGGAATTATCGGGGGGGCACTGCCATAGCCGCCCCTCCCAAAAATATTAGAGGGGGACATGTCCCCACGTCCCCCGGATCGCCGTCCATGATAAATAGTTCTATAGTTTTTTCGTTTCCTGCAAATGACATACTGTTCAGTGAGCTGAGACGTGTTCACCTTTTTAAACGCACAGTACGAAAATCATCTCCTCGACAAACTCTTGGTGGCGCACTTTGTTTCGAATCTCCCGAATTACTTACCCTTCCAGTGAGAGCTTCGTTCTGGGCATGGGATGCAGGTAAGAAGTACCAGTTGGTGATGATGACCCCCTCTGTGGCAAGAGCCATTTCCTCCGGAGTACAGGATATCTGCGGATCCGGCTGGATTGCCCAGTCAGGGGCAAAGTACCCGATGCCCCGCAGAATCCACACGTAGCGAGAACCGTACAGGTCTTGCTTATAGGCCTTGGGTGAGAAAAAAAGGGGGAGAAAAGAATAGGAAAGAACGAAGGGCAATTTAAACTCTACGCGATGGTAAAGGTCAACATAAACATGGGACATAACCATTCCAGAAGTGACCCTCTGTAAAGCAAATTGAGGAATGCCTCCCAAATTTGACTTTTTGAGATTAGGCCATGTAAAAAGGAATGGTTGTTTTGCTTCCCCGCGCGACCAGCAAAAGTGGCCCCGATTTTTTTTTTTACTTAGAAAAATGTACCTGGAAACTCAAAAACCCTATGCACTGCCACTCAAAAGAAGCGTAAATGTATCGTTTACACGTCTTCATTGCCTGCTGTCGCGTGCAACCACCCCACGGGACCACCCCACGGGACCACTGTCGTGCACTGTCCAGCATTGCAACAGGTGTTTTCACCAACACAGTTACTCAGCCTTTGACGTTAGTCACTCCTCCTTATTCGTACGCTGCAAAAACTGTGGTGTTAAATTAACACCATGTGGTGTTTATATTGGGTCATTCGCCCAATATAAACATGGTGTTAGATTAACACCACAATGTTTGCAGTGTAAGACTGTAGGCCTACTCTGATTAATGTGTGACTATAACGGACATGCGAAGTCTTGTGTTGTTTTTGGCATGTCCAAATACGGAGATGCCTTCGGTCGAAACCTTGATACTTTCCTATAAAATTATGGTATAGGGCCTAACCTTGTAGAGTTCAGTTCAATGTACTTTTGAAGCAGTAGAGTTTAGTCTCTGTTAATTGAGCCAATTAACAGTTGTTATCAGATGAAATCTGATGTCCACATGAAGATCCACAAATCATTCTACATTAATTTGTGTACCTATACGTGACATCTCTTCACACGAGTCTACAAGAAATAAATTATACTATGACTGGTGATGGACGCCACATACGGTGGTGGTGGATGGAACAATGTTGCATCATTATAATGTTAGATTTCTTACGGTACAGCTTACCTCACAGAAGACTTTCCGTCCTTGCTCGTCCCAGAATAGCCCAATAATAATGCGTGCATCCCGTTCCTAATAAAAGAGGCAGAGAATATTATAGTCAGTGGCGATTCCAGGTCGAGGAGGCGGAAGGCTGGGAGCACAATTACCAATTAAAAATGTAAAAATAGAGAACAATTTTCGTCTGAAGGAATGTTGTTGTCGTCGTCGTCGTTGTTGTTGCGGTTCATAGGCTACAGGTTATAAAGTGGTGGTTCTTAATTTAAACAGAATGGACGAGAGCTTACAACAAGAACTAAATTCGACATTTTTAACTGCTTTCTATTAACCAAAAAAGACCAATTAAAATAAGGTTTTTATGCATTTCGCAGAAATGTGTGGTGTTGCACTTTTGTGGCGTAACATGAATGCAAGGTGTATTCCCAAGGTAAAACCTGTTAATCTCGTCTGTGGGATGAGAGTTTTCATTTTCACACACACTTATAACCGGGTTTATGCACCGAGTACAACCATATTAAATTTGATTCTCAAAATTAAAGTAACTTGTCGTAAGATTCAAGTACAAAATCTTTACATTGGTGTTACATGTGTGATTGTGTGCTCTGTAAACCTTGCATAATAGTCTTTGTGGCAGGGTTGTATTCGAGTCCCTGCAAGTCCTTTCACAAGTCCATGCAAGTCCCTGCAAGTCCATCACAAGCCCTCTAGTCCTAATCCCAATCACAAGCTATTCAAATGAGCTGTGACAAAGGCATTCCTTTGTCATTGTTCATCCAGTTACTTGTGACCGGCTTTATGAAAGCACTTCTGACTGGACTTGCGAAAGGACTTGCAGGGACTCGAATACAACTCTGCTTTGTGGACCTGTGAACAAAAGATGTCCACAGAATGTGGACGGTTTGTGGACTTGCCCACGTCCACACAAGGTTTCCCCCCTCTCTGAAAACAGCTTTAGATGCATTTTGGGGGTTAGGGTTATCTGTCACAAAATGAAGGGGAACAAGATTAAACATTCGGGTTGAAAGAGCGTTCACAGTGCGAGTAAAATTAGCTATATTTTGTTCTCCGTTTTTTTTAACTACATGAAAACAAAGGAATGTCCACAGTATGTATGTAAGGTATAAGGCTGTGTGTCTGGCGCGCTTTATAGGCCTCAATCATTAGCCTTTTAGAGGTATGGCGGACACAATAGGAGGGCGCTATTTGATTTGGGTATACCTTTTGTGCCACACAAAAGGTTTACCCAAATCAAATAGCGCCCTCCTATTGTGTCCGCCATACCTCTAAAAGGCTAATGGCGGGGTCATACACGACCATTTCTCAGCGTTCTTGCTTTACCTTGAGGTATGCAATGTGGTTGGCTGGACTGTCTTCAAACATTTCGTTCGCCACGATGCTGATGTTGTTGTCAGTAAGTAGATCACGCAAAGATTCCATCACCTGAAGCAAACATACAGTAACTCTAACTCAATGAAAGCTATCAGTTAACATAGAAAACTTATAATTCGTCAAACAATCCATAACGAGTTATCCTCATTGAGTGATCCCAACAATGTCGCTTCCCAGGTTGTATCGTAAAATTGGGTGTGATCCCTGGCTATACGGCATTCTGGGTTCATGACTCCTGACTAGCGCCCACCCGAACAAAGATACTGACAATTTGGGAGACCGCCAACATAAGGCAAGATAGCTCAGTTGGTATAGAGCGCCGGTACGGTATTCTGGAGGTCGCAGGTTCGAATCCCGCTCCTGCCAGTTTCTTTGTTCACTTTGAAAACATAGAAAACTTGTTAAAGTCACGTTAAATTAAGTGGTAGGTTGCTGCGTTAGATAGGCAATTATACAGGGTGTCCTTTAAAAAGTATACCCATTTTTTAATTCATATTATCGCAAAACTACTACAAAAGACAAATGTCTGTGGAAAGAGTTAGAATGTCCTCCGTCCAATGGTATAAGGTTCATTATGTGTTATAAAAGGTACTGAAATCAGTACTGTGACAAGTTGTTTACTTGAGTGACAAAGCTCAGGCAGGTGTTTTTTAAGGACAAATTCTTTTACAGTTTAAACACATTGGAAAAGTGATGATAGGGGCGGTGAATACATTTTTTCTGATAAATTTCTTTTTGTGTTACACTTACCCGACAAATTTAAGGTGCTGTGCCCTCCACATGGCCACCATTCCCGTTAATTAATGCATAGCTGACATCGGGTAAACAACATGTCACTTGGCTTTTAACCTTTTTTAACATTATTGAAAAGCCCTATTCTATCACATCCCAAAGTTGTAAAACTTAATTCATTTTTGAAATATTTTTTTGGCGGCAATTTCTTTTTTGAACTCGGGTGTGCACAGGTCAACACTTTGAGCTTCATTTTCTCAAAACAAGAGGCGAGACTCTAACAAATTCAAAATGTTAGAGCGGGGCCCAGGAATGAGCTACACCAATTACACACAATACATCAAATTAAAGCTTATTGCATTTTTCCCCCCAGAGCCCACAAATCTCCATTAGCCTATATATCATCAGTTTTCATCTTTTCCTCATTTCCACCCGTTTACACGTTGACTGCCAGCCGTAATTTATAGGGCGCCTACACATTGCCATACTGGTGATCTTTGCTTTCAAGCTGTCTCCATATCGATCACAACCATTCCATACATTGATGTACAGCAGCGTATTTGATGCGTCTTCGGTGATGCCAGAGTATCAATTACCATAACAATAGCGTTTGGTTCACTACGAGTATACTCGTATGGCAGAATCCGGTACACCCGTCACACTACGAATATGGGTGCAGTCGGCAGTCAACGTGATAATTGGCTCATTTAAATCGAATGCCGGAATTAGGCCCATGTTCTTGACCAAAACCAAAGTCAACAAAATTAAGTCCAGATTAACGTGATTAAACAATAGTCACCAATGCCGGGTGGTTGAGTTGCCTGAAATCCTAACTACACTCTAGAAACTGTGTTTAGCAATTAAACACAATCTTGCTATCAGTTTGTAAACATGTTTATAGAAGCTAAACATTATGCGTGTTCAATTCCTAAACATCAATGTTTCACGGCTGAACACTATCCATCAACACTCTAAACATGTTTAGTATTATTGAAACATGTTTATAAACATGCGCCCCCCCCCCGAACAAAGATACTGACAATTTGGGAGTCCGCCAACATAGGTCAAGAGAGCTCAGTTGGTAGAGCGCCGGTACGGTAACCTGGAGGTCGCAGGTTCGAATCCTGCTCCTGCCAGTTTTCTTTGTTCACTTTGAAAAAAGTTTGAAAAAATAGTAGCAACAAAAGTGTTCAATTGCTAAACACTTTTTTGCAGTGTATTTTTTTCAGAATTGTATTCCATTTTTACCGAAGTGAAGACGACATTGCTGTAGCGAATTATGGCCACACGGTCCCACTGGTATTTTAACAGCAAGCGGAGACGGGGCACGTTCTGCTGGGACGCCGATTGCACTGTACGGTAGAAGGTCGGGCACTCCGTGCGGTCTGAGAGGCTTGGCGACACGGCGCCGTAACTGACCTGTTGATCCCGCAGAAGGGAATTAAAAGCATGGTATAAATTAATCAATCTATAATCCAAGGCCTGGCTGTTGAATGCAATTCAATCTGCAATATGCTTCGTGCTGACGTTCTAAAACGGACATTATGTCCCCGAGTCAGGTTGGCGCAGTGGTTACTGTCCTCGCCTTTCACCGCTGTGGCCCGGGTTCGATTCCTGCCCTGGTCCACATGTGGATTTGGTTTTCAGTCCCTACCTGATTCCGTGGGTTTTCCCCAGAATATTCTTCTGGGGTTTTCCTCCCACCTCTAAAACTGTAACTTCTTCTCATTGTCTTCTTTCTTCAGGCTTTCGAGCTACAGCTTTCGAGCTGGCATTCAGCTGTTGTTTGCTTAGCATGAAAATCCCATGGCATTTTGGCTGGTAACCTGTTTTTAACTAAGCAAGACTTTTTGGTGCTCAGCAAATTGTTTGTGCTGAGCGGCTCTGTGAAAATGGAACCTGGTTATGTCATACTTCAAGATACTAACTGATTTTTTTGCAAACAAACGGAAAATTAATTGTCTTAGTAGGCCTACTTTGTGTACACGTTTGCACAGAGTTTCAGTTCGTGACGAATTTTAGTGTTTAACGAATAGGAATTTGTGTTTTTAAAAATGTTTAACTACCGGTACTCATAATTAAAATGTCGTTTTGATATTATATGAACATGACTGGTCCAGCGACGTGACTGAGGTAAAACTTCAGGGGTGGGGGTCACCTGGGTGCACATATTTTTTTCAATGGGCACTGAAAGTAAAATATACTGCGGCTTGTTTATTTTTTTGTTCATTTCAAGATTTCAAAATAGGAGGCACCCGGGGGGCACAGACGGCAGCTGATGGGGGAACGTGCCCCCTTGCCTCCTCCGTAGTTACGCCACTGGACTGGTCTCAAACATCGAAGAGACGTGGAGTTAGTTTATCATCATTATAAATCAACATCAATTTGGAAATGATATCAACGATATCTCACAAAAAATACACTGCAAAAAGTGTGGTGTTAATCTAACACCATGTGGTGTTTATATTGGGCGAGTGGTCCAATATAAACACCACGTGGTGTTAATTTAACACCACGGTTTTTGCAGTGTACACACGCCGAATACCTGGATAATATCGAAGCGACCCGCGGCGCGGCAGAGCACCTCGCACTCTTCTGAGTAGAAACTTCCCAGCAGAAACGGCATGTCCCCATCAGCCGGCCCGTCGTAGATGTTGCTGTACACGATGTAGTCTGCGTTACCCGGGTTGGGCTTGGACGGTGTCTTGGGCTTAAACATAGAGATATTTGTGGAAAGAGAAATAATGTTAGGCCTATTAATGTAACTCACTTGACACAACTTTCCCAGCAAAACCGTTGAACGTTTTCTGAACGTTGTTGAAACGTGCCCATGTTTTGTGGACGTTTAAAAAAAAACGGTTTTAGGACGAAAGATTGTGGACAGTTTTGGACGTTTTAAACACGTGACCTTGTGACGTTCGAAGAACTTTCCCAGAACGTAAAAAAACGTATAAAAAATTACATACACTAACTAAATTTCTATTTACTGGAATTAAGCTAAGTTGCCAGAAAGTAAGTGCAAATTTACAGAAATGAATGAAGCGGGAATCAGAAATAAGAAGTAACTTTTTACACATTACTATGGGTAGAGTATACAAATGCTACGATAACCTACTAAACACTACAAACTGGATATTGTCGTGATTTAACTTTATATTCAGCTTTTCCCGCCATGATGAAGTCATGGTTTCCCACAATTTCAATATTTGAATACTTTCGTATTCAAATATTGAAATTGTAATGCGATTTTTCATTTATGTTTGCAAACAAAAATCTAAATTGTATTGTGAAATTGTTTGAATGATTACACATTATGGTCAAGAAAGTGTGTTTTTGGACTAAACACCAAAACTGCACATGATTTTTGTGAACACAAATTTCCTCAATTCCGATTGGTCAATTCCTACGTCCAGAAAAATAGCAACGTTTTTTAAGCGTCAAAAAGACCGTTTAACGTCGGTACATTTTGTAACGTCCAACAAACGTTGCGCGAACGTTCTGGGAAAAAACGTACTTAAGACCTCCGAGTTATACGTAAACTGAAACGTTTAAGACACGTTTGAAAACGTTTTTAAAGACACAGACGTTAGTAACCTATACAGAACCTAACTAAAACGTTTTTGTAACGTTTTGTGTTTGCTGGGTTTTTAACTGTGCAGTTGTATATTTACTGGAGGGGGTGGACAGGGGGCAGTGACATTTTGCTATTTTTTGAGAAATTGATTCCCTGGAGAGAAAGAGAAAAAAAAGATTGCGGTCATAACAGACAGGTTTGTCGATGTCCTCGGTACAGATGATCAGAAAAAAACAAGTTGAACGTAAAAGCCATTTTTTATTATTGAAAATGGTCTACCTTATAGTGGTGACGGTGTTTATGGTGATAATAGTCAATCACAGCGTTTACAAATAGAGCTGTGAATCCGAACCGGGTACCCGATACCCGACTGCTAATGTCAGGAACCGGTTCCAGATTATGGAATCGAGTACCCGTGATGACCAAATTATCATATTACTTAGTAATTTCTCAGACAATTGAAAGTTTTTGAATGTCATTTATGGGGAATTTTCAAAATGAAAACCAGGGAACATAATGGAAAAAACAAAACAGAATAACGTTTATGGCGCTTGCGAAAATGCAATTTACACCGTAAAGCTATAGGGCTCATACGTACACCCGCATCTTGCTGCATTTGATGCACCGATGTGGTAGCATTAACGTGCAGACCTTTACGAACAATATGAACAGCAATTTCCGAGATTTAAGTTTTACTCCTGGGAGGAGAGAAGCAATAACGTGTGACAAAGTGTTTTAATTGCCCAAAGGACACAAGCACCATGACCTATACAATCGGCAGTATCATCGAGATCATGAGCCTGGTAACGTAAGCCAGGAGGCCACATCAGTCATCACTCAGATACACTCAACTTGCCGGATGATTCCTCAAACTGCTCGATATTTCGCCAGTTAAAATATCCCATATTTTGCTATTTGTATTTACAATTCGGGGGGTCCACAACACCGTGCTACACGTGCCTATAGATCTGTAGATGTTGCAACAGAGAGGCCACCAGTTTCAAAATTGACCTATCGCCGTTTACGAGTTAACCACGCCCCTTAGACAACCCTATGGGAATTTTGTGTGGTAATTTTTGTTTGTCTCAGATTTTGCGCGTTCCACGTGGAATTATAATTGATGTGATTGGACAATAATTCACATGCATGCGTTGCCGCGATTCGACCGCGATAGGTCAATTCACGATCGACAATTCGCTCATGACAAGTCATTCCCCCATGAGTATTTCTCATGCTGTTTTAGCCACAGGCAACATTTAAAAAAGCATTCTTAAGCACTGTAAATATAACCAGCCGCTAACTACCCAGGGAACAAAATCAAAAACAATTAACAGTTTGAGCGCCACACGGACTAGTTTAACTGATGTCCATCGTTTCCCATGATACACTGCGGAAAATGGCTTTCCCGTGGCAAAATATTGGTGGCGCATGCACTGTATTGCGAATTGCCCCAACAGATAACTTCGGTCATGCGGAAGAGTGCTGTGACGAGAGGTCACAGCACTCTTTCATAAAACAAATTTCCAATCACCCCCGAGTGCCTTCGACAGAAATGGCTTTTAAGCTGTCTCTTAATGAATTACTACGAAAAACAACAACTTTTTGTCATCAATCTAACTGCATTTTTTTCCCTCGAGGCTTCTGTAAATAGACACTTCCGTGTAAAAACCATTAAGAACATTGCGGCGTGGTTCGGTTGGCGAAGGACGCTGTACTCCAATCTGGACACAATTCCGGACGTACTTGCCTATCGGGCGAGACCGTCTTTTAAACGATCATCCGGCATGCAAGCACTTAATATATAAATATGTCCCTTTCTATTTCTTTGGTTCTCATTCCCGGCCGACCCTATCTTTGGCTCCGGTCCGAAAGAAAACAAAATAACTATTTTTATGCCGCCGACCCTGTCGGAAATTTCTTACCAAGAAAAAAAATAAAGAAAAAAGATAAATCTGTCCAATTTCGTACAGAAAAATGCTGAAAATAATATGTAATATTACGTACCTCTTATACTCATAGCGGCACGAACAAAAGTATCTATGCTAAGCTTTTTGTGTGCAGATGTACATGGATTCTGTTTAAAGCAGTAAACGAATGGTCCGCACCACATCGGGGCCAACGTATAGCAAATTTTTCAAAATACTTAAAGCAATTTATTTTTTTCTTCAACATTCAACTGAAATTACAAGTAAAGTAATTAATAACTAATTATTAAAACACAGAAAAATCTAATTCAGGTAATTAATCCCAAATCTCAATTTGCCAAAGATGATCCATATTTTTTTGCATTTCATTTCACTTTGTTGCCAAAATTGGGTTTGTTTGTTTGTTCTTAAACGGGTATTGACATTAAACAGTACTATTAAATACGTTTCACTTGTGCACATACGGTTGCCAAAGAAGATCTATATCTTGTTCAAGTTTATTTAAAAATCATGGAAAGAAAAGTGATACTATAAGACCTCCCGATTCGGTCCAGTATAGTTTTTGCTCCAGAGCCTATTTTGTGAAGCAAAGTCGGGTCACTTGGCCATTGTTCCATGCAAAAAAGAGCATGATGATAGCATACTTGTTATACCTTGGGACCAAATGACCCCTAACTTTGTTTCACAAAATAGGTTCTAGAACAAAAAAAATACTGGACCCAATCGGGAGATCTTGGTATAATTTTTTCTTTTAACAAAATTAACCAGGCATTGGTATAGGTTGTTTGAGTCTCAGCGGAAGTATGCAGTTCCGGTTTTTTTTTGCCACCCTGTATAGACGCATTGTGACTCCAGATTTTTGATTTAATTAGGCCTTTACGTCCGTGCCTGCATGGTCCATGGCCATTTATCCACCAAGATTGTTTTTCCTGATTAAGTCCTAAATCTCTTCGACCTCCAATAAGTCATGATTTGCTGAACGTGCGGTACAATACACTCTCTACACAATACCGGAAGGCCTTCCCCCATCATTCCAATCCAAATACAATAAACACGCGCTCAAAATTAAAACAGGGACTTCATTTCAAAGCCTAGGAGTTGAATTGAATTTAAAGGAGATCATTTTGTGCCCAAGGTCACGCAAAAAAGATAAATTAATAATGGCGGGCGTAATTCAGAGTGACAGCGGAATAACATCGTTAATTGGATAGAATGAAAAACCGGTTATTGCTTTCTCTGGTTGTCGCATTAAAGGTGCCCAATGTTAGGTCTGGGTTGCTAAGTTAAAGGTAATATACAACATTTGCAAACATAAAAAGAAATACTGTGAAAACTTACTTGTAAATAACTTACTTGTAAATAGAAGTAAATAATAGTCGCACAGCATCATGTGAAATCATGGCACCTGTGCCGTCATTTTCAAGAAAAGTTAAATTTTGTATTAATTTCCAGCAATGGTTGGCCGACCATCGTTGGAAATAGTCTAGTTCCCCGACTTGATACTATTCCCAAACGTCTATAAATCGCCCCGTTTCGTCTGAAGTAGGGTCAGGATACCAGTACAAGAACAGCATTTTTTCTCTCTTTGTTTTCCCAGAATCTATGCACTCAAAACTTCAAACAGGTCAGTGTTGCAGTATCTGCTATAAAATAATAACCCCCTTGTCGTTATTCGGTAGTAATAGATTCTCCGTGCTCGCATAGCTATTCGGTTTTACAAGTATCGTCCTACACTGCGAGTTCGTCCTTTCATTCGGCAATATTACCATTCCGCAATTCAGTTTCATCGTTCCGCAATTCAATTTCATCATGCGGTGTGGCAATTCAGCGTTCTGTGTGCAGTGACCTTTGTATGGTGGCCTTGAAGGGAAATCGTGAATATTGACGTCAATATTCGCGTCCAAAAATCCACGTCCTGCATGCTATCCGGTCGTGATTTTTTGACGCGATTTTTTTCCACAGCAAGCTATAGGTGCTGGTTGTCAAGTCGATGTGCGCATGCGCCAAAGCATTTCACTCCATGCATTGTTCTATGGGTTTATTTTTAGGAAATAATTGGTCGCTTCTAGAGGGCCCATTTGAAAGAGTTGTTGACACCGTTCTGTTCCGATTAGCCGCTTTAAAGAGGCACCATTTTCAATCTGGAAAACGGTGCCTCTTTAAGCGGCTGGAACAGAACGCTTGATTTGAATACGCCCTTACTGAAATTTAATGTGCCCAGGAAAGTGACAATTAGAAACCGTAAGGAAAGATATGAATTTTTCCGATACGGCCTTTCTAAAGACGGCATTTTACACGAAACTCCAAATACCACATTTCTCTATATTCTTGAAAATGGTGCCTCTCAAGCGGCCAATAATATAGGTTTTCCCGGCCAATTTGCAATTTTTTCTGATCATTTTCGTTACCGGTAATTCAAATTCGCGTGATTTTTGAACATCTGATCAAATTAGGGTTTCCTTTTCACTGTTTGGGCATTCAATTTCAATCCTTAAGCACCCAAGATTTCGTTCCTAATAGTGTTCGTTTTCGTTTAGGGGCATTCTATTTCGTTTTTGGTGCATTCAAGATTGTTGCATTCTTACATTGAGTTTTGTAACCTCCTTTGACGGTTGAAGCATTCAAATTAGCGAACGTCGGTGTGCATATGACGGATGACCATGCTTTGCTTTTCTTTTCTTATCCCTTTATGGGCAATTATTTTCATCAAATGGTTATTCAAATTAATAAGATTCTTTAATTGATATATTTTCCAATTGTCCTCTAAGGTTTTTGTAGAAATTGTCTACAATTTATAATGGAATTTTTTTAAACATTGTTATTATGGATGGGTGATGTAACGAACTAATGAAATGAAAAGGGCTAATGAATTTTCTTTTTCACTGTAGGTCTCTCTGCGAGACCTGATTGTTCGAGCCGAGGTCCCCACCTTAGATGCATCTTTCCCCACACAGCATTTTGTTTTCCAGACTCACATGCAGTAGTCTGACTCCTTTTCTGGCCATTCATCTGGCACTACTCACAGAACCAATGGCAACATTACTTGCAAGTTGCAACACCTCTAATGTCATACATCTCATTTCTTGCAGGGTTTGTGGAATCCAGTATGTCGTAGAGACCAAGAACACACTCAAAAAGCGTTTCTATGGCCATCGATCGACTGTGAATACCAAGAAAATGGACACCCCTGTTGGTCACCACTTCAACTTGCCTAACCGTTCCATTTCTGATATGATTCTACAGGACACAGAATCCCTTGGCCACCGCAAGGACTCAGTTCGCCTTAGCAGAGAGAAAGTGTGGATGAAACGTCTTCAGACTATTCAACCACATGGTCTCAACATCCAGGAAGGGAATGATTAACTCTTAATTCCCCCTTCCCCCCATTGTCATTTGTTTACAGATAAACCTCCTGGCAAACACTCTTGGGGTTTCTTGCCCGCTTGGATGTATTTCCCTTTCCCTTTAAGCCTTGCCACATCCCTCTGTTCCTTTTATTGCCCAATTACCACCTCCTATTTGTTCCCCTTCCCCAGCTTCATCCCTCTCATCTCTATCCCTTCCCTCTTTCATCCTTACCCTAACTACACTCCTTCGTTCCTTGCTGTTCCTTCCCTCTCTGTACTCCCTTTGATGTTCACCAACTGCCACTCTCCTTTGGTCCATAATTTCTCCTTTGGTCCATAATCCCTCTTGCAAGTGTGTTCCCTACATGTTTGTTTCTTGTACTCTGCCATTTGCCTTTGAGAAAGAACTTGCTTAAGGTCGAAGCGTTAGCCAGCAAATTTGTTTGATCTTTGTTTGTTTTAAAGTTTGAGCAAAAAAATTAAGGGGGCATTTGTATGTTGACATGTTTAGGAATCCTTCAACTTTGTTTACTGTTCTTTTTCGTTCTGATTCACCCATCGATCTCTTCATGTGCAAGACATCGGGGCATGTATGTTTAGCAATGGTTGTACCATCGGCAAAACTTCTCTTGGGTAATTTGTTTTCTTGGGCCGACTCCATCAGACGATCACACCTCCCCTCCCGTAAGCTCGCCGTCTTATCTGTCTGAAGAAAGAGAGGTGTGCATCTAGTCTACGGATTGAAAACGTCAGATATGATTTATGTTGAGATAACTCAGACTTTTATAGGAATACGGATATGTAGGAATGTGGACATGCAGGAAAAGATGTCTGAAAAAAGGTGAAATATGTTTTCCCATTAATGAAAATGACTGCCCGATCTACACCTTACGTTTGGTGCAGACGAAATTGAATAAACAATACGATACTTTTAATTTGAATGCATCTTTTACAGGCACGACTGAAGCTAAAAGACGATGAAATGCTCCGATAGTGAATTTGAATGATTAATTTTGATTGTCGAATGACGATCTGCGTGATCATTCAATTTCAATCTAAATTGAATGAGCCAGGCGTTAAAATGAACGAAAACATGGTGAAATTTACCGGAAAATCCTATAAACAGAACGTCCTTTTTGGGGAATAATCCGTTACTAGAATAAGCCCAGAAAGGTGACAATTAGGAGTATGTAGGAAAAATAAGAATTTCTCAAAACATGAGCGGTACACTTTCTTTCAAACAGAGGCTACTGTTCTGAACCCAAAGTAATCGGTGTCAACAACTCTTTCAAATGAGCCCACTGGAAACGACTCATAATTATTTTATAAAAATGACTCATAAAACAATGCTAAACATAACATGGTGCGGCTTTGCTGAAACCTATCCTTAAATCTTATGCAAAATTTGTTAATAATTTCTTGACATTTCTCGAAAATCTGTTGCATGAATCTAGAGATTTCGTTTTAAACAGTACCTCCTTTTGTCGCATAGATTCAAGTTTTCAATATGCGCAGGCGCGGGCCGAATCGCGGGCTAGCTTTTGCCCGGCGGTACCAAATCACCCACATGTGACAAAGTTGGAATAACAATGACAACTCAGGGTACCACAATTATAATAACACGCGTATGAACTAATGTACAGTATTTACAAAGCTAACTGTACCATGCGTGAAATGCATTTTGCGCATGCGCACATCGACTTGACAACCAGCACCTAGCTTCCTCGAAAAAACTCGCGTAAAAAAAAATCACGACCGGATAGCATGACGTAGATTTTTTTACGCGAATATTGACGTCAATATTCACGATTTGCAATGTCCCTTCACGGCCACCATACAAAGGTCACTGCACACAGAACGCTGAATTGCCACACCGCATGATGAACGATGAAACTGAATTGCGGAATGGTGATATTGGCGAATGAAAGGACGAACTCGCAGTAAAGGACGATTACTTGTAAAACCGAATAGCTCTGCGAGCACGGAGAATCGATTACTACCGAATAACGACAATCCGCAGAACAGAATGGTGAAATTGCCGAATTGAATGATAACATTGCCGAATTAAATGATGAAATTGCCAAATTGAATGGCGAATTTGCCGAACGGAATGTTGAAATTGCCAAACGGAATGGTGAAATTGCCAAACGGAATTATGAAATTGCCAAACAGAATGGTGAAATTGGCGAACGGAATGGTGAAATTGCCGAATGGAATGTCGAAATGCAAAACGAAATGGCGAAATTGCCGAATGGAATGACGAAATTGCCAAATTGAATGATGGAATTGCCGAACGGAATGATGAAAATGACGAAGCCAACGAACTGAAGCCACCGAAGATAGCAATGGCGTTCCATAGTGAAACACCTACGGGCAATATTCATACTAAAACTGTGAAAGTTTGTGCTCAATCCGTCAACCAAGTTGCGAGAAAATAGTGAAAGTCTGTTCTTTTTCAAAAGTGATTTTGTGCACGTTCATCATGCGTTTACATCGACTGTTGAAATTTAAGCCAGTGCATTTTTTGAAGTCTTCTGATATTATTTTCTTGAAATTGACAGCATTTCCGACACAAATTTGTCAGAAAGATTGGTAGGGACTGGTATCCTTTTTTTTATCAATTCCTATCAGAGCCACATCATACCTATAATAAACATTCATAAATACCAAAGACAGTTTACCCATTCCTATTGGTCGAGCGCCCGTCACGTGGGTGGTTTTAAACGGCCGATAAAACACCAACCTGTTTCAAACACTTTTTCCGGTGTCACACGAAATTTAGGGTGCGTTCGAGCGTGTTACTCGCGTTAACACGAGTATACTCTTGAGCACACGAACGGCAGGAGTATGACCCGAGGGTAACCGAGAGTATACTCCTGCCCAGACCGAGAGTATACTCCTGCACCGGAGGTGTCGTCACGTGATTGTTTCCACTTAACATTTTAAGATGGCGGAAAGTAAACATTTCGGACTTTCCCAATGAAGTTTTGTTATCGTTTTTCGATTGTTGAACTGACCTTTGGATTATATATTGTCAAAAATATGATACATAAGGGAAAATGTTAAACTATATTCAAATTTGTGTGCACATCCAATGGAAGATTGTTTGCGTAGTTGGCAAACGTTGGCAACATTCGCGTGAGTGGAGGGGAGCTCTAACCTTGACCGTTCGCGCGACGCGGTTCGTAAGTAATGCGCACGCAACATTTTCCTGCACCCGCGAGTATCAAGAGTAACACGCCCGAACGCACCCTTAGAGTCCTACACGCGCGATACGAAATCTGGTTACCTTGAACACTCGAGCGACCAGTCACTCTCATAATATAACGCAACGCAAGCGCAATACTACCGATGCATCCGTATTTAGAGTCCATAATTTCACACTACACCGGCTCTGCACTACCTGGCAAGCGCGTCGCGCCCGCGTAACGCGCGCGTCAATTTCCATATAAGGAAAGGTTTAGCACTACTCGCGCGTGGCACGAACCATTAAATAGCTAAAGGGGTGTTTTACAAACCAAGGTAAAAAAAATTGAATATTGAATATATATATGGGTTATTCCATAATGGAAAGGGGATTTATTAATAATTTTCAGTATAACTTAAAGATATTGACATTCCTCATTAATTGTAGCCAAAATCAGACAACATTTACTCCAGAAATGCCAAAATATCATGTCAAAACCATTAACGGTTTCACGTGTGAAGGGGACACCAAATTAATGTTGTGCTATTTTTGTGATAATTCATGCTCAATGTGGTGTGTTTATATTAAAATGTATTTTTTGTCTTACCCAGGATAAGTCATCAAGGTTCATTGTGAAAATAACTTGATTAGACTAAAAATAACAATTCGGCGCATGATTGCGTATTGGGGACACCATTTGATGTCCCATTTACACGTGAAACCTGGTACATGTAAATGGCTCAAAATTAAAAATTTCCTAGCATGCAATCTTTGTTATGATTTCACACTGATCAAGTGGGACATGTAATTAATGGTGATAGATTTTGATTTGCCAGTGAACCCAATTATCTTTTTATTTCTCAGAAACATTACATAAATTTCACGTGTAAAAGGGACACCAAAAAAAGTTTACACGTGAAACGTTTGGGCTAACGCACTGTGAATCTCGCTCAACTAGTTATTATGTAGTGCCATTCTTAAGCAGTATTAACTTGCTTTAAAATAATGAAGGGCAATTTTTCATACACATATGTGCACATGGTAGTATTTAAGAACCAAAAAATGCATTTCAACAGCAGTTTTTAAAATGTCGCAGCTTTGGTGTCCCTTTTACACGTCAAACCGTGAACTATTTAGGACACCATACTGTCAGGAAATTAGTCAGATGTTTCATCCTTTGCTACCAGATATTTAGGTACAAGTACTATAATTTGAGCAACTAAAATCATTTGTATATATATTTCACTGTTGGTAATACGAGGGAAACAAATATCACAATGTAAAGAGGGACACCAAAAGTCATTGGCCCCCACATTTATGGAATCACCCATATGTATGTACTCGCTAATTTAAAGCTTTCCCAAAATCGAAAATTTAGAAAGGGACGCCAAAAACGTTTATAAAATTTCTTGTGTGTCTATGCGTACGCATTCGTGGGTCTGGGTGTACATGTATCTGGCATACTGAGGCATTTTCGTAGGCCCTCCAGTTTTTCGTAGGCCTTAGGCATAGTCTGGTTCCCCGACCTGAAGATTCCCTGACGTCTAAATCTTAGGTCAGGCAGCTACCGCGGTTTAAAATAGATCATGACGTATACAAGTGACGTCAGCGGCATCATTTAAATTTTAACATTCTTGCAAAATCCAGTCCGCAAAATACTGCAAGAGTGTGGCATTGATTTTTTAGTTTTTAAAAATAATTGAGAATTTAAATTCCAGGATCTGTAACGGGCCTGACGTTAATAGCCGAATGTTACCGAAAACAAGTTCGGAAAACTTCGGACGTTTTCGGAAAGTGCCAGATTTCTGGAAATTTTCGTCACGTGACATTGGCGGCTACCGGACCTAATATTCATCAGAAATAGTCAGAATATTTTGGTCTGGGAACCAGACTACCCTAGGCACAGTGCCTATTGGGTAATCAGGTGTCACATGAAAATCAGAATCCCCGGTGTGAAAATCGGACCCTTTTCCCCTATTATTGGTTAAACCCTCTCACGTGACCGGCCACTCTCCTAATTATCTTCACTTAGGCATGTGAAATACTACCAAAGAGCCTGTATTTCATAGTGACTTAAGGGATGTTCGTTTTTTAGGGATATTTGTTTTTCTGACATTTCAGAGATTTTTTAAAATTTAAATCACCCAATACAAGGCTAAAAGCCACTTTAAGGGTCACAATCAGAGGTGGTAGGGTTGGCGAGATTAGGGATTTCCTGGGACTAGATCTAAATAGAGGATAATTCAACGGATTGCAGAAAAATTATCCTATTTTTCAGACCTATAGGGATGTTAAATTCGCCTTGAATACGTGAGGAATAAAAGGGAACAAAATATTGTTCATCCACAAATAGATTACAGTTCTTCTTCTTGTTTTTGTTATAAAGTGGCCAGGGATTTGTGGATTGTAAACAGGTCCCACCGTACACTCGTTTTTGTATTAAACTCCAGGTTGACTTATTCTAAGTTGAGTTTCGACAACAAGTGAAGACTGACTATTTGAAAACGCCAGCGAGATCTGTCGAGACAAACCATTTGAAGGCAGTCTTTGTGACGGGACCTCGGTTATATTTACAATCCCCGTTTGGATTCACGGGCATGATTACAAGAACCAATATTGAGTCTTGCCGTTCCGTGACAATCGCCACGGATGTTAATTTGCCCTGATGTCCCAAGCTAATTTCCCACCGGGAAGGTGGAGAGATAAATGTAAACAAATCACTGAAATTGCCGGGGGATGACGAACACAATCCGCAGCTCTATCCATGGCTACGGTTTTGTGGACGTGGTATTCCAGATATACTTACTGAATATTCAGTAAGTATATTATAGATAAGGTATGACTTTCCAATGAGACATTACACACAAAAATCGATTGAAGATATCCTGTAACAAAGTTTAGGTTCAAATTGTGCAGTATTCTTATACAGTACCGGTATTAATGTACAGGGCGCCTTAAAAAAAAGTATAGGCCTACCCATTTTAAATTCATATTATCTCAAAACTACTGTATATTTCAGGAAAAATGTCTGTGGAAAGGGTAGAATGTTTTCTGTCCATTGGTATAAGGGTCATTGTCATGGATGACTGAACAAACAGGACATTTATGCATGGGTGCGTTCGAGTAGCTCACCCGGGTCGACTCGGGTTAGCGCCGTGCCGTTCGATTTAGGTCTGACGTCATACCCGGGGCTCACTCGGGTCAGCCACCACAGACCCTGCTCGCGGAGCAGAGTCACTGGTGGAATTACGTCACACGCATGCGTAGTTAAGTCTGACTACCCACAGATTCTGCTGGAGCGGGGAATTAAAAATGGCTGACTCAAGGGCGATTGTGTAGTTAAGGACTGTTCCTATAAGAGAACAAAATCCACTTTTAAGTTATTGGACTTAGAAAACTAGATTGCGACATTAAAAACCAACAGGTATGTCGTAGATAGAGGGCAGAGTTTTGAATTTTTTGTGGGAAATTTTTGGGGTAAAACGACAACAAAGATGACAAAACGCAAAACGAAAATAATGATGGCGAAGACCGCACTGATTCGCAAGACACCAACCGCAAAACACGTAAGAAAATTGCATTTTCTCCCGCACCAAACTGTGTTCAGAATTACCAAAAAATGATGTCATTAGAATTGAGAGAAAGGGATCAGAACAATTTAGTCATCGCCCCTGTCATCACTTTTCCCATGTGTTCAAACAGCAAAGGAATTTGTCCTTAAAAACACCTGCCTGAGCTTTGCCACTCAAGTAAAGGTGACAGCAACTCTTCATTGATGTAAGCTTTCCATTTTTTTTAATAAGGTTAACATACCCGTGAAAACTGGAATTTGCTCACGGTTGATAAACTCATTTTGGAATGATAAAATCAACCTCGACTCGAAATGGATCAAATATAAAGAGGTGTCCGTAACTACACAATCGCCGACTCTTATTCATCCATGGCCGACCAAGTGCAAGTGACATCAACAGGAGAGGGCGTTTGAGCGTTCTATAAGCCCAGCTCTCGTGGCTGAGCCGTCTGCCTTCACCCGAGTCGATCCGGGTAAGCTACTCGAACGCACCCTATGAAAGGTACTGAAATCAGCACTGTGACAAGTTGTTTATTTGATGTCAGCTATGCATTAACAGGAATGGTGGCCATGTGGAGGGCACAGCACCTTAAAATTAATTTGTCAGGTAAGTGTAGGCCTAACACAAAAAGAAAGGGATCAGAACAATTTAGTCATCGCCCCTGTCATCACTTTTCCCATGTGTTCAAACAGCAAAGGAATTTGTCCTTAAAAACACCTGCCTGAGCTTTGCCACTCAAGTAAAGGTGACAGCAACTCTTCATTGATGTAAGCTTTCCATTTTTTTTAATAAGGTTAACATACCCGTGAAAACTGGAATTTGCTCACGTTTGCCCCTAATGGCATAATATTCTTATTTTTGGAATTTTGCACGATTTTAATTATTTTTAAGTCCGTACTTCAACAGTATAGTTGAAATACTTTTTCAAATTTTGTTACACGTTCTTCCAAAAGCCGTATTTCCCTCCATCATTTTAAACCGACATGTATATTCAAGTATATAAAACGGGCATGAGCAGGTAAGCGTCTACCGTACTTGAACGGCCCCTCAATTCATTTTTTTCTTTAGATGTTCAGTAGTTTATGAGCAAAAATCAACGGAACGCGAATCTGCTCAAAATTACCGTCTGTTACTTCCGGCACTTCGACTGACGTTCATTCAAAAATTGCATTTATTGAAATCCTCCGGGCGTCACACACTACCAAACGTGTATCGACCTCCAAACGCGGACGTCCTATTGTTCCCTCTTTTGTTTGTAATCTTTTTCGGCAGATTCCCATAGGTTTTGTGCACGATTTCAATCGCGGACGTATTCTGGGAATCGCGGACGATATTGTTACGTCCACGTTTGTTTGGGAGAACAAACGCACACACACACACACACACACACATAAAACGGGTGCAATCGTGGACCTCCCATTGTTCCTCTTTTGTTTATACTCTAACTTTTTCGGAAGGCCTCCCATTGGTTTTGTACACGATTTTCAATCGTGGACCTTGACACAATCGCGGACCCTATTGTCCTCTTTGTTAAAGGTCCACTGTCTGAATAGCCATACAAACGCACACATACTTACCTATCTCGCGAGGACAATGCTTTGTGTTTCCTATTCTTCCTTTAATATAGCCAAACCCCATAGACTAAGCACGTAGTCGTACGTTCGAGGACCGATTTTAACAAAAGACCGTCTCTCGAGGACAAAAAAAGATTCTTTTGTGTTTTCTTTCTTCGCTTGTCCTCGAACGCAATACAGTACATGTACACACACACTATGCGCTAACAGATTGGCACTTATGGGGTACGGGGCACCAAAGGGCTACAATAGGGACAATGGACCCCAATGCTCTGTCTAGAAATTGATGTATACCCCACAGCGGAATTTCGAGATTTCTAAGGGGACAAAAGAGAACAAAAGAAGGGAAGTAGGGTCGAACAATAGAGGTACCCCACAACCAATAGCGTGTCAAGTGTGTATGCACCCATATGGGGTACCTCTATTGTAGACTTTACTGTCCTTCTTTTATTCTCCTTCGTCCCAATTGAAATCTTAAAACCCATAGCGTTAACTTTGTGGGGTACCTCGATTTCTAAACACTCCCTCCTGGGGTACCATTGTCCCCATTGTTACCATTTCTTCCCGGTACCCCGTAAGGAGACTAATGTAGGAACATACAGTCGTGTTTTCCTATATTACTGATGACAATGCTTTGTGTTTCCTATTGTTCCTTTATGGCCATGTCACACGAGGCATTTCACAGGCATCAGTTGCAGGCAATCTCCAAGGAGGAAAATATTCACACTTCAAATTGTCACTTAATGTTCTTAAGAATTTCAATATACTGTTTGAAAAATGTCTCTTATGCCACTCAAGAGTGCTTTTAGTTGTTAGTTGCCTCCAAGTTGCTCGTAAAAATTGTCTCGTGTGACAAGGCCAATGTAGTGTACACGATTGGTAATCCTCCAAAACAAATTTACTGAATTATTACGAAATACCTTACTAGACTGTAAGTTAATAGTAGTCTCAATCAACCTGTGAAATGATGGCACCAGGTGTGCTGTCGTTTTCAAGAAAAGTGGAAAACTGCCCTCTATTGACTAAATGTAGTTAATCCGTGTTGTGTCTAAAATGGGTTAACAATCCGAAAACGGGAGCACGCGTAGTGTACCGAAGCGACGCGTTGTAACCAGTGCATGCAGTGGATCTTGGTCGTGTGAATGCATATAAATCGATATTGTCGCCAAAACTGAATTTAAACAACTGTTGTGTAGACTTTGTAGCACGTGATAAGAAAAAAACCAATCACGAAGTACGACCAATCAGAAATGAGGAAATATTTATTCACAAAAGTCAGGTTAAATTGCCGTGTTTAGTCCAAAAATACACTTTCTTGACCATAATATGTTTTATTCAAACAATTCCACAATAGAATTTAGATTTTTTTTTACAAACATAGGTGAAGAATCTCATTACATCTCCTTTCATTTCATATTCAAATATTGAAATTGTTCATGGGAAGCCATATGACTTTATTATGAGGGGGATACGCTGAATATAAAGCTCAATCACAACATCGTTCACTTTGTAGTCTTTAGTAGATTATCGTAGCATTTATACACTCTACCTTAGTAATGTATAATAAGTTACTTCGGTTTAGTCTGGTTCCGAATTCATTCATTTCTGTTAGTTAATGGCAATCCACACTGTAAAAAAATCCCCTAAATTTACTGGGGACTTCCCGTAATTTTTAAGGTTTTGTACCGTTTTTGCTTTAAAAATTAACCAATTGCTGTGTAAACCATTATTACACAACTAATTGGGTCAATTAATTTTACACATTATTGTGTAGAAATACTACACAACTGTTGTTTACAAATTACACAACTAGGGTTGTGTAAACTGTTTACACAACAGTTGCTAGGTTCATATAATAAAAAGCGGTTGTGTAAAATTGTGTAAGATTTTACACAACCGTATAATAACAGTGCGCAAATTACACATTTTGGAGGATTGTAGTTGTCCTGTCCGGACACCGATAGTAAGTTTACTGTTTATAGCTTCCGAAAAAGAGCTTTAGGCTAAAAGATTCAAGCATTTGGGACCCCAAAAAGTGTATTTATTTGGCTGGATTAGTGAACGTAAACAAACGTTACAGAGTGTGCATATTGCATGTAGGCAACACAAATCGATCTTACCCATTATTGTTATTGCAGTAGGTGGCTAGGAGTGAGAGCACACTGGCTTGGGTTTTTTCTGTTGTAAATTGACTATACTGAGGCTGTTGAAGTTAATTTGGAGCGGCACACGCCCTCACCCCTAGTTGGAGTTCACCCCCCCCCCCCCCAACTCCTTGGCAGGAGCCGACCCTCCTCTGTTCAATTATATTTACGTTCAAATGCATTCTTAAAATCTTAAAATACACCCTAAAAACTGTTTAGCAATTGAACACAATCCTTCTATCAGTTCGTAAACATGTTTAGAAGCTAAACATTACGTGTCCAATTCCTAAACACCAATGTTTAACGGCTAAACACTATCCGTCAATACTCTACAAATTATTTAGTATTGAAATATGTTTACAAACTCATAGCAAGAAAGTGTTTGAAAAAAAGTGTTTATTTGCTAAACACACACTGTAAAAAAATCACCGTATTTTAGTTTTAACGGGTTTTGAACGTAAAATCTCATTACGCAGCAACTGACCAATCAGAACTGAGGAAATTTGTGTTCACACAAGTATGTTAAATTGCAGTGTTTCGTCCAAAAACACGATTTCTTGACTAAAATATTTAATTATTTAAACAATTCCACATAGGAATTTAGATTTTTTTGTAAACAGAGGTGAAGAATCGCATTACATCTACTTTCGTATTCAAATATTAAACATTTTCATCGGAAACCGTGACTTCATCATAGCAGGATAAGGCTGAATATAAAGCTAAAGCGCCACAGTCATTCTGTGTGTAGTGTTTAGTAAATTGCTGTAGCATTTGTACAATTGATATGTAGATTAATGTACATGTATAATAATGCACGTTTATTTAGTCTGCTTCCCATTTTAATAAATTGGTGATTGCTTACACCAAGTTTCCAGTAACTGAATGAAATGTTTTATACCCTGTATTTTTACAGGAATAGCAGGGTTATTTTAAGGGACAGCAACGTAAAATAACAGTGTTCATGAGTCGCAGCTTGCACCGTTTTTTACGGGATTGCGCTGGCGTCCCGACTGCCAGGAAATTCCTGTAAAAAACGGTGTTTTGTTTGCAGTGCAGTTTTTGCAGTGTACTAATCTGTATGAGATCGTATCAAAATTAGCAAAACTCACGTTTGTATGGTTGACGTACAACTGCAGCTCATAGTCGACCAAGATGTCTCCCAATTGGTTGATGTCGCTGACGGCCAGTTCCATGGATCTGTCGAAACCGATCCATGACCCACCGGGATGAATTGCCATGATGGGCAGCGGCTTCTTGGCTGCAAAACCCGGCCGACAGCCAAGGCCCAGCAACAACACCACGAGCACAAACCTTCGGTGGCTGCTCATTTCAATCTAATTTTTTTTCAGTCGCAGGAGTGTCGTGATTCCGATTAAGAAAACTGCACTTGGATTTTACTTACAACTCATGATGAAATGTTACTGTTTACATTGCTGTTTTCTAGGCCAGGAGTGCGGGCGAGCAATACTGAGACGGAAAGTCAGACATTCGACGGGTGAGCTCGACGTGCTTCACGACCGTTCAAGAACACCGTCGCTGTCTGACTGAGAAACGTACGTCTTGTATGCCGTTCATAGCACTCGCGCAATATACGGTGAATTGCATGCACAGGCTTGCAACTGCGCGGCCCCACTCCGAAGATCTCGACCTCTTGCATAATTATTCATGCCGAGTTTTAAAGAAACTGAACAATAAATAATCTTGCAGTTTGTTTAACCAATGAATATCCAGTTAATGTTTTTACACATGTCTTTACAGCAGTACCAGTATACGCGCATGATCTGAATGCTTTTTCATTTGGAGCAAGAAAGAAGGCCGTGTTTTCAATTCTAAAAAGAATATACTTTAGTAATACAAGAGGGCGCTATTTTGTTCGGTAGGCCTAATAGAGACCGAAGTGTGACGTAAGCTGGCGTGACAAACTGGTTCAAAAAAACACTTTTTGTAATTCTGCCAAGTGCCAAGCATTTTAAAATGTGAACATTTTTATTTCGAATCTCCCTTTGTTGAAAAAAAGAGTCCTTCAATTTAATATAGGTCGCTTAAGCTGGCTCACATTGCACGGTGACGTCATCACTTACTCTATACAGGGTGTCCCAGAAAAAAGGTAATTCTGACAATAAGGGTTAATTTGACAAAGATATGCATTTTATGGCTATTAATCATGTGTTACTATAAAGTAGGAGCAAAATGCTTTCCAGTAATACCTTGATTGCATTCCTCCGGTCTTGCATCACTGAGCACTATTGTTTGAAAAATGGTATGTGAAAACCCTTTTGGGACAGTAGGGTCAAATGAGTGAAATGGAATACTCACTGTCATGCTTGGCCTGGTCACCGGATTTGACTCCTTGTGAACACTTTTTCTTGTGGGGGTATTTGAAAAACAAAGAGTGTTCACCAATCCACCGCATAACCTTCAAGATTTACAAGCCCACATTCAGCATGAGGTCGAAATCTTACGTGATGATCCTGCAATGGTGAGACGAGCTGTGGCTAACATGCGCCGCCGCTGTGGACTTTGCATCGAAAGAGGAGGGGGACACGTGGAAGGTGTTGGTGCATAATTCAGTACTGAATAAATATCACCAATTGATAAACATCTTGTATGTATCACATGCTTTCAAACGGTTAGATTTCCCTCGGGCCATATCTGAATGTGCTGCTCATGTCAGACCATGAACTGTCCCAAAAGGGTTTTCACATACCATTTTTAAAACAATGGTGCTCGGTGATGCATGACCGGAGGAATGCAATTAAGGTATTACTGGAAAGCATTTTGTTCCTACTTTATGGTAACACATGATTAATAGCCATAAAATACATATCTTTGTTAAATTAACCCTAGAATTGCCTTTTTTCTGGGACACCCTGTATAACGGAACTCCTTGTCTGAAGAGAGCACACTGACACAGTACAAAAGATGTCCTCCAAATTGACCCATCAACAACGTTTTGAAGGAAAAAAAGTGAGTTAGAAATGTATTCTCGACAAGCTCCAATTATTTTCTCTTTTTAATATGATATTTTTAGTACAACATGGGTGCGTTCAATTAGCTTACAGGTGTGAGTTAAACTTACACGAGACCGTCATCACGTGATATTCACGTCTGCCCCGGTATCAACCACCAATACCCCAGCTAGCGAGCGGTGGCTGCCCTGGTGTAATGACGTCACCGGCTAGCTGGAAACATAAACAGGGCGGGGAACACGAATTCGACGTAAGTAAATGTACTGATTGTGACACAAATTGGAGAGCCAAAATGTATTTTCCCGACATTGACAACAGTTGGCGACTAGACTGTGTGCAAATTGTGAATTTTTTATTTTATCACTGCAAGATAAAATATATTAGCCACAGACACACGGTTTGGTCCCAAACTCTCTTTTAATCAGCTGCAGGTTGCCATGGTGTGCAGAAATTGTAAACACGATCGTTGTTCTAGCGGCAGCCAGCCGCCCCATTCCCCCTTGCTGGCATATAGCCAAGGGCGATGTTCAGACGTGTTTTGATATGTTACTGTGCCAGGGAGTGAAGAAAATTATACAAAATGTATTAAGTCATGTCACGCGCTACACGGGGCGGGATATGCCACTTCGGCTTAGCTTTCGAAACCGCTGCATCTGAAATAAACCCACCGCCTCCCCTTCGCCTCCCTACTGTAAAAGACGATAGATAAAACATGGCAGGAATTTGCTGGGAGCGACGGTCAGTGCTTTAATTCAACCGAAATTAACAAGTTGCAGGTGTAAATAGTTATTAAGTAAGACTTGGAATTTGTGCGTTAAAAGAAAACCAACATTAACAAGTTCAAGTTTAAAGAGGAACTAAAACGCAAAAAATTTGTTTGACATTTTTGACTTATCTGATAGTTTATGCCTCCCCAAATCTAATGTAACAAGTTTCATGATTCTGAAAAATCAAAAAAAATGTTTTTGAGCCTTTTCTTTCTGAGCCACTTTGACTCGATTCAGAAAAGGCCGAGGTCAACTGCGTGCCGTATCGCGCGAGTATTGACGTACACGTATAGAAACATATGACGTCACTGTATTATACGACAATGTTTTACGTAGAGTCTGTACGTATTTTTTTGTCTAAGGCTAGTATTACTTGCTGTGCTTTTGCTCATGATTCAGGAGTAACACTACGATAAACATATTTTAAAGTGTTGACATCTTTGTGAGACACATTAAGAATTGGGGTTGTAGGCTTGTTCTTGCTGAAAAGCTAGTTATGAGTCATACTTTCCTTTGTTTGCAGTCGGCTTTTATTGGGACCTGCGCGGTGAGTTGTGTGTGAGCTGATGCTATACTCTAGTCTGGCGACTTTGATTATGCAGCCCTCATAAGGACCCGCACCTTCTCAGAACTATACACACAATTTCTGTTATAAGGTACCAGACTCAATCGCATGCAGCGCATGCGGTCATATGCAGCAACGATATGGGGCAGCTTTTTTCACCATGCATCATCTGCAGGCCTACAACTTCCTACAGTCCTACACAAAACTGGTTCACTGTATCCGTCTTTGCTTTTTACTTTGTGCACGTTTCAATGGTGTAGGACTGTAGGAAGTGTAGGATCCTACAAAATATACGGAGTGAAAAAAGCTGCCTCATATCCGGCAGGGTATACATGCGGTACCGTGCGTGTACAATGCATGTTGAGTCAAGCGAGCGTGGACAGCTGGGAGACGACCGGGGCTCTCTGCTGGCTGCTCGAGACGGCAACCGCAGTTAACGTCGTCACGCTGGTGCGCGTGAGTCCGGGACACGATTGGAATGTTCGGTGCTTTTAGAGTTGGAATGGCTCCATCCTTCAAACGGAATTGTGCCTTCAAACCCAGCTGAGTTTTTATACTAACACTATCATCTATTCTATACAGTCTTTGGCGAAATGTTCTGCACATATTTTCGACCATTTCGACAGCCCAAAATCAGATATTGTATTGTCTACAAAGCGGACCCACTGTCGCCTTTGAGCTCCATTCAGCACTGGGAATCGCAGTAAGGTTGGGTCAGGGTTTTTGTCGCTGTTCCTCGTGCAACCCCTAAATACACACGATCGAGGCATAATGATTATCTCAGATCCATGCTCATACTGAAATAATATCAAAATTAGACAAAATAGACGGGAAAACGGAGGAGTTAGGTCGACAAAAACTCTTCAGCAGCATCAACTCCACGTACGTACATGCATAGTGTTTGGCTGTAGCATCAACCGACTCTACACGGGTACGTCACGGGGTCACGTACAACATTTAACATACATAATGAGCTTTCGCGAAACAGGATAAATGGTTCAGAATAACAACCCTTTTTGTTTTAATAAAAAAAATTCTCTCGTCTGCAAACTAATCTCCATCAGTTAAAAGAGTATTTAAACTGTCGGAAAAGTCCAAAAAGTCAAAAAAAAAATTGCCGTTTTAGTTCCTCTTTAATCTTTAGAAACAGTACGCCAAGCGCCCGCTCATGCAAGTGGGACTTATTCCGACCGTTTTTACGAGCGGTGGGAAAAAACGGCGTGTATTTTCCAATTTGTTAAGTAATTGAGGCATATAAGTTTTGAGGCTTTGCATGGTGAAATATCGATATCGTTTCGGTTTGCGGTAACACCATGTGTTTATCTCAACTAACGAGAGGTATGGGTTCTGAAAAGAACCTTATCGCATTTAGGCATATAGATCCAAGTCACGTGACAAATATAAAACACCGTGGCTAGCGCCCAACTGTTCGGGTGGGGCTAGTATCCAACCGTATTTCAATCGGTGAAAATCCTCGGTGAATGGGTGGCAAGCGTGCCAAGGAATGTTGGGCCCAGTGATGCCAAGCGTGGCAAGTATTTGGGGGCAAGCGTGCCCAGTTTTGGGGGCAAGCGTGCCCCATTTTTGGGCAAGCGTGCCCAGTTCGTTGGGGGCAGACGTGCCCCGTTTCTTATGGCAAGCGTGCCAAAATTGTTATTAAAATTGGTTAATCCTATGAATTTTTTTATTGAAATTGGAGGATTTGGGACTGTTAGGGTTAATATTTGAAATAAACTAGCGGATCGAAAAACTATGCCAAAGGTCAAACGAGCGTGTCCTGGCGTGCTTTGTGTGTAGTCTGAGAATAATAGAATTATATCGCCATGGTCACGATTTTGACCGTGCAAATTTTTGCTAGTTGTAGCAATACAAGCAAAGATGGGGTCAGCGTACACATATTTCCGAAGGACGAAGAATTAAGGAACATATGGACGTCCAAAGTGAAGCTGACGAGAGGCCGGGGAAATTATTAGGCCCGTAGCTGCGAGCGTGAGCTGCAGTGATCACTTTAATCGAACACACGCAATGCTGTTAACTGTAGTATGCTTCAGCTCATGCATATACACATACACATAATTTGCATTAACTTAAAAATTAATAATTTGCTACAAAGAACCTTTATATGAACTGATAGTAACATGGAAATAAAGCTAGCAACTGATTCAAACTTTAATAGTGTTCAGCAGTTTTCGAGATTCAACCTCAAACTGCTTATTTTGTTCTTTCAATCAATACACAAGTTATTTACATTTTGAATGAGGCATCGAACGAAAAATAATAATAATAATAATTTTAATAATAATCATTAATCATTAATCATTCCTGAAGCCTTCTCAACTCACTGAGGAGTATACAGCTCCGGTTGCAAGTTAAGCGCACATGGGCTAATCAAACACATAACCATCACTGCCCTCACATGTACCCATTTACTCCTAGGTGGAGAGAAGCAACTTGTGACAAAGTGCCTTGCTCAAAGACACACGCACCATGACCCCAGCCGGTATCGAACCCACAATCTGCTATATCACTGAGATCTTGAGTTCGGTACACTAAATTTGCCACGGGGCCACAGCACTCCGTAATTACTTTACAAATGTCGAATTATTTGCGGCCCGACAACAATTCCGGCGTATCTTTGTGCGCCTTAGATGCCCGAAAGCGCCAAGAATGAAAGCCTTTTTCTGAAGAGTTCCAGACGCCAAAAACAGGGAAAAAATATTATTTTTCGTAAATAAAACACGTACGAAGCATTTAATTTAAAAGAAAAAAAATCAAACTCGTTGAAGAGCACGCATGGAAAGTACATCAATAACGCTGTATGAAAACACGCTGTATTTATTTAATTGATCACACTGGGCACGTTTTCTCCCATCATTTTAATTTCGGCATTAGGTGTACGCTGTTCAGCCATAGGCCTAAATGATCTTTCTTTTCAAATGCATAGATTATTATGTTCACACTTTAATTGCTTTTTTTTGCAATGTATGGACGTACAGGCTTTGTACTTTTTCTAATGGAATTTCCGTCATGCACTCAGGATACTTCGGGCAACATACTTCGTGAGGGGTCAGTGACCTCCCGTAAAGAGCCCTGATTATAAATAGAGTCTAATAAACTAATGGGGCCAAAAGGGGAACATGACTGTGACCACGTACTTTAACCAATATCATTCCCGTCGGTGCAAAACCGGGACGGTGTGATATAATGAAGATTTTGCTAAACGTGGCTTATGTTTTCATACGCAGTGCACATATCTTGTTTGCAAAAATTTGGCCGATTCCTAATTTGTTTATGAGTGTCGCACTCACACAAGGCCAAAAGCCACTCAAGGCGTGGGCTACAAAAGACAGAAATCACACGGATAGAAGGTATCTATTCACATTTTGTTTTAATTGTGAAAGATTATAGGTGGAAGGGAAGCAGGTTATAGGTAAGGAGTTCCAAAGAGAGGCAGTATGAGGGAAAAACTTGAGTATCTCACAGTACGAGCTTTGGAACAAAAACAGTGTGAAAGGATGTGATGAGAGACAGCCAGGCGAGTAGAGTGCCTGAACGTTTGGACAGGGGAACTAATGATGAAAGGCAACCGGATGACAGTAGCGAATACAATAATTACCAATATGACTGAAGTGTTCAGTGGGCGTGGTTTGTATTGGAATGACGTCATACATGTTTTCCCTTTTGCCCTGTCCCGACGTAGTAATGAAGCACCGTACACTCAGTGCTTTCTGAGAGCCTGTGTGAAAAAATTAAAAGGCTTACTCGGGCGGGATTCGAACCCACGACTTCCTGCTCACTAGAACAGACGCCTTAACCACTCGACCACCGAGCTTGCCGGAGTCGGCTGGCCGGTTCGAATCCAATGCAGCAGCGGGTACCGCGTAATCAGTCGGAAGATGGAGGTTTCGTGATTAACCATCCCCATCCGTAGTTTAACACCAACCCATGTGACGTCATCAGCCCATATCGGATCACTACCAGTATCCGACGTCATTTTTATCTGAAATACACTGCAAACGGAGTATGGGTCATTCTATAAATTTCGGGTCTATAAGTGTGAAATTTTTGGTGTCCTTGTTACACCTAACCTGTGTAATTTCCCATCAAGTATCATTAAAATTTACTATTTTTGGCTTTTCCACTATCTACACCAATGGCAGCTTTAATGGAGATGGTGTGTAATAACATGTAGCAAATGCATTAGCGATAACGCAAGCTGGATGAGCTTATATTAAAAAATGGCTTTTAAGCACTGCCCTCGAGATTCAAGTATCGTGCGGCCGTAGAGAAAACTGAGACAACATAATGTCATCGGGTGCTTCAAAACAACTTTCCGTTCCCGCTGGGCCTTGGGCTTGTTTTGCTGCCATTTATATAGCCGAAGATTAAGATAGGTCCTTAGTAAAATATGCAAGCAATAACATAAGAGCCACTTGTGCATGGTTTTGAAATTGAAGGTGAAATGATTTGGCCATTAGCCTATGCTCCATGCTTATGATTCTGAAGAGCTTATCAAGTAGACCTTTTCTTATTAAAACACACGTGCCTCGGTGTGATCATTGTACATCGTATGCAGCAGGTCATGATTGGTCATTGTTGCAATTAATAGAAATGGGCGGATTTGGGGGTTAGTATTTTATAGGAAATATCGTTTCACTGACCTGTTCAAAGTTTTGCGTTCTTGGATGGCGAAAAAAACGGGAGAAAAACGGCGTTCGTTTTCAACCGTCGGGCAGCATTTGTTATTAGCCTTTTAGAGGTATGGCGGACACAATAGGAGGGCGCTATTTGATTTGGGTATAAAACATTTTGAAACCACAAATTCCAGTGAAAGTCAGAATCAGATATTGTTTTGAGTTAAAGTACAATCCATAGTACAATCCATAGATCATGCCTAATCTTCAACTTTGAAATTTCCTGTGGTTTAACAAAAGGTATACCCAAATAGAATAGCGCCCTCTCCTATTGTGTCCGCCATACCTCAAAAAGGCTAATGGCGCCCTCTTGTAAACTAAGCCACATTTTTGGAAATTGGGTCGTTTTCATTTAAGTTTTGAGGTTTTGCATGGTGGAATATCGATATCGTTTTCAATTGGTCACAAACATGTACAGAGGCCGAGGGCCGAGCGGAGCGTCCAAGGTCCACTGCATGCACTGGTTACAACGCGTCGCTTCGGTACACTTCGCGTGCGCCCGTTTTCGGATTGTTAACCCATTTTAGACACAACACGGATTAACTACATTCGGTCAATAGAGGTCAGTTTTCCAACGATTGTTCGGCCGAACAATCGTTGGAAAACGATGTAAATTTCCACTTTTCTTGAAAACGACAGCACACCTGGTGCCATCATTTCACAGGATGATTGAGACTAAACTTACAGTCTAGTCAGGTATTTCATAATAATTCTGTAAAAAACATTTGGAGGAGTACCAATCGTGTAGGGGCCTACACTACATCTGAACCTACTAAACTGTCATTGAACGTTGCGCGCAACTGAAGCCAGTAGCTGTCATATTAACACTCCCGTTTTACTACTGATCTCTATGTAAGGAGGACGATGGTGAAAGTAGACCCTGGGGGACAAGGTTGACAAACCCATTGTATTAGAAGTATTAAAATGGCGGTCGGTGGCTTCAACTTGAACAGCCTATATGCGCTATCCAGTTTTAATAGAGATCAGTGGTTAATTAACCACGTACGCGTAGGCCTACACATCTTGACATGTACCAAGGGGTATACCACTATTGTCCACCTTTCCTTCCCTATTATTCTCCTTTGAATAGAATTGCCCTGTATAGAATTGCCCTACAAAGAATTGCCCTGTATAAAATTGCCCTTCCATCAGGCTCGCAATGTGTGACATTCTGCCAGCCTCGAAGGCGAATAAACGTTATTGTCGCGGTAAATAAAAGTTCAAATGAAAACGCACGGTAGAATTACGCGAAGGCATGTCGCGACAAGTTTCCGCGAGGCCGCGGAATAAATAGTCCAATGGAAACACGGCTTAAAGTGAAAACGCGTTCTAGTCTCGTGACAGGACATGCTCACGTTTTATGTGTACGTCGGGGTACCAAACACCGACTAGTCTAGCCACAGACTTCAATGTTTTTTTGTGTGTTTATAATACCCGAAAGAAGCGGCATGATCGGATCATTGGGATATGTTAAGGTCGAATTTACCATAATTTTGGTCACCAGTTTTCAGCATGTTGTAAGTTGTTATAAATGTTGACCTCTTTGACCTCTTTGTTTTGTTCTTACCCGTACAAGCAAAATAAGACCTTTACAGGGTTTTGCTTTTCGTTTCTGGTTTTCTACGGTACCGTACTTTAGGCGTAGGCCCTTACAAGCAAAACAATGAATACATTATAAAAATGGCAACGAGCGCCCCCCCCCCCCCTGGATCCCCCCTGCAGTTATAAATGTTGACCTCTCTTTGAAGTTTCGTATTCTCGCAAAATCCTCTTCGATTTTAGGTTATTTGCGAGCTTTTTATGGTTAAAAAGCATTTGCAAGGGATTTTCTTATGGCGCTCTGCTATTGTAAATTATTCAACACGAATCCCTCATTAAGTAAACTGTAGGCTACATGCGCCATTTTTGTAAAATACTGAAATAAACACTCTTCTTTTCGATTACTGGGAAAAAGGGTATTTTCATTCGACCTCGAATAAATCCAAAGCTGAATACTTCATCCGTTGCCAATTTCATTTCCGTGGTTCCTCAAAGGCCCATTTAACATCAAACGACAACTTTAAAGTGAAATGAGTTACACGCTCGGGTTTAATCTATTATAACGTAGAAAGCTCCTTAAATAAATGCCCCCATCTATCATTTTCGATTGTGATTGAGCAGGTCATCAGCTTGCAACCGGCAGTGTGGAATGAGTTTTTACCTCTTAATGGGTCCGGTTTGGAAGTTTATGAAGCTGAGCTTTTGTACCCTCACAAGTGTGTAAATACCGGCAATCGCGGACGCCCTATTGTCCCTCTTTTGTTTGTACTTTTTGGGAAGGCCTCCCATATGTTTTGTACACGAATTTTAATCGTGGACGTTCGGTCAATCGTGGACCCTTTGTCTATGCCCTAACCCTTTTGTCCCTAGTCCACGATTGCCAGGATATTTACACACTCACAAATACACACGGGTGTCCGTCTCTACGATGTAAGCAATGTATGGCTTGCTCATCTCTTTATTCTCCCATAGATATTTGCATAGGCTCCGAGGAGCGTGTTCAACAAAAGACCTCCCTCAGGTAACAACAATAATTTCATTGTTGTTTCTTTATCCTTGTGCCCTCAGTAGTAATAAAATAAACGCACGTAATCCACTCCAAAAATGCGAAAAAAAGTTTCGGTGATTAAGTACTGTTGCCAGCTACTCTTCCAATTAATAGACGAATTTCAAATTGACGAAAATAGCGCCGATCTGCGCACTTCCGGGCTTGTAAAGGAGGCTCTTGAAGCAGGAAAGAGCGTAAGATGAAGGGAAACATGCACCAGGCAAAGAATTCCATAGAGATACAGAACGAGGGGAAAAGCTGTTGGCATAGCTTTTCGTTCTAGGTGCAGCTAGAGTATATGGAAATAGGTGGAAAGCCGCGTTTCGTGCTAAAATACCCTAACTGGAGAAACCAAGCTGGACAAGCCGGTGCAACATTTACCATGAAAGAACAGACTAAGAATAGTAACAGATCTCCGGTGAGAGAGTGATTGTAAGGATGAGCCCAACTATTCTCCAACCAAATTAAAGCCGCTGTCACACCAAAAAGAAACGGCCTGTTCGGAAAGGGTTCGGAAAGCGTTCTAGACATACTAGGAGCATTCGAGGAGGAAGGTGGGTTCAGTACTGTTTCCGAACAGCCCGAACATAGCTCGAACATCGCGAATGGTTTTAGCATTTACCGAGAATTGATAACGAAGGCAGGGTCCCATATCGAACTGTGCCTCCTCCAGCTCGCACGCAGCCCAAACACAGGTAGAACGTCACGGTAGCTCGAATTGGCCGAACGCTTGTCGCACGCTTTCCAATTCCTTAACGAGTGACCCGAACATCACGAACGTACCTCGAACAGAGCTCGAACATAACGAACGCAGCTCGAACCCAGATGGAACCTACCTAGAACAGAACGAATCCATTCCAAACGTCCGCCGTTTTCTGATATATAGCCATGGTTTCGACGATGATTAAGCTTTCGGAAAGCAAACGGAAAGGAAACTGGCTATATTCGAGAAGCGTCCGACCTACTCGGAGAGCGTTCGGAAAGGAATCGGAAAGCGTTCCATTTGCATTCGGTGTAATATTAAACCAAACGAACCGTTCGGAAAGCATTCGGAAAGCATTCGAGGAGGATGCTATAGGAGCATGCGGAAAGCATTTGCCTCCCCTCGTTATTCGGGCTATTCTGAACCAAGTAAAAATATTTTTTTTCGAGAAACGTTCGGAAGCTCAATCTTTTTAGTTTGACAGCGGCATTATAAAGCGTTTCTGTACTCGTCCAATAAAGAAAAGTGACAACACAGACCCAACCACTGACCACACCATTTAGCGGCGGCGATTTCTGGTCAAGGTTGGGGGAATTGACAGAGGATAGAAAAAGTACACAACCATCAATAATTGTAAAGCATTTTGTACTCGGTGTCTCTTGTGTACTTGGTATCCTGGGAAATTTTTGAAAATGTGTAGTGATCTTTGTGTATTCGTTGTGTATTCTGGAGCATACTGGTGCATATAAGAGCCAGTGACCCATACAATGTATACAATTATTGGAGGGGGAGGGGGGGGGGGGCACAGCAAAGCCACCCACTCTTCAAAAATATTGGGAAGACGTGTCCATAAGGCCCACTGTCATCGCTGCCATGACACCATTCGATAGTCAGTGAAATGACAATAGTAGATTCAACCTCATTATTCCCCCGTTGCATTTCTGAGGCGGTATAGGAGCGTCGAAATATGACGGGCAAAAAAGTCTTTCAACAAATCACTGAGTGGGAAAATCCAATTAATGGAGACAGCTGAGGTTAGTACAATGGCCTGTGTGGGATGAAACAAGTGCAGACAAATCCTATTATGACGGGCCTATCCAATACTATTGGTTATACTACTGTAGCGATGCCCTCTATTGTATACAATCCAGGTATTCCAAAAATATAGACGAGTATATCAGGTTGAATACTGCTTACCATATTGACAGGGATTTCCATTGATACCCTTCGGGCAGATACACACGTGGTATTCACCAAGCACGTGACATGTCCCGCCATTCAAACAAGGATTCTGGTCGCACTGCTCATTCACTGCAATCGAAAAAAAGAAAAAAACTAGAGTGGAACATGATACAAGGGAAATTCATATATCACTGTCAATTTTCAGTTAAGCTTTTTAGTAGCAGAATGTAGCTACTTTTCTGTAAAATTTATACGTAGTAAACGTACAACATTTGCTTTTACTGTAATTTTCAGAAATGAATGGATTTGGGGGTTAGTATTTTATAGCATGTACTGTAAAGGGCCAGTCACACTGGCCACGATAACGACAACGATAACGAAAACGTTGACAATAAACGCAACTGGTTGGTGGAATTGTCGCGCGTATAGTACGCGCGCGTTCTAACCACCAATAGCGAGCGCTCCTTCGCATCGTTTTCGTTTAAAGTTTTATGTACAGATGCTGGGAAAACAAAGAGAAAAGATGCTGTTGTAGTCTGGTTCCCTGACACTACTTCAGACAAAAGCGGAGCAATTTATAGACTCGGGAAATTATCAGGTCGGGGAACTAGCTGTATTGCACCCGTTTTACGGATGTGTAACCAATTGCCAAACAAAATGTGAACTAACTAAAGTTGGTAAATTGGGGACAGTATTTGAAAAAAACGTCAGTTTTTTCGAACGATGGTCGGCCCACCATCGCTGGAAATTGATACAAAATTCTAGTTTTCGTGAAAATGACAGCACACCAGGTGCCATGATTTGACAGGACTATTATTTACTTACAGTCAAGTAAGGTATTTCATAATAATTCTGTGGTTTTTGTTTTTTGCATGTTTGCAAATGTTGTATATTACCTTTGTTAAAAATCGGTAACATGCAACATAGCCCCGATTTACCTCCAATTACTAAGGCATGCGTGCAAAACCAAGAACGGCTTACCTCTGGACACATTTTATAAACCACGAAAGTAACAAATGAACGTGTTAAAGAAGTACTGTCCGAGCTCTTAAAAAAATATCTTTATTATTCTTAACATTTTTTTCCAATAGTACTTTTTATTTTAACGAAAAGAAACATCTATTTTCTTGGTTGCTAACGCGCCTCCAACGCACACAAAAAGATACGCGCTAATTATTGTCGGGTTGGAAATAATTCGATACTTAGAAAGTAAATAATCATTAACTAAACGTGGGCGATTTGTTCGCTAGATGTCTCTCATTCAAAAGTGAATAACATTTCCGTTGCTAGAAAAATAGCAATTTAAAAAGCCAAAAATATATTTGTTGGGGTGAACCTCGAAGAGACCACGAACAATATACCTTGAAGGTTTTTCAGTTAAAAACGTAGACCTATAGTTCTTACTGAAGAGAATGAGAATGAAATTTGGGAAGCGCAACATGACGCCAGATAGCCCACAGAGTTTGCTATAATGTTTACGGTGAAGATCATAGAGCGCAAAATAGGTAAGGTTGTTAGTTTAGTAGATAGGGCTCGAGGGTCAAGCAATGACCTTTGCAGTATAAAAACAACAACACAATAGTATTACTGCAATGCATCAAGATGGTCTTCGTAGAAAGGGACTTTATAATGGTCAATATGGTTAGCGGTTATTGACATGGGAAATTAAATGTGAGATTTGGGTACACACTGAGCATACGGCATATCAATATTGTGATAATAGTCTTGTTTACACAGGGCAGTGACGTGTCCTCGGTTGTAACGTGTGCATGCTAGAGGTTGGGTCTATGGTGGCGAGATTTTGGAATTCGGGCCATTTTATCTATTCACATTTAAAATAATATAGGTTTTTCCGGCCAATTTGCGAATTTTTCTGATCATTTTCGTTATCGGTCATTCAAATTCGCGTGTTCTTTTTTGCACATCTGATCAAATTAAGGTATCTTTTTCACTGTTTGGGCATTTAATTTCAATTTCTAAGCACCCAAGATTTTGTTCCTAATGTTTGTTTTCGTATTTCGTTTTGGTGAATTCAAGACTTCATTTGTTGCATTTTACGTTGAGTTTTGTGACATCCTTCGACGGTTGAAGCATTCAAATTAGCGAACGTCGGTGTGTGTATATGACGTTTGACCATGCTTTTCTTTTCTTATTCGTTCATGTGCAATCATTTTCATCAATCAAATTATCATTCAAATTAATAAGATTTCTTAAATTGATATATTTTCCTATTGTCTTCTGATGTTTTTGTAAAAAAAATTATAAATTTTATAATGGAAAATTTGGTAACATTTATAATGTAACATCTGAACTGATATGAGGGATGGATGATGTAACGAAATAATGAAATGAAATGGGCTACGGAATTTTCGTTTTCACTGTTGATCGTTGTTTTAAAGTGGGGGGGAGGGGCAAGGGTTGCAACTTTTCCCCGGCTACATTTGAGGCGTCATAAAAAAAGAAACAGTGTTTTTAAGACAGTTTTAAGACGGTTCAGACGTGTTTGCCCTCCCTGTTTGCCCTCTGCTAGCTGAGCACGTACCAATTTCACACAGGTCGCCGTGGATACCCAGCGGACAATCACAGAAGGATTGGAAAAACGTCCGGCATGTGCCACCGTTCTGACAGGGATTTTTGTCACAATTGACCTCGCCTGAGTAGAAACGAAAATTGGAAACGCGTGGAAAGATTATTGTCTTCTGATAATCAAGTCACGCAGGTAGTCGTAAGAATTTGCTTAATTAGGCCAGCTTTAGCAAAACATGTTTTGTAACGAGATGTCCTGCAGCCAATAGTCATAAGGTGATTCTTGTTTTTTTTGGTTTTTTTGACAGACGTGTTGAAGCACCTTAATATTAGAATGCGTGTGTCCTCAAACAAGATAATTAACTTGATGGTCCCACTGGAATAAGCGGCAAGTCGCTCCATAACATTCGGCGTTACAAGCAGAAACCATCATACCACTTCAACATTTCAACATTTGTTTACACCCGAAAACCCTTTTCGTGTCCTGCAGTTTATAATGAATAAAGAAAACATATTATAAGTAGTTTCACAGGCATATTTCTTCCGCGCACGGACAGTAGCCTTCAATACGCACGAAAAACTTACTTCGATTTACTTACCTTTACTGACTATCTTAGGCTAAAAGAATTAAATACAGCAACACCACTGAAACCCACGTAATAAATATGGATAGAGCATGTTCGATTTGAAGCAGCCGTCCACCATTTTACCACTCCAAAAACAATATCTGTTTACCAACCTTGTCCAATGGGTTTACTTTTATCTTCGTTCTCAATATTAAAGACCACAAAGCAATATTGTCCATTTTCATGTCGTTTTTCGATGTTTTGACTAAAAATACGTTGACATTATAATACTGAGGTTAAAACACTTTGAGCAGAAACATATCATTGTTCTTGGCGACGAAGTATACGGTAATCAGTGCACTGTTTACGTACACGTCCCTATACGATAGGAGTGGTAATATGGCGGCTGGAAGCTTTATTGTTTCTACAGCGCGCACGGGCAATGGGCTTCACGTGAAGGTTAGTGAGCAACACGCAATCAATAAAATAAAAGCCTATGGCTCTATATCTTCAGGTAATGCCATAATCCTTAAAACCATTATACGATGGTGACAGACCTTGATTTATGATGGATTACGGTAAACCACACTGCCAGCGATGTTAAGGGAGTGGGTTTACTCTTTCATCCACCGTAAATTGAAAGGGCCCAAGGGATCAGAGTTATCCTCATATCCTTGTTTTTGAACTTGCACACCCACCAGAACTCAATTACGAAAGACTTACGCTTTTGCAGAAGGCCGTTTGTCACACCAACTAAATCCGTGGATGAACTGAGAGAAAAATAAATATATCATGTGAAATCCTCAGGCATGTTTTTTGTTTGATCACGTTACATAGGAAGTAGTCTTCAGTATGCCCTTAGAGTACACGAATATCCTGATAAACAAAATATGTATGACGTTATTCAACGTTGACGTTGTCGTTGTCGTTGTCGTTGTCGTTGTCATTGTCGTTGTCGAACAAAATAGGCTGTGTGAAATACCCCAGTATTTTAACTGAATATATTTCAATTCTACAGATTTCCAGATATTAAGATAACAGATTGAAGATTATTGTTGCTCAATTGCCCAGGTTTTACAGAATTTTAAACATCAACTTATCGTATAAAAGGAATGCGTTTTGAACATGTTACATCAGAGCTCAAATAGTTGTGTGGTGAAAGCGGCTACTTCAACATAAACAAATATGTTTAGAATGCCATCTACATCAAACATGGCTTTACTTTATCAAACTGTTTTACTTTATATATATATATAAATAAAAATAAAAACAAGTAAATAAACAAACACCAAGACATAATTCTACGATACACATTCATGAAAGCTACACCAACTGGCGTATTCAGGTTATGGTTCCGGATGGGGGGAATTGAAAAAAAATGGCGCTGAAATGTGTCTGAAAAGATGACCTCAATTTTGTTTTTATGTCCGTGGGTGGGAGGTGAAATTACCAATTGTAAAGCGGTGGTATACTTTGAATTTATTTCTTTAAAATATGCCCGGTGGACAATTTCATATAAATCTGTTTATGTTGCCAAATATACGTTTTAATCTTTGTAGAAAGAACGTATTACACTCGGTAGTAGGCATGTCGTCTCTTTGTACGCACTGACAAGTTTCCGGATTCCATGTGCTCGCCCTTAAATGTAGTATACAACATTTGCTTTGGTGTAATTTCAGAGATTTATGGATTCGGGGGTTCGTGTTTTTTTGTATTTATTAACCATTTTATAGCAAATACTGTAACACTGACCTGTTTAAAGTTTGCGTGAATAGATGCCGGGAAAACACTGAGAAAACAAAATTATAATCTTGTAGTCTGGTTCCCAGCCACTACTTCCGATAAAACACAATTTTTAGACATCAGGGAATTATCAGGTCGGGAAACTAAACTATTTCCAACTATGGTCGGCCGACCATCGCTAGAAATAAATTGATACAAAAATTCCACTTTTCTTGGAAATGACAGCACACCAGGTGCCATGATTTCACAGGATGCTTGAGACTATTATTTACTTACAGTCAAGTAAGGTCTTTCATACTAATTCAGTGTTTTATTTTTTTGCAAATGTTGTATATTACCTTTAAAGATACTTTAGAGGTACTTTAAGAAAAACAAAACAGGGGCGGGGATGTGCCAGTTGTGAAGTAGTGGCGCTTACGGAATGTATATATACTTCTCACAGAGTTCCCCAGGTCTACTCACGAACGGCGAAGAAATTTAAAGAAGCGGTGCCTTGCAAGTTGTGCGCATGTTTGCTTGTTTATGCTTTCAATGACTTGTAAACAAAAATATAAATCCACAATGGTTATAGCATTTCTTCTCTCTGATTTAATCATTAACAGTGCGGACGTGCTTTTGTTTCGGAGCGCCGCTTTTCAGAGCTGTAGTCGAGTCCCTGCAAGTCCTTTCACAAGTCCTTTCGCAAGTCCAGTCAGACATAATGATGCACGATATTGGGCAGAGGGGTACCCCCTCCACCTCTTTTGTGTTGTCATTGTGTTCCTGGAATCTCAGGAATTCTATTTAGACGTCTAGGGGGATGTGTTAGGTAACAATAGTCTGGAGAGTGTATATGATATAGGGACAAAAAAGGGGGGGGGGGTACCCTCTGCCCCACATCGTGCTGGGTATACAGTCAGAAGTCCTTTCATAAAGCCGGTCACAAGTAACTGGACGAACAATGACAAAGGAATGCCCTTGTCAAAGCTCATTTGAATAGCTTGTGATTTGAATTAGGACTGGAGTGCTTGTGATGGACTTGCAGGGACTTGCAGGTACTTGTGATGGACTTGTGATGGACTTGTGATGGACTCGACTCCAGCCCTGCTGCTTTTGGTCGCGTGTAGTTGGGTGATATCGATGTTCATACGGTAAGACTCTGGAGCGGCAAATTTAACCGAAACAATTTTGATGACGTTGCAATAGTAACGAACTAACGATGACCTCTGACCCCTGGAAGTTTTACCTGACAGATCTGAATCAAAAGGATTGGGATTTGTACTGGGGACTGGGGGTGGGGGGCTGGGGTGGGGGGCTGGGGCGCGGGGGGCCGGGGCGCCGCGGGGGGGCTAGGGGCTGGGCCTGGTGGCATGTGGGCGCGGGGGGATGGGGGATGGGGGATGGGGCTGGAACCGGGACCGGGACCGGGACTGGAAAAGAATTATACTTCATCAGTTGGTTAAACCGGTTCAAGACAATAATAGAGGGGAGTGGGGCAAGTTGAGCCTCCCCCAGATCTGCATTTTGAATGAGATACTTCTCAACTTCCAGTTTGGTTCGAATTCTGTCTTCTGTAGGATCCGTTTCAAAGCTCTAACAGACTTTTTGTAAATACAAATTGTGTCTATAAACTCTAAGAACTGGGATAAGTTTAAAGACACCTGCACGACCATGTCTCATTTTCCCACACATGCTGCTCCATACACTTTTAGCAATTGAATTGGTTCATTTTATGCCAGACATATTATTAATCGACACATTTATGTTCTTACCAGAAAAAGAACTTGACTTGAAGTGTCAAAATCAATTAATTTTCCCACGAGTATAAATACTTATACCTTAACTTATACCATAACTTATACCTTAATTAGATCCTTGTGTCCAGCAAAAATATTTAAAAAAACAAGAAAACAGCCAGAAATGGAAGTTTGGTGGAAGGACAGTTCAGATGCAACACAAAACTTGGTTGTTTTTTTAGCAGAAAAGCAAATCCAAAGGCCATTTCGACTGTGTACATATTTATGTGCAAAGGAATTTCTAGTTCTAGGCAAGTTCATGATACAAAATAGAGTACCGAAGTCTGACGTCGCGGCAACTGGTTCCAGACACATGCAGTTTAGAATGTATTCTGGTTCCAAACATTGCATTGATTGACGTCATCACTTCGGTACTCTATACAGGCAAACAACGCACACAAGTGTGTAAACACCTTCAATCGGGACCTCATATTGTCCTTCTATTGCTCATACTTTAACATTTTGGCAAGGACCCTCATTGGTTTTGTACACGATTTTCAAACGGGGGCCTTTCTCAACCGGGGACCCTATTGTCCTCTATTGTTAAAGGTTCCCTATTAAAAGCAAAAAAAAAAAACACTTGTCCCACATTCGAAATGATTTGAAAGAATAGGTTTACTCTCCAGAGTAAAAAAGGAAGTATAAAATAAAACAACAAATAAATACAAATTAGTAAGCCAACAAAAAATATCGAACTACGGAAAGGTCACACAGGGGTCAAACGAATGCCTTAAACGAAACTAAAACCAATTAATTTGGATAAAAATCAAGATGGCGGTATAGATACATGCCGACCAAAACAGACGTTGTTTACCTTCGGGAAATTAATCTATAAGACCTGCTTATTTTGAAGGAAACTGACCCGACTATCACCATCTCATTAAAAATCGTTACAAGGAGATAACAGAAACGAAAGCAAACAGGTTAATTGTTTTTCGATTAATTGTTTTTCAATTGGTGATTTGCATTGTGACACAATAGATCGTGTGCAATATGTAGGTCAACATCAATTCCCATTAGTTTTTGAGTACTGCGTATCAGGTATTGAACTTACAAAACAAAAAAGTAAGTAGTTTGAATTCACAGCATCACCCAGTTGAGGCACTCATATAATGAACCAATAGAGGAAGTTCACATTACCCCCGTCAGCAATACTACGCACATGTAGTGCAATACACATCTATAGTTGAAAACACGGTGTTTAGAATTTAAACATATTTCTGACATTTTGTCAGAGTGTGCTTGTTTTGAGAAAACAAAGCTCAAACACAGTGAAATGTGCACACTTTAACCTACGTTCAAAAGCAGAAATCAATCCCCACATTTTGAGAATGAATTCAGTTGTAAAACTGATGGATAGGATATAGAATAGGGCTTTTCACAAATATTAAAATCCCAAAATCGACTTCTCGGTGAAAATGGTTGTTTTCTGCATGCTTGTAACGCAAAATGCCAATGTGCGACTTTCCGCACATTTCGTGGTGCCGGTGCCGCATGAATATCCGTCTCCCTGAAAAGCCGACTTAGTGGTTCTACTGCGCATGCCTAAGTGAAGATAAGTAGGACAGTGACCGGTCACGTGAGAGGGTTTAACCAATAATAAGGAAGAGAAGCCAAAATTTCATGGGAGTCGGATATTCACATGACACCGGGTCACTAAATATTCATTTCTGAGGCACACAGCAAGCAGCAGTTAAATAAATGGCGCCACCAACGTCGGGTAGAGGCGTAAATCCCCAGCTAATCAAATTATTTTTAGAACGGAGATCTTTGAAGTTGTCTTTGTTGTTTATCCCCAAGAACTTCCTCTGAATAGCACCTGCTGTGTAGTGGTGGCACTTCCAAAAGCTTTGAAATCGCCAAACTCAGCCCAAACAAATTTCTTTCACTTCGCGCGTCACAGTGATCAGCACCGGTGGTAAATTACTGCGTAGTATATCAGCAAATGTATGGCTAGATTATAATTCAAATAAAATACATATTCAGCGAACTTCTAACTCCTATTAGGGTAATTACCAATCGTTAACTTGGTAAATTATCGTAGACTAATTGCTTGATAATAGGATCTTTTTGGTAATCATATTATCAATATAATTTATCAATCATACTGACAAAATTGATTAGAAGTTATATAGGTCGGCATCACGCCATGCATGGAAATCCGCACCTGTTATTTTTTTTGCTAAAACTGAAAGAAAAACAAGGCTCGAAAATGTATAAAAATCGAACGAATTTCAGACTAATTTCATCAGTCTTCCAAAGGCAAGAATCAACGTATCAACCATGACTACCTACTTCGCACTTCTCTTCCTCGGCTTGGGTGAGTGAAATGTTACGATTGCTTGTCAAATGATTGATGAACTGAATGAAGCACAGAAAAGATTTGCGAAGCACGAACATAGAGTTGCTCAGCACAACAATTTGCTTAACGTGAAAACTCTACCAATTTTCAAGTGGTGTACCGGTATATTGATGGTGACTGGCATTCAGCTGCGGTTTGCTTTGCATAGAAATCACATGGAGTTTTGGCTGGTAACCTGTTTTTACTCAGCAAGACTTTTTTTGTGCTAAGCAAATTTATGTGATGTATGTTCATATGATATTGCTTGTGACTGGTATTGAGCTGTCGTTTGCTTTACAGGGAAATCACATGGAGTTTTGGCTGGTGAGATGTTTTAATAAGCAAGGTGTGCTAAGCAAATTTATGTGCTGAGCAGATGAAATCGGAACATCCGGCAAAATTTGTCGCGAGAAGGCCGGATCATAATTTACATTTCAATGGTTAAGTGCCCCGCCTCCCTCGCCAAGGTGCAAAATTAGATCATCTCATTATCTGCATAGGAATTATTTGAAGCTTTGCATGGTGGAGTTGTAACCTGGAAAGTATAGGTAGCGGGTACACCATAAAAAACAAAAGAGATATATTTCCAAGGTGTCCCCGCAACCTACTTTCCAGCATATATCTGTAAACCATTCGAATTCAAGCGTGTGAATGTGTGCTCACTAAACGCTTATAGGCATACTGCACAGGAGATAGCAGTGGGTTGTTTTACACGCAAATAGCTATAATTATGCATCAGTACAAAAAGGCGTGGATTGGTCTATACGCAAAACGAGAGTTTAATTGTAGCACTTTCTCAGCTTACTTCCCCTGAGGAGATATTTGAAGCGCGAATTCAGGAATCTGTGTGTCTGGGGGAAAAGGGAGTGTCGAGCCCGACAGATTTGTTTTCACCCGTAAAAGAAAGATCAAGAAAAGGGCGTCTTTGATTGGGCCGATGTATAAAGGCTATTAGTTTAAACATAAATATATTAAAAAAAATTAAAATGCAGCAGAGTGGGGTGGGGGAGGGGTGGAGGGTGGGGGGGGGGGGTACACACCAATAACCCCCCCCCCCCCCCCGATCCACCCTCGGTTTCATTTAAAAGAGGTCTGCAAAGTTGGTCTACAGATCTATTTACGTATCTTTTTTTGTGCTGTTTCCCCTCATGCAAATTCCAGCCGCAGTGACGACCGCCGGTAAGTTGTCTTTTCCTTACGCCTTTAAAAACGTATATATTTTTCTAGTTACTTAATAAGAACCTTATCTTATCCAACGTGGACATATCACCAAACTGTACACATCCTCCCCCAATTTGTCTTGACGTTCTTATGCAGTGAGGTTGTTGCGCATTTGGCATTCAACAAAACACTTCTGAAACAGCCAAAAGAGTGTGCTGCCACCAAGCGTTTCATAATTGCACAAATCGAGGGTCTGAAAAACTGATCTCGGAGACAAACTCGATCCTTGGATAGCTCACTGGCCATTGCGCGCTGTACAACCAACTGAAGCCAGTATAGCCGCCATATTAGCACTCCCGTTAACCACTGATCTCTATGTAAGGAGAGCTAGGATGAAAGTATAAACCCACAAGGCAAGGTTGAAACCTATTGTATTTGGAGTGATGATATGGCGGAAGGCGGCTATACGCTATGCAGAGATCATTGGTCCGAAACGTGGTCCCCATAGTGCACCGCAAATAGTGTTCGCACAGCATGGACGTGCAGGCGCCATGCCAAAGAGTATGAGTGCTTTTGGTAAGTTATGCCGTTTCCGAATTACGTGGCTGCGGCTTAAAATTACACACAATGTCTATGGTAGTGGCTGCAGCCACAAAACATCACATAGACTTATGTGTAATTTCAAGCCGTAGTCAAGTAATTCGGACACGGCCTATAAATATAGTTGTGGTTATGTATACACCTCAGGTGCTGGTCAGAATTATATGCAATTGTGATTGGTCCATTTACTCTCACTGTTGCATCACGCACAATACAAGGCTAAAAGCCACTCTGGGTAAAGAGTTACGATCAGAGGTGGTAAGGTTGGCGACATTTGGAATTGCCAACCCTACAACCCTTACAGTTTTCCTGGGCCCAGTTCTAAATAGAGGATAATTCTTCAACAGATTCCAGTCTAGAGAAATTATCCCAATTTTCAGACGTATAGACGCAGGCGGGATAACTTCCACCGTCGGTGAGACCAACTGGAGGGAATTCCACCTTTGCGCATACTAGATTACCACTTTGCCCGCCACACATGTAGGCCCTACCAAAAGCAATTTGAGGTTTCCCAAGTCATTCCTTGCTAACATTCAGAATTGTATTCGCATTGTTTTACTGTATCATTGAAATCCTTATCAGTCGATATCAACTGCGACGACAATCCGTGTCAGAATGGCGGGACTTGCAGGACGTTTTTCAAGCCGTACTGTGCTTGTCCGTTAGGCATCCATGGGGATTTGTGTGAACTTGGTGAGTATCAGAAACATTTACAGTCATAAAAGACGCCTACCTTTAGTTGCTTCGGACGTAGGTCAAGACAAACACTGGTGATTGAACTCCCCTAAAAATGGAAACGAAGATAAAAGTTTACACTATAATATACAGGCTGAGTAAAAAAATATTATAAACGGTATTAAATCCATCACATCTGCATTAAAATGATATCACCAAATTATTATCGTTATGTAGCCTACGATTTGGGCCCAATTTTTCATAGGAATGCACACGATTTTCTGAATCTATTTTATAGAGACTTCAAGCCATTGAATACGGACGACGGCCATAGCCGCTGGCCGGTTATCGTCTATTACACGCATTTATGTGCCTATTCAATCCATTGTTTGCCTATTGCGTGCATTACGCTTGGCTACACAAGCCGGTATTGGCACACAGGCGCTCCATTAATAATAGTCTGGTTCTCCGACCTGAAGATTCCCTGATGTCTATATCTTAGGTCAGGTAGCTACCACGGTTTAAAATATAGATCATGACGTGCAGTGTTAGTCCGAGTGACGTCAGTGGCATCATTCAAATTTAATATTCTTGCAAAATTCAGTCGGCAAAATACTGCAAGAGTGTGGCATTGATTTTTCAGTGTTTATATATAATTGAGAATTCAAATTCCAGGATCTGTAACGGGCCTGACAGACATTTTGTTATTGCGAACATCAACAGCCGAATGTTACCGAAACAAGTTCGGAAAACCTCGGAAGTTTTCGGAAACTGGCAGAATTCTGCCAGTTTTCGTCACGTGACATTGGCGGCTACCGGACCTAATATTCATCAGAAATAGTCAGAATATTTTGGTCTGGGAACCAGACTACATTAATAACAGCCAGAAAGAATGGGAAAAGCTGTTAACTTCACAGGCAGAATTTGCTTAAAATTCTGACGCAACAATAAAAATCTCCATGCGCGCTCAGGCGTCAGCACGACATGGCGGTGAAATAAGGCTTAACAGGCTGTGAACAAGTAACAATGGATTTAGTGCCACGTAACAATGGATGTTCATTGTTGGTGCTTCGTTTTTCTTTTGTTAGATGTTCATAGTGTATAGGAAAACTTTTCTTCCATAATTAGCACAGCTTTTCTGCTTACCGTTAACCAACCTCAAACAAATTGGGCCCATGCTCTTGAAAATGACAGGCCATTCGCTCAGATCAGGTCACGACTAGACGAATCCGAAACTGACAAAAACAGCATCGATCTGCGCACTTCCGGGTTTGGAAGCGAGGATCCCAGTGCTTACTATGCTAAATGTTCGCTGCGCTTTCAACCCGGAAGTGCGCAGACGTGGCTAATGCGAAATTTGCCTGTCCCCTGTAAAAAGTGTCCGTGTCCAAGTTAGTATAGGAATTTTACTCACACAGTTTATGGGAAGTGCTGATATGAAATTCTATTTTTTTCAAAGGAAAGAACAAAACCGCTTCCCCTCGGAGCTATTAGTTTCTAGCTGGGTATTTTAAGAGTGTGGTTAAACGCATCTTTTGCTTCTCCCCCTCAAAAAAAAAGATGCGTGTGCGTCTGATCCCTGCATGAACGGCGGAAAATGCTCGAACAAAATCTTCAGTGAAGGCTTCTCGTGCTCTTGCCCATTCGGTATCCACGGAACGACCTGTGAAATCCGTGAGTATATAGCTTAGCAACACTGCAACGGTCAGCCTTCGTGTTGTTTCGTCCTGTCCCGAGACCGCTGACGTCACGCTAGTTTGTTTACATGCGTGGTTTAGATAGCAGCAAGGTGGGGACGTGCTCACTTTTCAGATAATTAAACCATGCAGGTAACTAAAGCGTGACGTCATGGCAGTTTATTCCTATTGTCATCTTTCATATTCTCATATAGGAAGAAATAAACGGGTGCCGAAATCGATGATTTGAGTTTCTTTTGGCATTCAATTGGGGACCTTTAATTAACAAAAGAGGACAATAGGGTCCCCGGTTGAGAAATCGTGTACAAAACCAATGAGGGCCGGCCCTTGCCAAAAAGTTAAAGTATGAACAATAGGAGGACAATATGAGGTCCCGATTGCAGGCATTTACACATATGTGTGTGCAGGGCATCATCCACTCGCATTCGCGCGAAATCCATACTGCTGTACTTCCACCATCTTTACAACGCGATAGACGTGATGCCGACCCTGGAAGTGGAAAATTGGCCTTTCCCGGCTTGCCGCTGGCGGCGCACTGAGGTGTGAATTAACCGAATTGTGTAACAATTCAGTATTTACGTTTTTGCGCTGTGTTTGGAAATACGCGTGAAGGATATACACTCCCCACCCCCCGGGATTAACGCCGGTGAAGCACAACCTTAGAAAAGAAAACTTAAGGGCACATAGGGGCCATTTGGTTAATGGTTATTAGTTATCTAACGTATTTCCAAGGTCTGGGTGTAAAAATTCTACCATAATGTGTAATATCAGACTGGCGCCGAACATAGCGCAACCCGTAGGCAACCAAAGCGCCAAGAGCACCACTCTTAATTCCAACGGCCTGACTTTTCCGAACCAAAATGGAGCCCCCGAAATTATTTTCGTCAATGATTTTCAGACAAACGGCGCATTTTCAAGGGATGGTCGTGTACATTATTATAATCTTACTTTTGAATCATCTCTTCAACTATAACGTTTCAGGACGAACGCGTTTTATAGCCCAATTGGGCAACCTCCAAGTCAATTTTTGTATGAGGTGTGGGCTACAGAGGAAAGTGTGGAAGAACCAGCCCCTCACACTGAAACAAGACAAGATAATCTGATCTCTTCACAGTATGAATAGGGTCGGGATGGGTAACTAGTCCACTGCAAGGCATTAATAATACCTCTACCCATATTAAGCGTAGAAGTGCTATAGCCCAGGACTCGGCTCGAACCCACAACTTGCAGAATTATCCGCAGACCACGAATTCAATGCTCCAAACCACTAGGCCACGGCACTTCCACGTTCAATGTTCCCTTTAAATATTAAAAAAAATTACCATACTTTAAGCCAATGCATTGCAAATTAGCAAATATATCACCTGTAACGACGGTTCCATTTGTGATACTTTCTGCACCTATTCTTCATCAGATCCTTGTGGGCCAAAACCCTGCCAAAACGGTGGAACCTGCTTCCCAAGTCCTTTTGAGGACAAATACATCTGCGGCTGCGTACCTGATTTCTACGGCACCAACTGCGAAAATGGTGAGTACAATCAGTTACTTCTTCTGCTTCTGCTTTATACTGCGATAGACTCCTCGCCGTGATATATTAGTCGCAGGTACCGTGTTGACGAAAAGCACGTTAAGTTAATCATGCATGCAGGTTAGTCAAGGTTACCTAGAGAAACTACAACAGAGTGTGTAGTGTAAAACTGACACTCCAACAATACCGGTTTCGGTAGTTCTAAACATAATGAAATTGAGGAAATTAATTTTCCCCACCCGTTTAAACAAATTTCAATGACGAATTTGCAGCATTATAAACACTCAGACGGGCATTCTGTTGGGACACGAACTTCATAATCATGAAACTCTAGAACATTATAATTCTTCGTATTTTGATACAATTTTCTAGGCAGAATATTTCTTGTGTAAAACAAAAGTAATTTTTTACGCAATTTGTGTTTATTGATTGCTTATTTTTTTGCTCGCAATCAGTCAACGCCCATCGTCCAAATAATTCTTATAAGGACCATGTAAGAGGAATTTTAATGACGTGATTGCTTGAAGGAGGGCGCTATTTTTTCTGTTTCTATAAATGCACAATTACCATATTCATGAGCCAAAGCAAGACGTCATCAAAGGTACAAGAGTGATGTATCCATAGTATTGTGCACACATGTAACATTTTTTGGCGATGATCTCACGAATTAGTTGCTATCAGTAACAAAAAGCTACGCTTGGAATGTAATTCTTGCCAAGACTTCTTCAATTGTTGATGAGGTTTTTTTTTTATATGTTTGCAAATGCCTATATTATCTTTAAGAGAAAAGCAAGTACATGTATTTATATTATGCTTGCTTTTTTTGCAAGACATGTTTACGTGTGATAACAAGTTGAACTGACTCGATATGTATACTGCACGGCTCCTTAAATTTCAGAAAATCTCCAGTGTAAGGAAAACCCTTGCCAGAACGGGGGCACTTGCAAAACTGTAGGCGACTCGCACAAGTGCATTTGTCCTTCGGGAATCCACGGCGACTCTTGTGAAATTGGTAAGTTTCGCCTAACGGGAAGAAAACAAAATAGCCTTAGCAGAAGAGAGCAGAGTTAGGAGCAATTTCATGAAGCAAAAACACGTGATTTTCATGCTAAGCAAACAACAGTTGAGTACTTAGTCATAAGCAATTATAAACCACATGAAATGTTCGTTGGCAGTCCTGTTTTTATCAAGGAAGACATTTTATGCTAAGCAAATTTGTGTGCTGAGCAGCTCCGTGAAATAGACCCTTTTGACATTCTCAAAGCATAAGGGGTATGGATGACAAACAGTATCAACATACTGGCATTAGAAGAGCAAGCACATGCATTAAAGTGGATGCGATTGGTCATATTGGTTGTCACGGTTGTAAAATCCTCTTCTGATTGGCTAATAATAATTAGCTGTTCTAATTTCAGGTGTGTTTCATTCATCAGTAACTGGTACTCTGAGAAGGATTCCCTAATTTGTATTGCCATTAAAAATTGATTTATCTGGTTATCATTTTCCTTATGCTTCCCTGCAAAGATGTAAAAAGAGCATCTCTCAACTCACGACAGATATTTATAATAAAATCACTAAATATTTGGACTGGTTCACAGTGTCATAGGTTTGTGCATACATTACATGGTTATATTAAATTACGTATTAATAATATTAATACGTAATTTAATATAACCATGTAATTACCATGATATTATCATGTTGCTGTTGCCATATTTGCTCATGTTTTGTTAGCAAGAATCATCTTAAAATGTTTGTTGTTATTTTCTGGGTTTTTTTGTAAATAAGCTCCTCTTTATATATATATTCAAACATCCGAACTTGATTCTTTATAACAGTCTGTCTTGTTGATTTTGAGTATGCATTTGAACTGGTTTATTTGATCTAATACTTAAGTTATTCAGTCACCGAAAAAAGAACCTGTTACTTTTCATTATTTCTGTCTTTCGTGAATTTCTTTGATTTGTGTGTGTTTGTCTTGTCCACGCTTGCCTGTTTGTTGGTGCTGTAATCTCACAAACCATGTCCGTCAACTACCACTTCCCCCTCCTTCTCAGATCCTTGTGGGGAGTCCCCCTGCCAGAATGGAGGCACTTGTTTCCCCCTTATCTTCCAAGCCGGCTACTACTGCGCCTGCCTCAATGAACATTACGGAGAAAACTGCGAGACCCGTAAGTATCGAGTTCAAACTCCAGTCCGGTTAATTGTATACTCAGAAACGTACCAAAATAATTTTAGTGATAACAGAGGAGAATTATTTTAGGTGTTCTTTTTTGTTTTGGGGGGGGGGGGGGGGGTAGAGTTAGGGCCCTCTGGAAACCCTCTATACAAATAGAGAAAAAAATACACATTTTCGAAATCAAATATGAAAATCTTTGACCTGATCAATTTGAAAAATTAAGAAATTGACAAGTCAGGTGTTATGCTTTGAACTTGCATGTTGGCAATTGATGTCTGCTGGAAAACACGAAAATGACAGGAAAAAAACGCAATTTCTTCATTGGATCTGGGTTTGTTTTTTTTTCGATTTTACTGGTGGATCTTGATCAGGAAAGTTCGCTCTGAATGCATCTTGGGTTGCCTGCAAACTTCCCGTTTAGTGGAACGTTTTGACGACGAAAACCCTCTGTTCAACTGTTAGCTTAACCATTTTGCCAAGATGAAGCCTTTGCTGTGAATGATCATAAATGCACATAAAATGGTATAACCACAAGAGAGTTATTACAGTTACATCAGCCGATGTCTTCCATGCACGAATGGCCGCACATTCATTTATTCAAGACAAGGTTAGATAAGGAAGCATGACATGGAGCAGGAGTGGTTCTGTTCATTTTCTATCAAAACAACTGACTTGTCCATTTCTGAATTGTGTCTATGGTTTTGAGGGCAATATATACTCAGCCATCCGTGACTGTAGCCTTGCGACATGTATTAAAAGAAAGGCTGTAGATCCTACTTTATGATGCAATAATTGATATATCCATGACATGTATATTTTTTGGAAGAGTAACCTTTTTTTTCTCGGTTTCGTTTTTTTAGGTTCACCCTGTAGACAAGATGAATATTTTGTTCTCAAAAAGTTGACGCCTCTATTTTTCTCCTGTTAAAATTTGGTGCATATCTGCATATGTATTTCAAAAGAATAAAAATTGAAAGTGCTTTTACTCACTTTTTCTCACTGTTTACTCACTTTTTCTCACTGTTTACTCATAATAGTTTTACCTCAAATTTGAAGACACCCTTTCATAATGCACACTAAAGGTGTACATTCCAAAAATTCTGGCCATAGTGCTAATTCTCCGAACAGTAAAAATATTTTTTTCATATATTCTCCTTTTTTAAATGTCCATTGAAACCCCCCCCCATTTTTTTATAATATGTAAGAATGAAGCCTGTCATAGTTTGTGTACTCGCTACTTTTCTCAGGCAATGACAAGTGTGACGTAAGCCCGTGCCTGAATGATGGAGAGTGTAAGGTGTTTGGTGAGGATCAATTCTGCGAATGTCCGCCCAACGTCAGCGGTGAGACCTGCGAATTCAGTAAGTACGGTTTGAATAACTTAGCGAATACTACATCGAGTGAAAGAACACCCAAAAATTATATACCACGGTTATATCCTAACGGCTATAACTGGTTTCTACTGCGACACAACATACATACATGTGCCTCAAAAAGGCCAATATACACACATTAATTAGACGTCACCAAAGTAGTATCTGCATGTTACCTAAGATTTTTTCTTTAAAATGTTAGGTACAATATCAGGTAACTGAAGAGTTCCCTCCGGTTCTTTTCAGAACCACACAAACTCACAAAAGATATTTATTACATAGTGCTACCGCAAACTATAGTTACCTTATTGTCTTTCACCATGCAAACCTTCAAATATCATCAGGTAACTTACTGAGCATTACATAACCAGCAAGTCTGATTTTCAGAGAGTCTGATATTCACGCGACATCGTGACGTGTTCTATGTAAGCGACCGATCATTATAAAGAGGTCTTGACGTAGGCTGGTTCCCAGCCCATACACGTATTATTGTCGTTCTTACATGATGATACTCTTTGGTAATATTTGATTAATATGTGACCTGGTAGCACAAAATGAGCGAAAAGTCGCACTATATACGAGTTACAAGCAGAAACAAACATTTTTCTCTGAAAAGTCAATTTTGGGATTTGGAAATACCCCTATATTCTATCACATCCCAACGTTTTTAAAATGAATCTATTCGGACTTGAAATACTTTTGGGGCTTTCTTTTTTGAGCTCGGGTTAAAGAGTGCACGGTTCACAACTTTTGAGCTTCATTTTCTCTAAACAAGAGGATAAGACTCGGACAACTCCAAAAGGTTGTACTGGGGGCTAGGAATGAAATACCACAACACACAATATATCAAATTATCAGATTAGGAAATAGGCTACCGTATAATCTTGATTTTCAAATATTGGTACTTTCCACCCATTTCGTGGGAACAGGTCACATATGTGATGGGGTTAAGCCAACATGTACATGGGTCATTCCATAAATTTGTGGTCCAAAGGTGTGACATTTTTTGGCGTCCATGTTACATAGTGATATATATAAGATCGACATTCAGGACACATTCTTTAATGCCTTCTATCTCCAAGAGTGATTATGTAAAGCAAAGTACCTGCCAAACAAGTAAAAACATGGTGTGAGGTCAATTTCAATGATACTTGATGGCAAATCACACAGGTCAGTTGTAACAGGGACAACAACAAATATCACACGATTGAACCCCAAATTGATGGAATGACCCACATGTATATACATTATTATACTAAACAGAAAACATTAGAAAAAGCAGATTTTGGCTTAAAAGGATTTTGTTTGGGTTATTTCACACACAGACCCCTGCGGTACCGAACCATGCGGGAAGGGAACGTGTCATGGCCTATTTAATAACCACTACCTTTGCAAGTGCCCAGACGGTCACGTGGGCAAATGCTGTGGCGGGTAAGTTTGCTTTCCCCAAATGTGCGATTTTTAATGAAAATCAATTTTCATTTACTATTACAGCCCCTAATTCGGCCACAAATAAGACATGCATGCAAAACAAGGAGTAACTCCAAAAGAAAGTGACTGATGAAAAACGACAAATTAAAATAAACGTGTTACCACAACTTTGAGATCAAGCAACCGAAACACAAAGACGCACTTCATGAAGCAACTCTTCGATTTTAGCCACACAGGAGCAATGCGAGACTTTTAAGACTAGTTCTGAGCATGCGCGCTTAGTTCTGAGCAGGCGCTGTAGTTCTGAGCATGGGCACGACTGGTGGGAACGATGGAAAATGATCGGTATGTCTGCTGCCTCCTGCTTCTCAAAAGTCTTTTGGGATCCCAAGTACCTCAAGGGACTAATTTCCTGAAGCTAAGCGCTAAAAGGTGGTCAGCACATAATGTCTTGGTTCGTAAAAACAGGTTTCCAGCCCAGACTGCATGTGGTTTTCATGCTAAGCAAACAACAGCTGAATACCAGTCTAAAACAATTGTTCCCCGAAATAACCAGTGTTGGAGTCGAGTCCTACAATCCGAGTACCATGTTCTCAGAGTATATTCAGGGCCGAGTACGGACCGAGTCCAAGTACATTGATGATCGAGTCCTGGGTCAAAACAATTCGAGTCCGAGTTTTTCAGGGTCCGAGTACGGGCCGAGTACGAGTACAAAAACAGTCGAGTACGGGCCGAGTACGAGTACACCATAAGAAACACAAATGCCAAGTTATGTTCTGAACATTGTTATAATGTACCTGCATCATCAAGTGTCTGAATACCAATAATTCAGGGGACTGAATATTTCACTTCATTTCCATGTTTCCTATTTACTTTTTGCACAACATGATGAACCTACTCAAACAGTTGTACATCACATGTGACTGAGCCAGATATTTCTCCTTTGGGGCATTTACCAAACAGCCCAAGAACTGTTTATGTATCTGTACATTGTACTTTCGAGTCCGAAATATCAAAAGAAAAAATAATCGATTGTATTCCCAAATACTGAGTACAAAATGCCGCGTCGGGGTCTGAGTCCGAGTAAAAAAAAACCGAGTACGTGCCGAGTCCATTTTTTTTTTAGTACTAAAAAATCGAGTTTGAACCGAGTACTTAGTGGTACTCGAGTTGTACTCGAGTACGAGTACGAGTACGAGTACGAGTACGAGTACGAGTACGAATAACCCATCTACTGCAAATAACCCATACACAATGTTTGAAGAATAGTTAGAAATGGATTTCAAATGGGGAACCTTCATCAATGACAAAATGTTCTGTGTTGTCTTACTGATACATCATGCTTTGGCTCATGAATAAAGATGATTGCATTAACATAAACGCTTCATATTTTGCGATACTTACTTCTAAGAACTGATAAAAACGTCCTTGTAATTTAAAGTAGCATGGACAGAACGCTGCCTGGCGTGCATTTATGTTATGAAAATCATGTTGCATTTTACCTTTAATGTCTTTAACGCACGCTTTTTCCATCAGGCACGAAACTGTACCGGAACCGGAACCGGAACCGGAGGAGTAGACGTGTGGATATGACGTCTCCAATCGTGCTCAGCGATTTCCCCGGGACACGACTTATGATGCTTCTAGAATAAAGAGCAGATTATATAGTAATTGCGCTTAGATTATAAGTATACTTATAAGTATACTCTATAGAGTGTTAGGTTTGTTAGAGCCTGAATTAAATTTTGTTGGATTAAACGTCGTCAAAATAGACAGGTAACAACTGTTTGCTGGTTAGGCCGGCACTAAACGCCGTGCTCTTGCCGTGCCGAACTCAATATTGCCCTTTTTCGAGTTCGGCACGTTTAGCGCTATTAGGTTCGGCAAATTAAATTCGGCACCGGCACGTTTTGAAATCTTAAGGGCCGGTCACACTGGCCACGACAACGACGACGATAACAAAAATGGTGAGAATGAACGCCACTGATTGGTGGAATTGTCGCGCGTGTAATACGCGCGCGTTCCACCCACCAATAGAGAGCGTTTATTCGCATCGTTTTCGCTTTCGTCATCGTTATCGTGGTCAGTGTGACCGGCCCTTAAATCTGTAAAGCCGTTTCCTCTGTATTTAGTTCGACCGGTAGATACCACTAAATAAGTTCGACGTTTTAGAACCACTGTCATTATTGCCATGTTATTGTTGCGCTCAGTTCAGAGTTCGGCACGGCAAACGTTTAGCACAGGCCTAAATTATTCTGATTTGGATTAGACAAGACGTAATTATAGTCAACATCTAAACATCATGGAAATCTTCTTGAATGCCATTTTAGCTTCTAGCCCCGAAAGAGATTACAAGAGTAGTTCCTTTTCTTTCACTCCCTTTCCTATATTTTAAACTATTTTCCTTTTCTCTTAACTCCAAAATATGAACAACATAACGCACATTGGCCCAGGAGTATTTGTAACATCTCACCTCTAAATGGCCACCAGGGTTAATTAAAGTAAAATAATTATCTAAAATGAGACGAATATTTAAATTTAAATAAATAGCACCATAATTCGAATAGCATATAGTAATGAATTAGAAGCAGTACAATAAAATACAGAGCATAGAATGCAGAAAATGTGGTCCACGTTTGTCATTAGAAAATGATGTCCACTTCTTATTTATTAGGTATATCTGATTGTTTTATACGCGATTAACGGATTATTTTTCAGCATCACTCTACATGATCGGATGCACAGCTAAAATCCCGAACAAAATGTGCTAAAACACCTACCATTGCTTTGGCCGCTGCAAAACCTCGCCCAAATCCAGGACACTCAATGTTTCCTCAAGAACAGTCGTATTTATGTATGTTAGTTGTATTTGGATTTGTTTCTGCATTCAATAGAGGACATTTAACAATAGAGAACAATAGGGTCCCCGGTTGAAAATCGTGTACAAAATCAACGATTCCGGTCCTTGATAAAAAGTTAAGGTATGAACAATAGGAGGACAATATGAGGTCCCCGATTGAAGGTGTTTACACACTTGTCCAGTGTTAGTTGTCCAGTGTTAGTACTTGAGGTTGTTTTTGCATTCAATATGGGACCTTTAAAACCCCTTGAGCACGGTATTTTACGGGAGACGTCGGGGTATTGCAGCGGTTCTGGCAGCGAAGCGAACCGCTACAATGTGTTTGTGCAGTCAAGCATGACATACACAATAATCCAACAATGGATTGAAACTGCACAAACAGCGGCCAATGGCGTCATCCGGCCTGGTGACACGGTTTTTTGCGCCCTATGGCGTCATCCGTACGAAATGGGGTTATTAACAATAGAGGACAATGGGGTCCCCGGTTGAGAAACATGATGATAGAATACTTGTGTTTAAAACAGAATTTATCCTGCGTAATGAACAAAGAAATAATGAAATACAGGTATAACATAAAAATCTAACTTCATTATTAAACTTAACAGAAACTTAACATCATACATGTATGGCACATTGTTTTTACATTAACAATTATTCCCTCTATCCAATTAAGTCAAATTCGTGGGCGCGGTTTAGTTATACCTCGGAACCAAATGACCCCCGACTTTGTTTCACAAAATAGGTTCCAGAACAAAAACTACTGGACCAAAACGTGAGATCTTGGTATCGTTTTTGCTTTTATCAAAATTACGCATGCATTGGTGTAGGTTGTTCGAGTCTCAGGGTAGCGGAAGTATGCCGTTCCGTTTTGTTTGGGGGGGGGGGGGGGGGCACCCTGTATTGAATGGGAGTGTCATGAATAGATAAAGCTTTTTCAAACAAAGCTTTCATTCATACGAAAGGGAGGCTCCAAGTGCGATGAATAGGACCACTCTAATCAGTGCGGTGCCTATTGTTTGCGTTTACGCTTGGCTGCACACCCCCTTCTTGGCATACCAGCCTCACCCCCCCCCCCCCCCCCCCAATCAATAATAGCCAGACACAAGATCCGTATGGCTGTTCACTTTGCACACATTATTTTAGCTTCTCATGACGCGCTGAATACACTGTAAAAAACGTTGGTCAAAATGGGTTGGTCAAATTGTGACATTTGCCGTTACTCAGACGAATTCGCTTCGCCCTTAAATATGTGTGAAGTATGAACCGGCCTTTAGAGCGAATGTGTCAAACAGTTCTTTCATTGTGACGTTCGCTGATACCCAGAGGAATGGTAACCGGCCTTAATGCTTACACGTATAGAGTACCTAAGTGATGACGTATTTCTGGTTCACGCACACAATTTACTTAGCATGTGAACCAGTGCGTGAACCAGAACAATGGCAAATGACGTCTCCCTTCGGTACTCTATGACGTTTCCACTACCGCTATTTGTGCACAATCACACGCATTGTTCAGTGTTACTGAACGCGCGCGCCTGTAGAAATGTAATTTGCATATTGCATTCTGACGTCACGCGCAGTGACGTTCCCATAGTCTCCACAACAAAACCCTGCCGTTTGATCGTGTTGTATCGTGCGTTTTACGCAAAGCGTTGACTTTCAATTCGCTTTTTAAGTGCCAAGGTCTTCATAGCGATTGCTGCGGCAAAAGTTGTGTACAAAGTGCAAACATTTTGCGAACATTTTGAGATTTGTTCGAAATATCTTTATCGATAAGTGCTGATCTACAGCTGAAGTGACAATGTAAGTTTTTTGATTTATTTAACCATTTCCTAAACATATTGGTTATACTTTATACACTGATGGACTTCAACAAAGTTGTTGATGTTTAGTGTGTTTTGTTGTTGTTGTTGTTGTTGTTGTTGTTGTTTTGTTTTTTTTGGGGGGGGGGGGGTTGGGGGGGGGCAGTAGCGTCAGAGACCTCTGATACTAATCATGTAAAATATTCATTGATTTTAACAGATCATGAGTGGAAGGCAGGATCGGTATTTTCACGGGCAGTCTATGCCAAGAAACCACCCCTTTAAAGGACAAAGCATGTAAGTGTCGACTTAAGTACAGAGTATACAGTGCTGAACTCCACACCGGGAAGGACACAAAAAAATATCGTTCAATTTACTTAGCTAGCCCATCCTAACCAACTGAAAAGAATTACCGTGGTTATGTCTACAGGGGACCTATCCAATCCCACCCGCACTTTGATAATCTCACAAAACCAGCCGCGGTCCCGAAAAGAAAAAAGACACGGCCCATCCACATTCAAAGCCACGAATCAAGCCAAAATAATTACGCAAAAACATCGAACTGAAACCAATAAACCATATTGGTGTAAACAAATAATCCCATGTCGGTTCATCCACGACAAATCCTTGCAAATTGGCACAAATCAGCTCTCTAACTAAAAGTGAAATAATGATGGCATTCTGAAAAAATTACGCTGTAAATATAATAATAATTATAGCAGAAACACCGAGGCGGAGTCCAGTGTATATTGAGGTGTATGGGTTTATGAGTTTATTTTTGCATTCAATTTGGTTTTTATGCAGAATACTATAATAGAACAAGCACGAATTCGTGCAGGAGCCGCGTCGTTGGTGACTTGCGTGTGTGACAGTTTCGTCATAGATACATGCTGCGGTCTATCTTGAGTATGTGTAAGTATGTATATACCGGCCATCGTGGACTACGTCCACGATTGAAAATCGTGTACAAAACATATAGGAGGCCTTCCGAAAAAGTTAGAGTATAAACAAAAGAGGAACAATGGGACGTCCACGATTGCAGGTATTTACACACTTGTGTGCGTGTTGAGAGTTTCGTCAAGGAAAACTGTCCAAATTGGCACAAGAAGAAAAACAACGCTAAGCGCTTATACTTATATAGAGCCCCGTCTGCGATGCCACGCGGCTAAAAATCTGCCAAATCAGAATTGCAGTGCGCCCACGCAGAAACGGGTAAACAAACTTTCACCCGGAACAAATCGCTTTGTGGAAACCTGTTAAAAAGTGCGTCTCAAAATCAGAGGGGAAATCATCTCTTTTTTTAAAGCATTTTTCTAGCTCCAGGTGTACTGATCTGTAAAGTTTTGCTCTTGGTAAAAAGTTCAGCACGAACAAAATTTACGCAAGGCGTCTTCAGCACGACAAATACTATACTCTTCCCAGAACGCGTCTTTCAAACGAGAAAGTCTGTCTTCGAGGCTGGCGCAAAAAAATGGCCCTCTCCTCGGAAAATCTTCAATGCCGATCCAAATCTGGTTTTGTATCTCCCTTTATATATTGTGTCCCTAAATTCCATTCAAATACTTTCCCCAATGACGTATATTTTAATCGACAAATGAGATGGACAGGTGCTCCCAGGCTACCAGCCCTCCCTATTTTGTTTAACACTAACTGGGTGCGGCGGCCATACAAATTAAAATTTATGTTCCTCCCCTTATTGGAATCTTGCATTATATGTCACTGCATAAATGTTAATTACAATTAAGATCATAATCACCAAATATTTGCAAATTCGATTTATAAACAAAACCCCATAATTTGACCAAAATAATTCCATAATCTCACTTTACTTGTGTCAGTGACTAAATCTTCAAGTTTCCCTATTTACCTAATGCGCACACATTCCAGCATTATTTATCCAAAAGTAGGTACCGGTACTTGCTTATTTTATGTCAAGTTTGTTTCTCTTTGTCATCAAGGTTCTACCGTCTCATCACCCTTCCCCTGCGCCGACTGTTCCTCTGTTGCACCCCGATGAGAGAGGAACCCTACAACCCCCGGCACAAATCCCCGAAACCTGCCAGAGGGCGGCACTCAGCTGTTACCCGAAACCCCCCGACGAGTTCAAATGAGGCCAAACAAGCCAAACGTTCATTCAGACGCTTGGTGGCGCCCAACCCCGGGGAATGTCCTCCTTGCAAGCAACCACTGCCCGGATCGGCCCGGGTAAGACTTAACCGATCAAATTTCACTTTGATTTCATGCAATATACATGTAGTGTATTATTACTCGTTAGCAACAATAATTCTAAGGAACTTTCTACTTTCGTAAAAAATGTGGCATAAAACAAACCCAACTTGAATCAAGCGCAGCAAGCGATCATCTATAAATTTGAAAACGCGCCATTTTCTTTACGCACTATTTTAACATGCAGCGAAAAAATTTCATTAAACAAAATAATTTATGTAAATTTATTCAATCTGAAAAAGTCAAAAAGCCCTAGATCCCATTGAGATTCAAAGGTGTGGTATTTTACAAAATAACCCGCAAAACATGTTCTGGCAAAATCTCGACTGCTTGTGAAAACCTGGCTTTTTGACCGTAATAATTGAGTCGTTAGTGAACATGTGGTGAGAATGATGGTCAAGGTTAGGCCAATGGGGTGAGGGATGCACTTTCAAGGGTTAAACTAGGCGTGATTTCCATGACCCATAATAACATTTGTTGAGGCAAGCGTATACGCACACTGTACCTCGCATCGCCCAACACAAGGCCAAATGCCACTCAGGGTGTGGGCTATATACAAAACATAGAAAAAGACAGAAATCACATGGAAAGAATGTACACTTTTCACATTTTGTTTAAATTGTGAAAGATTAAAGGTAGAAGGGAAGCAGGTGAGTTTTAGCAAGTAGGATTTCATACTAGCGGATGGAAATTGTGTGTTTTGTGTTCCACACAATGCTCTACAGACAATAACCTATCAGTCACTGGCTGATCACGAGATCCCGCGACGCGGATGCCCATCCGCCGTCTACCTCAGGAAAAACCAACGTAGGCTTAAGGGAGGCGTCGCGATCCAAGACGATCAAGTTCCCCATCAACCCACGAAGAGTGCCCCAAAAAGACTGGGCTCCAGACAGGATGACTGCTTGGTAGAGCAGGAACACAAGATCGCCTTTCCTAAATCAGATACACGTCCACGAAAGGGGTAAGTTTCTCTCGTGCACATTTTGTATTCCTTTTGAACCCGGCCTGTTTTTCAGTAAAATTGAAGAGTTTCCGGACAACTTAACCCATTGAATACGGACGACGGCCGTGGCCGCGGTTTGAAAAAAAAGACCACCTGACCGGTTGTCGTCTATATGCGCATTCCTGCGCGTATTCAATCCATTCTTTGCCTGTGGTACGCTTGACCGCACAATGCCATAATGCATTAATAACAGCCGGACAGAATGGGTTAACATTAGCTTTCGAAAGTTTACTTCATTGACCCGAGAGAGCATAACATAGCCATACATTTCAAGAACACAACTAATAACTGCATATGAAATGAGTTGGGAACTGAACGTTATATTCATTTTTGGAATGCTTACGATTATCCTCTTTTGTCAACAAATCTTCATGCAGCAAAAGCACCAAGAAGCAACGACGAGAAAGGAAAGCAAAAAGGAATCAGATTCGTCCACTGCCTGCTGCACCGCTCGCCAAAGAAACAGGAACCGATGACCATCAACAAAGAAGAAACCCACCATTGGTCAGCACTGGTGACAAGTCAACAGTCAATAACAAAAAAAAGTCGGTAAGAGAAGATGCGGCGATTCACGATTGAAGATTTTGGAAACAGGGTTGAAGCATTGTTTTCTCGAAGGTCCTTCAAACGTATAATTTACAGCACATTTTATTATTTGTACCTCTTTGCTCTCTGCACTTTACCCGAATATTTCTGGCAAAACAAGACACATGTATACAGAATTATAATACCTTTTCATGTACTGAAAAGTGCACTGATTTTGTATAAAGGAACATAATCCATTTTCAGACATAATACTAGATCACGGTTAAAACCGGATACAAGCACCGTGTGGTTAACACCAAAAAGCTTTGTTATTTCCCGACAAGTTTCTTCGCGCTTGCTAAATTACTTTCGATTTACTTTTGAGGAATCCTTTGGCTTCACTACAAGAAAGATTTACAGTCAGATAAAAAGAATAAGGCGCGTGCACTGCATCTTTCAGGCAAAGAAACCTCCCATCGAGAAACAAGAAAGTCTACTTATTGTACCTGGCAAGAACGGCGCGCGAACCACTTTGTTGCCTACCAGGGAGACTTCGCTGGTGAGCCAACAGCTTCTAAATGACAACCCTACAGTCATATTCTCCGGGAGGACTGGTTGTGGAGAAAGACGACCCCACAAGCCCGCCAATATTGTGGAAGTAGATCCCTTTACAGCAAAGGTAATGATCCTTGCTATAAACATTGCATCAAGATTGCTCTTGAGATTGTCATTGCTTGATTATCTCTGTTGTAGGCTACCGGTTTAAAAAGTGTTTATATTGTCACACTGCTCCAATGAAGATTCATTCCAGGCAAGTTGGTGAATGAGTTCAGTTTTGAACTCATGATTCCCGCTACACAAACTGAGCAATAACCGCTATTCTGAACTAAGCTGTATGGGCCTTTATGCTTATTAATTTAATCAGTAGCGGCGCCCCCCCCCCTTCCCCCACCCCCCCCCCCCCCAAAAAAAAAACTTTCTACAAAGAGACTCATTCTGTTGATTTCTTTCAGATTCATAACTATGGTGTTGAAAGTAGAGAGTGAAATGTTGGTTCTGTGCACACAATTGGGCAATAGCATATAAACATTCATAGACAAAACACTCCACACATACAGCCGTAGATGTTTATTTCGGACGTTTCATTTACACCTGCTATTTCATTACTTGCCCCTTAGCTTTTGGAAATCGGATATTCTTTTGACTGCACCCCCACCCCCCAAAAAAACAATATTTCCTTGTCCCCCACTTCCCCCCCCCCCCCAATAGTCTGGCGCCGCCACTGGTATTAATGCATGCATAGTCTACGCTAGAAGCGGGAAAACAAAATTTGTTTGCATAAATTATAAAGCAAACGCAATGCAAGTTGTATACGCTTCTTTTTCAATTTGACTATTCAGAGTCCAAATGTAACCATAGCAGAGAAGCCTCCAAGAGCAAACCCCATCATGGTGATTGTCAAACCTGTTCAAGAGCAGAATTCATACCAACGGCATCCTCCACGTAGGCCTCGAGTCTACGAAAACTCTGCCCAGTTTACCTGCCGACCGCTGCCAGCTATACCACGTTCAGTCACTGGTCCCAACGCACGGGATGTTTCACAGGCAAAACCCGAGAACACCAGCCAACCCACACAGGTCCTGAAACCACAGCCGGCATACCCAGCGACAATAATACCGGCGACCTCCAACGGAATCACGCATCAACTGAGATGCACCGTGTACAGCCCGGGAGATTTCGACGCCGTCACGGCCGACGGCCAGCCTATCAAACTCGGCCAGGGAACTTTTGGACAGGTGAGCCTGATGCGGCTGCGCAGCTCCCGGCGCCCGCTGGTTGCCGCGAAGTTCTGCAACCCCGATCTGGTGCAGGAGGCAGACGTGTGGAGGGAGGTGGCGGCGATGCAAGTTGTCCAGGACCACTGGGCTTTTCCTAAACTCTACGGCGTCATCAGGAACAAGCAGCTCTCTGCTATTGCGCTGGAATTCATTGGAAACCCGAGGTCCATGACGGGGCTGACTGTCGCAAGTGCAATACGTTCCAAGAACGACATGTCCTTCAAACACAACTGGATATGGATAGCCAACGACATAGCCCGGGGCCTTGCTCATCTCCATTCCAAGGGCTACCTGCACTGTGATTTGAAGACCAACAACGCCCTCTTGTGGCGCGACGGCAACATGTGGCGGGCCAAAATCATTGACATGGGAAAAGCGTGCAAGACGACCGACGCAAAAGGGCCTCTGCAACTCACGAAGGCTGAACAAAAGCAGAACTTCGCGCGCTTTCCGCACTTGCCTCACGAGGTAATCGCGGGCAAGAGAGGCTACACCGTAGAGGGCGACATTTACTCGTTGGGTTACCTACTGTTGCAAGTGGCCGACGTCAGCTCTTTAAGGAAGCGGGTGAAGAATCTGGCTCTGCGCTGTTATACCTCCAGGCCGAGCTCTCGCCCAACCCTGGCAAGTGTTATCCAGCAGTTAGCCTCATTAGCAGTCAACGGCTGTTAAAATGTGTGTGTAGAAGTGTGGCCAGCTCCGAAAAATCTAAGTTGAAATATCCAGTTTTTATGTTCGTTCCAACTACACCTGGCGTGTTGTTTTCAGCATTCTAGTTTTATCATTATTTCAGTCACATACAACACGACAAGTCAGTATTACGATGAATTGAAAAGTAAATTACTCTGAAAATAATTGGGAGACCGCCAATATAGAGCAAGATATAGCACAGTAGATAACCGGTACGATATTTTGGATGTCGCAGTTTCGAATCCCGCTCCTTCCAGTTTTCTTTGTTCACTTTAAAAAATGTATTTAATGTGTGTTTTCTTTTACGAAAGCAAATACTTAAAGGCAGTGTACATGATTGGTCATTGTTGCAATTTTCAGAAATGGGCGGATTTGAGTGTTAGTATTTTATAGGAAATATCGTTCCAACTTTCACTGACCTGTTCAAAGTTTTGCGTTGTTGGATGGCGAAAAGAACGAGAGAAAAACGGCGCTCATTTTCAACCGTCGGGCGGATGATAGCCTTTAGTCAAGGCGCGCATGGCTATCTGGGCGCGTGACGCGCCCCAGATATGCCATGGCGCCATCATGTCCGGGGCGCGCTACTCGTCCGGGTAGTAGCCACACGCGCCTTGACTAACAGCTACAGGGCAGTTTTCCAACGATTTCCAGCTGGAAATCGTTGGAAAACGATATATATTTCCACTTTTCTTGACAACGACAGCACACCTGGTGCCATCATTTCACAGGATGATTGAGACTACTATTAACTTACAGTCTAGTATTTCGTAATAATTCAGTAAAAAAAATGGAGGATAACCAATCGTGTACACTACCCTTAAAGGTAGTGTACACGATTGGTCATTGCTACACGATTGGTCATTGCTGCAATTTTCAGTTATGGGCGGATTTGGGGGGTTAGTATTTTATAGGAAATCGTTTCACTAACCTGTTCAAAGTTTTGCGTTGCTGGATGGCGAAAAAAACTAGAGAAAAACGGCGTTCGTTTTTAACCGTCGGGCGGCAATGAACTGGATTTGTTATAGCGCCCTCTTGTAAAATATGCCAAATTTTTGTAAATGGGATAATTGTTTTCACAACTACGGGAGCCGACTGGTTACAACCCGTCGCTTCGGTATAGTACGCGACACACACTTGTACTGTAATTGCAAACTTGCGTTTTCGGATTGTTAACCCATTTTTAGACGAAACGCGGACTAACTACATTCGGTCAATAGAGGGCAGTATTTTTTAAAGCCGATTGTTACGCGGAACAGTCGTTGTAAAACGATATAAATTTCAACTTTTCTTGAAAACGACAGCACACCAGGTGCCATCATTTCACAGGATGACTGAGATTGCTATTAACTTACAGTCTAGTAAGGTATTTCGTAATAATTCAGTAAAAAAATGGAGGATTACCAATCGTGTACACTAACTTTGAAATAGGGGAAAGAGTTCCATATACGGCCATCACTTATTTTCCCTTAATATGACTTAAAAACTACCAAAAAGTATAAATCTGATGAAGAAACTTGAATTTAGGAGGGAAACAATTTCAACTTATTCTTTGAAAATACTTTGACTTTTTCTGTCATGGTCTAATAGACTTTGTGCACGAGGTCTAAGTGATGGCCGGATATGGGACTCTTTCCGAGCTGGAAATGTAACCATTATTTATTTATTCTACTTGATCAGTACATTCCTCTAAAAATATTTTGAAAAATTACATGGTCAATGTTGAAGAGATTTTTACCAGTGCAAATGAGGTGAACCCCCCCCCCCCCCCCCCTCCCCCTCCCCCCCCCCCCCCCCCCCAATAAAGTCAACCGATCCATCGGGAAATAGAATACAAGCTTACAAAAACTATTAAAACCACTGTATGTAAACATGTTCAATTCTGTTGTCCAACATGTCTCTTTCATTTTTGTATCTCAGATGAAAAAAGGAATTTATAAAATAATGGCGGCCATCTTAAAAATAAAAAAATAAAAAGCCCCTCCTCCTTCCTTAAAAAAAAAACCCGGACGCTAAACGTGCTTTTTTTTACTTGGCCCAACCCGACAATAGATTTCCGGCACAATATCGTTTCAAATGTTTTGCCGGTGCCGGCAAAATATCCAAGTTCCTTTTCGCCTGGAACAAAAAGTAGGCCTAAATGCTGACTAATTGCTGCAACAGCACTAAAAGATATACGGATTTTGTTAAAATAATAACCTATAAAGAGATGACTTACCTTTAATCCTTCTGTAAAAATCCATTAATTGTTGTAGCTTGCACAGTAATGCCTTTTGTAAAGTTACACAATTCAGTATTTTGCAATTATATCGGCATGCTGCCACCACGTGTCTCTTTCTGTCAAGCCAATCTAGACTGGTTCACAGTCCGTTGTCCCTTGATAAGTTCCCAGTCTCTCCATTTATCGTTCTGACTTCATTTCTTTTGGCGGGAATTACCGGTCTACCAAGTTAGTCCCGTCATCATCTTGTTCCCTCGAAAGGAGAACATGCTGGTAGACATTGAGTTTTCACAATAATTCTTGTTGCCCATCATTTATTTGCAATGTTCTTAACCATTTATTTCATTTTATGTTATATTTAAAACGTGGTCTACGTTACGCGAAAATAGGCCTATAAAAAATATAATTATTTCCAGGCCAGAATTGCTCCCGAGGCTGATCGTTACTTCAACATGATTTAAGTTGAATATTAAATATTTTTGGTCTCTCAGCTGCTAAAGATATTGTGGTCATCATGAAGCTTTTACCCGTTATTTAACTTTAAGTTTTGTTTGATCTAATTGCCTATTTAAACTTTTTGGTAGGCCTAAACTGATTTTTTTCTCACTATACATGTAAATGTATCTCCAAGGTTTTTTTCTTCAGTTTTTCCCATTTTTTCCTTGTATAAATAAAACAATCAAGGTGTATACCGGCCTTTACGAATTCATGATTGCTTAGTGAGTCAGGCGTGAACAAGGAAATCGTGAATGATAGTCGGCTATATGACCAGCTCGAAATTGAGTACGGTGCACGAAAACTTACTACAGTGAGAGGCTTAAAACTTGCATAATTTCCCCTTGTTTTTCACCCTAAAGAGGTTTTATTTTTTCGCGGTTTTTTTTGCCCATCCCGTAAATCAGCAATAGGCTTCTACTGGAGAGTTGAAAAGTTAACCGAAGATATATTTATTTGTGTAAACATTATTGTATTTGTTTAAATATTTTGTATGAATGTGTAAATATTCAATTTTAACTAATAATATGCAGGGCCCCAATGGAAACCAGTTTTAAACTGTTTGGGCACACCCTGGGTAAAGAAATGTAATAAATAAATAATTAAATAAAATAATGTGCTATATTCGAGGCCAGCTGCAGTCAAGTTTGCAGTACAGGCCAATTTAATTAGCCTTTTAGAGGTATGGCGGACACAATAGGAGGGCGCTATTTGATTTGGGTATACCTTTTGTAATTTGTATGGCACAAAAGGTATACCCAAATCAAATAGCGCCCTCCTATTGTGTCCGCCATACCTCTAAAAGGCTAAAAGGTTCAAAATGCAGTATACCCCAAGTATTTACCGGCAATAATAATAACAGAGGATAAAAAATGTAAACAAATATAGAAATAAAAATAATATAAAATACAAGTTCACTCGACTCCCGGGATCAGTTGCTTATAATTTGTTCATCTTGAAATCATCGTACACGTACATACATGTAGGAAGGAAACCGCAGTTTGAGCAGGTGTCCTCAGCTAAAATTTGACACATATTTGGGTCAACCGTACTCAAGGGGTTAAGCTAGAGATATTTTCACAATTCTTAATAAGTCATATATATACTTTTCTGAGGGAAAATATAAATGAAAATCTTCAAACGTTCAAATGGCATCGTCCTAATATGGCTACTTTATGTAAGCCACTTGTTGCTCCACTTGGTCGCACCAAGGAAACGGACGGACGCGTTTAGACAGATCCCAACCAGCATCATTAGCATACTGAGGTATTGTACGTCTGGGAACCAAACTGCACTCCTTGCGGCTTTGTTATGCGCGTAATATCGATTCTGTTCAAATTCTTTTTCTCGTGTGACGACGGATCGTGGAGAAATAAAACACATGGACAAATGATGTAGTGAAATTGGAATTTTGGTGAATGTATGGAGTGATAATCAAGTCAGTTAAAAGGGTAAGTATCAGTGGAATCGTGGATCTTGTACTACTAGGCCAGCTGAGTGTTGTTACAAAATGCGGCCATTCCTTTTGCGTCACTTCAGGGGGGCTGCGCTGTCCGTTGCCCGGCCACGCCATTTATACATCCATTCACAAAAGCGTGTGCATACATCGGCTGTGTGTGGAGTCCAAATTTATGACTAAATAATCTGAAAAGTGACAGCATGGAGGTGTTTCCTACCTCCATGGGGACAGATACAATACCTCAATCAATGAATCATGGAGATTCTGTGTACTTTGCTGTGGAAGCTGCAAGACTGGTTCTCTGACTTTTTATCCTTTAATTTAAAAAGAATCCTTCAATTCAAACCATGAATTAGAAAAAGAGAAACGATTTAAATTCACTCCAATTTGTGTTTAATGTAACAGAAAAATTGTCAGAAAAAGAAATATTAAAAGGAAAGCCCAAAAACAAAAGTCGGTCTCTATAAAGCTCATCATGACGTGTGAGATTAGCCGTTTAGAATCTCACAATTTTCACATGTCATGAGCTTAGAGCTGGATTTCTCAAGCTAGTCGGTCTCAGGAAATGAACTTGGACACTTAACGCTAAGCCAACTGAGCAGGTCGACCAAATTGGTTTATTTTTTTTTCTATTCAATGCTTACACTACACACACCGGAGGAACTACATTTTGTACATATATGTATGCATGTATTCACAAGCAACTATAATAATATGTGCCCTCAATGTCATAACACCCCCCCCCCCCCCAGTTGTAGCTCTCCAGTTACTAAAGCTACAATATACATTCATACAAACACATTTTCTATCTCAACTACAGCTTTAGAAAACGGGCCTTACATGTATAATACAGGTCGGCATTGAAATCACTGCCTCATCGTCATGGGGTGTGGGGGATCCAGATCTATGCAGGTGCCCTCGGGAGCATCTGACTACAAGTACATGGTGCAGCAGACGTGGGATCACGTTGGCCGGACGTTGGAGAAAAGGTCATCCAAGAAGGGACTGGTCATCAAGCGGTCAGGATGGAAGACAGTCCGCGTCTTTGTGTCCTCGACGTTCAAAGATTTCCATGCCGAGAGGGAAATACTGGTCAAAGAGGTATGGCAAATGCACTCCTTCTATGACTTGAGTTGAAGCGGTAGGGCTGTTCATTTTGGAATAATTCAGTATTCGATTATTCGAAACTGGATTTGACCGAATATTTGAATATTCGGTACTCGCCGATCAAGTTTTTTACGTGTCAGCTGCAACTGCATGCCGCACCATTACGCCGGGAACAAAAACCTCTGGCCACAAAAAAAAGTTACCTTTAACCCTGTCCGCACTGGACTTTTTTTGGTGAAACTTACCAAGACGATGGGTACTTTTCCCATTTTAAGTCCAGTGCGGACAGCCTAGGAAGTTTTCCTCAGTTATTTTTCCCGAGTCCAGCAGTTACTTCTACCAGGGCAACTGCTGCCCAGGAAATATGACCAGGTAACATTTCCCGAAACGATAAAGTCCAGTGCGGACAGTGCTAGTCGGTAAAAGCGGCTCAGGAAAGCGTGCATCCGGCCCGAGCGCAAGGTCATGCTTCACAGGGAAACCATGCATGCACTTTGCATTGTTTACATTGCGATGCATGTGGGAAGTTTCCAAATTCCAGTGCGTTGTTCCTCTTTTGGTGGCAATCATGGCAGATTTTATTATTGATACAGTCCGAAGTTTGATTGGTGCAAAGCGCCCTCATGAGTTGTTAAATTGACAGCTCGGTTACTTCTACCACGGTCTCGGTAAAAATTTTCCATGTCGAAAGTCCAAGTGCGGACAGTGGTCACATTTGACCATTTTTCATTTTACCATCGTCTCGGTAAAACCTTCCAAAAAAAGTCCAGTGCAGACACGGCCTTTGACAAAAATGCGGCATTTCACACTGCTAATTAGCTCCGTTACTTTTCTACTAAAATAGCATCAGAGTCGTATACGTGCTTATTTTTTTGAATATTCAAACCAACAAAAAGGTATTAGAATATTCGGTTGACGATCGAATATTCGAATATTCTGTATTTCGGGACAGCCCCATAAAGCGGGCAGTTCATGTGAACAGGGCTTGTTCCTTTTGAAAAAGTGCCGAGTATAAAACCTATAGATGTGCCACTACACCATGGATATAATGTGAAGTAATATGGCCTCTTGGTCTAGTGTCCAGACTCAAGATCTTGGTGATACTACAGATTGTGCATGTAGGTTTGAGTCCAGCAGGGTCATTGTTCTTGTGTCCTTGAGCAAGACACTTTGTCACAAGCTTCTTCTCTCCCCCCTAGCAGTAAATGGGGACCTGTGAGGGCAGTGATGGTTAAATCATAAAAATATGGCGTTGTAAACACAGTCTACTTTTCCGCCTACTGCTAGACCAGCGGTGCGAGAAATCAGAGAGTTCAAAATCAGTTTATCCTAATTTTATTCAAACTTGTTCACCGGAACCCATCCAGCTCATAGTCATGCTAACTTGAGCCTAGCTATGACAAATGAGCCTTGCTATTAGGTGCCGCATGAATACCCTCCCAACGACTGCATATAGTTTGCAGGATTCATTGACCACTGGGCCTTTACAAAAACACTCCAGAGCTGTAATGTGGACAAAAATGGCTGGGCGGGCTATTCATACCAAGAAGACAACTAGTGAGTGAATGTAGTTAAATTCATGGAGCAAATTGGTGGTTATTCCAGTTGTTTTCTTTAGCCTGTGTCACACAAAAATGGAAGGCTTAATTTTTTAAAGTTGCTTTCGAATAAGTGGTTTCCGAAATCGAAACCAAATAGTGTAATTCAAATCGAATGTTACAAAATCCGGATTTGTATCCCACCACTCTCTATGCTAGACACAAAAGGGGAGTCCGTCTTATAATGTCAAAATTGTTTGCTGCGCCCAGCTAATAGACAAATGACACCAGCGGGCTAGATAGAACTAAATACCAGGGTTGTAGTCGAGTCCATCACAAGTCCCTGCAAGTCCATCACAAGCCCTCCAGTCCTAATCCCAATCACAAGCTACATGTATTGAAATGAGCTTTGACAAAGGCATTCCTTTATCATTGTTCATCCAGTTACTTGTGACTGGCTTTATAAAAGGACTTGTGAAAGGACTTGCAGGGACTCGACTACAACTCTGCCAAATACCTCTCTGAAGTTATGTTTTGTATTATATCATGGTAGAAATAATTGCCTGCTTTATTGTAATAATTATACCTTAATTTACAAAACTACAAAATGACGCAGATTTCTCTCTGCAATCAACACCCTCTTTAAATAAAACATTCAACTACAAATTTAATGGGTTTTCTTTTTCAGGTGTTCCCCGATTTGAGGCAGTGGTGCGAGAAAAGACGACTGCATCTGGTTGAGTGCGATTTACGATGGGTATGTGTTCGACATTCTCTTCCAAAACCCTTCGCTCCCCGCCAACCCATCTAAAAAGTCTGAGACTTGAAGATTAAGTTTAAAACAAAACAAAGCCAAAAAAAACAACACTTTTATAAATGAAACCTTAAAAATTTGTTTTTTATAGCTTACAAAAAAATATTTATCAATGGGAGACTTCCCTTACAAAAACCTGCCATGGGATTCCCATGGTGTCCAATTCACCATACAATTCCCATGGGGTTTTGCATGGTGCGGAGATTTTTGTAAAGCATACATTGTAGCTGTCCTTTTTGCTAGTTCTGAGCATGTGCGCTGAGCATGCGCGCGTAGTTCTGAGCATGTGCACGACTGGTGAGAACAATGGAACCAGCCTCACACAAGTCTAACAAAATGTTTCTCTGTTTTATTTCTATTTTTTCCCAATTTTTTTTATTTGGAAAGATATAATTAGTTGCACTTAATTGTCAATGTTTCTAATCACCAGCTGATAGCTAATGCACAATATTACTGAAAGAAAAATTGTCTTGTTCCAGAATAGATATTGTTTAATACCTGCACCAAAAGCCGATCGTACTGGGTGCATTTTTCTTTTACAATGATTCTTTCTGTACCATTGGATTTGCTCACGTGTTATTTTCATGGCCCCTTCTAACCTAGTTAACCCATGTATTTCTGAAACGAGTATTATAGCAGCCCGAAATTCCTAGAGCCAATGAACTGATCTAGATACTTCTTTGTACAATGTATGTGTTTGATTACAATAGGAATTGAGTTCAAAATTAGACATGATTCCATGGTTTTTTTAAGTATTTTTTTTTAAGGCTAAGTTTAATTCACACATTTTACTCATTCACGCTTTTAAACAAATTTGTAAAATATTTAATTATCGTATATTTGATCAGATGAATTATAGTACATACATGTACATGTATGGCAAAAACTATACTTCATGTACATGTTTTTGTTTCCATACAATTTCCGCCTTTAAATTTGTGGCACAAGACATGAGCTTTTATTGCATATATTCATTGGCTTTCAGTTTTGTTTTTGATGCAGCATTGCTTGAAATCCCAGGGCTTTGTAGTGCTTTATAGAAACTCTTTCGCTGTTAGGCCTAATGGTATATTTAGAGTACATGTATGTATATAGGCTTATTTTTTAAAACCATAAGATGGCATGTACATGTATGTATGTATACTGTTAGCACAAGGGCAATTCCATGTCAATGTCCCCCTGTGACTAAAAATGAAAATTCATTTGATTGCAGTTAAATGGGAAAATAAAACATGTAGTTGATGAACAGACATTGTGTATGGGTATCAACTCCTTTTAAAAGCAAGTAAAAGTTGAAAAATCAAATGTGTAACGTCCATGTCGTGCCTACACTGTGCAAATGTAACATCTGGTGACATTCAGGGGCAAGGTATTTTTCCTAATTGGTATTCAAATTTAGATAAAGTGTTACCTTGTTTATATAATATTAACCCTCCTACTCTTGAGGCAATTTATAGGAAAGTTTTTTCACCATACAAAACCATACAGCTGTCAAGTTTTGTATGGTATACCTGCTGTACACTCAGTGACTCACTGTATGGTTTTGTATGGTAACATTGCTTATTAGAGATAAGCTGTGTACCACTGGTGTGTGGTACAACAGCTAGTCCACTGTGGAGCTACTGTCTGGTTTTGTATGGTCAAAAGACTTGCCTGTACTGAACTATGTAAGGTGATGAATGGTAAATCAACTTGACCTCTGTATGGCACTGTAAGGTTTTGTATGGTTGTACAGGCTGTGTCTGCTGGCAGGTGCAAGGTTTTGTATGGTGAATCAACTTTATTGTGTACTGGGGAACATTGATGAATATATACCTGCTGTACACTCAGTGACTCACTGTATGGTTTTGTTTGGTAACTTGATAAGCTGTGTACCACTGGTGTGTGGTACAATAGCTAGTCCACTGTGGAGCTAATGTCTGGTTTTGTATGGTCAAAAGACTTGCCTGTACTGAACAATCTAAGGTGATGAATGGTAAATTAACTTGACCTCTGTATGGCACTGTAAGGTTGTACAGGCTGTCTGCTGGCAGGTGCAAGGTTTTGTATGGTGAATCAACTCCATTGACGAATAGGCCTATACCATTTTAGAATTAGGGCGGTTTCTCATTATTTATGTACTGGGGAACATTGATGAATAGGCTTATAACATTTTAGAATTAGGGTGGTTTCTCAATATTTATTGTATTGATATTCATAACTTTATGTAAAATTATATAATTTTACATATATTATGTAATCAAACAATAGCATACAATTTTACAAAGGAAAGCAATAGTATATAAGGCCTGCTTCTCTGCCACATTTCCCATCGTGATCATCAAGACTACCCCAGACAGTTTTTAGTGGTATAGGCAAATGTTTGTATGCAATGACTAACCGGGAAGTTCAGTACCTTCAGCAGAACCTGAAAGGTGAAGAGTTAGACATTTTCATGAAGTTGATAGAGAAAATGCCTGGGAAAAGAGAGGCTGATGAAGGGTAAGTTCATCTTTTAAAAATCTTGCCTGCATTATTATTATGATACTTTTACACAACTTTAAAAAAGAAAGATGTTGAGTGATTCAGTTTACATGAATGTGTAATCAAATTATAATCAACTCAGAGTCGTAAAGTGACCCGAATGGAAATGTTTTGGCAATCTTGGAAAAAGCCCTGTTTTTATTAATTTTTATGATGTTTGTTCATTCTTATTGTCTAAGTTAATTTTTTTTCTGTTGGTTTTATCAATTAAAAATAATCAATTAAAAATAACAATTAAAATACAAAACATACCCCTCCCCACAGGCTTAGTACGGTTAAAGTTAGGGGGACTGACATTTTAATCCTAACAAGATCAATGACACGGGAACAAGAACATGTACTTGTTCCTATTTTGTTTAGCATTTGAGAAAGATCATGCTAGGATTGAATCGTCAGGCCCTCCGAACTTGAAGCAAATAAATAATAGTATAATACTTTTAAAACTTGATTTTGCAGGCTTGGTCCCAAAGAGAAAAGGATGAAAGAGCAGGAGGAAGAGGAGAGAAGCAGTGATGATGAGGAGGAAGCGGAGGAAAATGAAAGCAGACAGGAGGGGGAAGAAGAGGAGAGACAACAGGACGAGGATGGGGAGGAAGATGAAGATATTGAGGAGCAGGAGGAATATGGACTGAGACAACAGGATGTGGAGGATGAAAAGGAAAATGAGCAGAGTGATGAGGGAAGAGAGACTAAGGAGACACAAGGAGGGGAGCAACGAAAGAAGGAAAAGAGAAGACGACAGAGAGACAAGAAACGACAACAGTTGGAAGAAGAGAAGAGACAGCAGCAAAAGGAAAAAGAGAGGAAGGAGGATAAACAGCGACAGAAGGAGGAGAAGAGAAGACGAAAGGAAGAGAAGAAACACAGAAAGGCGGAACAGAAACGCAAGCTGGAGAAGCAGATGGAGGCGGAAAGGCGAAAGGAAAAGAGGAGACAGAAGGATATGAGGAGAAGACCACTGCAGTCCCCACAGTCAACAGATACAGACACAGACGAGGAGGAAGACGTGGACTTCAGTGACACCACTCACACCAGTGATGAAGACGACTGTCTCTACTATCTGCCATCTGAAGGTGATGCATCATCATCAGAACCAGAGAATGAGCCATTTTTCACAGACTCGTCCTCAGATGATGGTGCGCCACCACAAGCTGTAGCCAGAGGTCGAAGGCCCATCGTCGTTGAACCGGATTCAGATGCCAACCCAGACCGGCCCCATGATCCTGAAGACCCGCCTCATCCAAGCGACCGCCATGGGTGGACAAGAGACTTGGAGAAAATTCATGTGCACAAGTTTAAAGGGCCCAAACCTTATGGACCAACATTTCCACGCCCAGATGATGACGACCCCCTGGAGTATTTCTGTAATTTTTTCCCCCTCTCTTTGTTTTCAAACATGTCCCGCTACACTAACATGCAAGCAGGTGCCAAACTCTCCAAGCCAACTACACCAGAAGAAATGCGAGCATGGGTCGGCATAAGACTTCTTCAAGGAGTACACTCCAACATAAATGCGGAGGATGACTGGTCTGTGCACCCAGGCCTCAGAAACAACCTGGTATCCTCCACCATGACCAGAGCTAGGTTCTACCTGCTTTCCGAAGTCCTGGCATGCACAAATCCACAAAAAGGGCCAAATACCATCAGGAGCAGGAAAGATCGCTACATGTACATGAAGACTCATCCTTTGTACCATCTCCAGCTCATTTGGGACACAGTCGGTAAAAACTGCCTGGACAACTTCAACCCCCGGAAGGAGCTTTCACTGGATGAAGCAATGATTAAGTATAAAGGGACCAAGGCCAACGTCAAGCGATTTTTCATGCCCCTGAAGCCGACCAAAGTTGGCTTCAAAATATATGCCATCTGCGAATCCAGATCGGGTTACCTCCTTAACATGAAGGTACACTCGGAGTCTGGCATCAAGATGAAAGATCTTTCCCTGCTTATGGCACAGCCCTTCTATGGTCGGTATCATCAGCTTTACTGCGATAGGCTGTACACATCACCTGCCCTAGCCAAAGAATTGCTGCAGAAGAAGATGTATCTGTGCGGTGCTGTGAAAAGATCCTCAAAGGGACTGGCCGATGACTTCAGCGTGAAAGAGCAGATAAACCCGACAAAGCACCGCCAGATTCAGAAGATGCACAAGATGCCCAGAGGGACAATCTTCTCACGACAACAGGGACAGATGACGATGGTCCTTTGGCGAGACACCAAAGTGATGAGTCTACTGTCAACCTGCCATCAGGGATACCGGGACCGGGCGACACACTACCTCAGCAGAAGTATCCGAGAGCAGGGAGAAAAAGTGGCATCTAAGAAAGATGTTCCTGCTCCTCCCCATGCCATGGACTACACCAGGTTTATGGGTGGCGTTGACAAGGCTGACCAGTATAGATCCTACCAGTCCTGCAGCCGCCAGTCCATGGCATGGTGGAGGAAAATATTGTATTTCCTTCTCGACGTCGCCCGTGTCAACGCCTGGCTCTGCTACAAAGCTAACATAGAGGATAAATCAGGCACACCGGTAAGCCACCGGATGTTTACAGTTGGAATTGCCACGAGTCTTATCGGTGGGTTTGCCCAAGGAACCCCTGCATTCCAGCCCATCTCTCTTCCACCAGTGTTGGCAGCCAACTGCTCCAACCATCTGTGCATAAGGATGCCCGACAAGAACCCCAAAATGTGCATCCAGTGCCGCAGAGACAAGAAGAAGACACCCCGCGGACACCCTGTTGTTACACGTACAGGATGTAGGGCCTGCAACATACATCTATGCAGAGCTGGATGCTTTCTCAAGTATCATTCGGCCTAACCAACAAGAAGAGGAAGGATGAATGTGATGAAGTGTCACATTTTGGAGATGACAGCCTACAGAAGAGACGAGAGGAGGACAGCGAGCAGGATGGAAGATACACGTTCAGGATAAATAAGAGATGAAATAAGGCTTTGTTCAACCTAATATTTATTTTAAATTTACCCAGTCAGTTTCCTTTCTTTCTTGAATTATTTTTGAGATGACAGCCTACAGAAGAGACAAGAGGAGGACAGCGAGCAGGATTGAAGATGCAAAGTTCAGGACGAATAAGGAGATGAAAGCCTTTGTTCAAACTAATATTTATTTCAAATTTACCCAGTCAGTTTCCTTTCTTTCTTGAATTATTAAAAAGAAAATATGAGCTTGCCCATCCCATCACCCCCCCCAAAAAAGAAACAAGAAACAAGACACAAATAAATATAAACAAAAGGGAAACAAACACAAACAGTCAAAAGAACAAACCAATCTTATACTCTGTTAAAACAATAAAATTAACAAAGGCAATGATGAATGATTCATGCAGAAAATTCTTTTCTCCATGAATAAACTGAGCCCAAAAAAAACACAACTAAAACACCACAGAAATCAAAGAGCAACATTGGACCCACTCCATCCAGCATGTAAAACAAAGCAGTCCAGATAGTGCAAATATAAAACAAAGCCCCCAGCATAGTGTTATACATTATATGTAACTCACCATAGCCCCAAAATATGTAGTCTGTTGATAAGCCACAATGAAGTATATTCACCACACAAAACCATTTGGCATACATTGTACACCACAGTGAAGCATGTTTACCATACAAAACCATTTGGCATACATTGTACACCACAGTGAAGCATACTTACCATACAAAACCATGCGTATGGTTTTGCCATGTCAATAAGCTTGCTATAGCATCACACTGTATGGTTTTGCCACGTGTGTGTTAATGCTATGGCAAAATTTGGATTTAAAAATTTTGTAAGGTTTTGTATGGTCAAATAGTAGGAGGGTTAAACAAGAATCGGAAAAAAGTGAGGTTGCAACTTCAGAGAGTTTTTGTGACGAATGTTGTAAAAAATATAAAAAAGACACGTGTCCATTCGTGTAACGTCCATGATGCTCACTTCTAACGCTCATATCTTGTTAATTATAACTGGAGCTTTTTCTAGAGATTTAGTGTCATGTTAAACACTTGAATGTTAACTACCTGTACCACAAATATGATTAACTTCCTATTAAGCTTTCTGGTGGGCATATATATTAGAATACTTTTTAAACACAGAGATTAGTACAAATGTAATGTCCATGAGATGGTGGAATTGCCCTACATACATGTACATTTTTGTACAATGTACGTAGCTCTTGAGTTTGATCTGTTATAGTGATTCCCTTTTCCGTTCGTACAAAGAGACCCAGCCAGGAACTCTTCCTTACACCGGAATTCAATGCATTAAGTTCACACAGGCTCTGTTGACCTTGACAGTTGTGTATATATGCGTTCAGTTGTTGCTTGGCAACCCATGCAGAGCCCCATGACAACAATCTGTACGTGTGGCAACAATTGAGGAAAGGCTGCCTGTGTCCGGCTTTCTATTTCTGGCATGATTTCTTAATGCCTAAATGAAATGATTTCAGAACGAAATAGAGAATTGTTGTTGCTCCGTTTTGTATTATTACTATTTTATGCTATTAAATGCAATTATGTAATTTTTGTTACATTAGTGATATCAGTTATTTGCAAAAATGAGGCCAATTTAGCTGAAGCTTACATGTACTTTCATTGTGAAAGAAAACCTGCACGTACGATAAACATGTACATGTAATACCAGTCTACCTTTTTGTATTCAAAATCTAACATTATGTGTACATGTACGTGTGTACTTGTCTGCACACCATGCATATAATACATGTGAATTTAAGGTGATTAAAACCCTCCTGTGCACCTGGCCAAAATCGACCCAGCTGCTGTACAGATCAAAACCTATCAAATGACAGATTGAAACACACACAAACTGTGAGAGTTGGTGTTTAGAGTTTTTGATAGGCTGTGATAGTTATAAATAGGAGGGTTTTAAGCCTTTGACTAAATTTATGTTATTTATGAAATATACACGTACCTGTATAAATTTGGATTTTGTTTAACCCTAACCTTCCCTAACCTGCCAAAATCAAACACCCCTTTGTGTTGAATTTTGTGTGATTGGGTACTGTAGAGCCTTGGCACCATCACTTTGCATGGGACTTGATGCCCTGATTTTGTCTAAGTACAAAGAATGTGCCATTGGTTTACCACACAGTGTTGGAGTTTGTGTGGTTAGGGAAGGATTCTAGTAAAAAGGCTTGGGCTGTTAGGGTTAAAGTACATACATGTAATACACGTAAGTCGATCCTTTTTCCCCCTTGGGTTCCTTCCATCGGGATCAGTGGAATTTGTGTAACTTTTAAGGCAAATTTATTTTGTTGAAGCCGCAAGACGTGGGAAAGGAATATTTGTCATTTTGAAACATGGGCTGTGAAACACAAGTTTTTCCACAATTTTATAATTTTTAATTCTCCCCGGTACAAGGAACTTTTAAAGGAATTTTCAAAATCTCACATTTTCCCGCACAAAGTGAACAAGTTTTATTAAAAATCATTGTCTTTTAAATACAGCTATGACAGCACAATCGTGTATTTCGCCAAAAAAAAAAAATCAATTGTGACTTCTGGGTTTAAACAGCTTAAACCTCATTGTGATTCCGGGATCTAGATGTGATTTTGGAACCTCATTGTTATAATCACATCTGCCTACATGTACAATGTACAGTCCGCCTGTCTACATTGAATAGAAACAATCGCATTCAATTGTTCTTTTTTTTTTTGTGTTTTGCAGTTTTAAGTTGGGGGGGGGGGGGGTCGGTAAAAGATGCTTTTTTTTATGAAAACATCTGAAATTTTCAGCCAATTTTTAAAAATATCTACATGTACATGTACATGTATAAACAAATTCAATATTTCTTAAAATCGGGTTTTAAAAATACGTTACTCTAGTACATGTACTACAAAAAGTCAGCTTTTGTTTTAATCAATCAATCACGTTGATATATTTGTGCAAACAAATAGATTAATATTGTCACTAAAGCATAGCAGTTTTTGCAAATTGATAACAGCCTTCACGCTGGCATAATACTGTTGCAGATGTGCGTGCTCTGTGGCGGTTTTTTTTTTGATGACGTAAGTAATACCCCAATTTAGATAATACCCGGTTTTAGTGAATACCGCGGTATTTTTTTAATGTAAACCGCGGACTCCTGGAATTCGATACCGCCCAAGCCTATACTCTCATTGACTCTACATGTACATGCCTGCCAAATATTATTTAGTCTCCCCATAAATATTGGTCCAATACAGCACCTGTTGCAATATGGTCTGTAGTTTTTAATTAATTTACAAAAAGTGCTCTTTCGTGCAAAGTGTTTCAGCTGCTACTTGATTTTTGTTTCTGTTCGTTTTTGTTTTCCCGACAGGGCGTTCCCAAAGACACCTCATCGGAAGAGACACTGCGCCTGTGCCTTGGGGAGATTGATCGATGTTACCAAGACAACATAATGCCCTTTTTTCTTAATCTTACGAGGTATACATCCATTTTTATGTCATGTGTGATACATTAATACACAATATAGGTCGTTCCGTTAATTGGTTTGTTTGTTTTGTTTTTTTTGGGTATTTTTGGGGGTTTTTTTTGGTTTTAATTTAAAATTGAAGGGTTTGTTCCACTCCATTGATCAGTTAGATGGGCAGAAAAAGCTTGTGACCCTTCACAAAATGTTGTTTGTCGTATTTGCTGGACAGTTTCCGCAAACATGTGCACAAAAACAAGGCTTGATTGAGTGATTTTTGTACATATGTGATTTTTATGTTCCAGTGAGCGTTGTGGCTGGATCCCTACTCCCTATGATGTCCCAGAGTCATTGGCTAAAGAATATCGCTGGATACCGGGACTGTCGGTCACCGAAATGGAAATATTGCACGGAGCGTACCGCATTGACAATCCCAACTGTAAGTATACATGTTGTGTACATGACGTAAATGAACTGCAGCACGTGTACAGGTTCTGTATATATACGTTCGAGGACAAGAGGAGAAAGAAAATACAAAGAAACCTTTCTTGTCCTCGCAAGTCGGTCTTTTGTTGATATTGGTCCTCGGACGTTAAAAATACGTGCTTAGTCCATGGGGTACGGTTATATTAAAGGAACAATAGGAAACAAAGCATTGTCCTCGGAAGTATTGGGAAAGTACGACTGTATGTAAATGTACCTATATACGGGTAAAAGTAGTGTGTGCAAGTCTGGTACCAAGTTTGATATTAAAGATGCTGTGACACGCCATAAAAGAAATGTTCATATTGAATTACTAATTTGCAAATTTAATAATAAAGTTATGAGCTTTTGAATGTGACATTCCACAACAAAATATTGATTGAAGATAAGTAAAAGTCAATAAATTTCAGTTTTTGCAATGGGAGCAGGACGCTTTCAGTGTTATTGTATTGAGGCTGTTCAATTTTGAATAATTTAATACTCAATTATTTAGAACTTGGGCAGTATCTTCTCCTGTATTCTCAGTAAACTTTTCCACTTTATTCATCCAGTGTGATCGTGTCTCAAGAATCTCTGTGGTTTTCTCTCACTCTTGACAGCGCTGTTCATGATAAGAGATTCGTCGTTCCTGAAGAAACTTCCCGAGGAATACGAGAAGGACTTTGTGGATCCCAATCCCATCGCTCCACACAAGCTGGGAATGTTGAAACAAATGCTGAAAGGCAAATTGGTAAGACAAAAAACATTTTAGCGCCATGTTAAACAAATATATATAATATACATGTACATCATTTGCAAACATCAGAAAACATAAACATATGAAATACCTTTGACTGCAAGTAAATAATAGTCTCAAGCATCCTGTGAAATCATGGCAACTGGTGTGCTGTCATTTTCAAGAAAAGTGGAATTTTTGTATCAATTTCAAACGATGGTCGGCCGACCATTGAAAACAAAAACTGACCTGTTTTCCAATAATGTCCTAAATTTACTAACTTTAGTTACAAATGTACATAGTCCACAGTTTGTTTGGCAATTGGTTACACATCCGTGAACAGATGCAAGCCAGCTAGTCTAGTTCCCCGACCTGATAATTCCCTGACATCCATAAATTGCTCCATGTTGTCTGAAGTAGGGTCAGGGAACCAGACTACAAGAACAGCATTTTTTCTCTTTTGTTTCCCCCAGCATCTATGCACACAAAACGTTAAACAGTGTTACAATATTTGCTATAAAATACTAACCCCCCAAATCTATTCATTTCTTAAAATTACAGCAAATGTTGTATCCTACCGGCCTTTAAGGTTTTTGGTGTTTTTGGGAGGCAGTCAGGAGTATATTGAATACATTGAATAGTGATCAGTGGCGGATCTACGGGGGGGGGGGGGGGGGGGGGGGGGGGGGGTTTTGGGAGTTTAAACCCCCCCCCCCCTTGGGCTGAAAAAAAAAAAAATAACCAGTGTCGGGTGTCGAAAATTTGGCACGCTGGGGTGTGTAGGCCAATCACCTCAGGTAAACCCCCCCCCCTTAGTTAAAACCTAGATCCGCCCCTGGTGATAACCATTGAATATGGATGACAACTATAGCCACCCGGCCGGTTGTCGACTGTATGCACATTCCTGCACGTATAGAATCTATTGTTTGCCTGTTTTGTGCATTACGCTTGGCTGCACAAATCCGTGGGGTTCTTTAACGGGTACCCGGGTACCCGTATTTTTTTCATTCGGGTACCCTGTTCTTTTTCTTCCTGTAAATGCACACCTCTAGGGTGCGTTCGAGCGTGTTACTCGTGTTAACACGAGTATACTCTTGAGCACACGAACGGCATGAGTATGACCCGAGGGTAACCGAGAGTATACTCCCGCTCAGACCGAGAGTATACTCCTGCACCGGAGGTGTCGTCACGTGATTGTTTCCACTTAACATTTTAAGATGGCGGAAAGTAAACATTTCGGACTTTCCCAATGAAGTTTTGTTATCGTTTTTCGATTGTTGAACTGACCTTTGGATTATATATTGTCATAAATATGATACATATAAGGGAAAATGTTAAACTATGTTCAAATTTGTGTGCACATCCAATGGAAGATTGTTCGCGTAGTTGGCAAACGTTGGCATTGTTCGCGTGAGTGGAACGCAGCTCTAACCTTGACCGTTCGCACGACGCGGTTCGAGAGTAATGCGCACGCAACATTTTCCTGCACCCGCGAGTATCAAGAGTAACACGCCCGAACGCACCCCTATACTCTGTGAATCTTGTAAAATGTAGGTTTTGTGTCTTGGTCTTATACAGTTTTCCACTTTTTGTTTTGCAGGGTGATCGTGTGAAGTGGTACGAATCCGAATTTGCTGGAATCGACGAGGACGGCAAGGCTGAATTCAGCGGCCTGCAGGGATTTTTCTCAAAGGAGGTACGTTGCCCTTCAAACCCAGGTTGTGTTTTCTCCAAACCGTAGCAGATTATAATGAGAACTTGTTACCATCGTGTCTGCGATACTGTAATTTCATTGGTCTAGAAAGAGGAGATCCGGGTCTATCATAGGAAATATCCCTTGTTTTAATACGTGCCCTCCTTTAGTTATGATTAACATAAATTTTTCCTTTTTGTTTTTTATTCACCCTGTAAAAGTAACAGCTTGTTAACATACATGTATGTCCATTTTACTGTACTTGCATGCACAGGAAAAGGGACATTTAAAGGTAGTGTACATGATTGGTCATTGTTGCAATTTTCAGAAATGGGTAGATTTGAGGGTGAGTATTTTATAGGAAATATCATACCACTGACCTGTTCAAAGTTTTGCGTTCTTGGATGGCGAAAAAAAACCAGAGAAAAACGGCGTTCATTTTCAACAGTCGGGCGGCATTTGATATAGCGCCCTCTTGTAAAATAAGCCTTATTTTTGTATGGGATCGTTTTCAATTGGTCACATAACATATACAGAGGCCGAGGGCCGAGCGGAACGTCTGAGTAAGATCCACTGCATGCACTGGTTACAACACTTCGGTACACTACGTGTGCGCCCATTTTCGGATTGTTAACCCATTTTAGACACAACACAGATTAACTACATTCGGTTAATAGAGGGCAGTTTTTCAACGATTGTTCTGCTGAACAATCATTGAAAAACGATATATTTCCACTTTCCTTGACAACGACAGCACACATGGTGCCATCATTTCACAGGATGATTGAGACTACTATTAACTTACAGTCTAGTAAGGTATTTCGTAATAATTCAGTAAAAAAGAAAATTGGAGGATTACCAATCATGTACACTGCCTTTAAAAAATGTAAACTTTGAAAAATGCATGCACGCCTCGAATGCAGGCGTGCTGGCAGTGAGTATTACTACGTCTACAGAGGTCACTGGATTACAGTATTTCCTCTGTCATTCCTTGGCTTAGGTCTTTGAGTTCTTCAAGCGACGCGTCGAAGCTCAATATCCTCTGGTTGAATACAGTCAAGATCCCTACCAACAGGCAAAGGAGGCTCATGAGGTGAGATCCGGCTTTGGAATTGAGATAATTTCTCTGGAATCTGTTGAAGAATTTTCCTCTATTTAGATTTGGGCCCAGGAAAACCGTAAGGGTGGTAGGGTTGGCAATTCGAAATGTCATCCTACCAGGGCTGTAGTCGAGTCCATCACAAGTCGCTGCAAGTCCATCACAAGCACTCCAGTCCTAATCCCAATCACAAGCTATTCAAATGAGCTTTGACAAAAACATTCCTTTGTCATTGTTCATCCAGTTACTTGTGCCCGGCTTTATGAAAGGACTTCTGACTGGACTTGCGAAAGGACTTGCAGGGACTCGACTACAACTTTGCATCCTACCACCTCTGAACTTGTATTGGGTGATTTCAAGTTGACAAAAAAAATATATAAAAACTTTCAATATGTCCTACTGCTATCATCTCTCTTCAGTCTTTCCTGAAGAGTCGCGGCGTGTCCGTTCTTGGCCGTAACGCCATCCTGGAGAAGATCAAGCAGTACGTGTTGGACATCGGCCAGGACAAGGCCCTGATGATCACTGGAGGCGCAGGCACCGGCAAGTCTTCCATCATGGCTCGCACGGCCGACGTGGCACAGACCCTGGCCATGAACAAAGCCATTCCTGGGTAGGTCTTCAAGGTTAAACAAAAATTTCACTTGGGTTTTTATGTGAATTTGAAAGTCATAACGTGAAGTCTTGATAAAATACTAGAGCAGAAAAGCTATGCATCAAAATTTCAGGGTGTAGTAATCATTGATTAAAAAACACATTTTTGTATTTTGATTTCTGTGAAACTTTTCAGTAATTTGTCAGTGAACAAGAAGATAATATAAACACTTTTTATAAATATTTTTTATAAAAAGTTTTTATAGATATTGTCATTTTTTTGTAAGGTTGCAAGTAGTAAAAGAATTAACCAAGATGCGATAATGAAAATAAAAAATATTTTATCTTTTTTAACCTTTACTTAAATTTTTTTAAATAATATTTAAGTACTGCCCTGAATTAAGACGCAGAGATCTTTCAGGTTTCCCAAATTCATGGAAAATCCTGGAGTTTAAAATCATTGAAAGCCATGGAATTTTGTTAGTTGTCATGGCAAATTGATGTTTCAAGCAAAAAGCTAGTCAGTGTATTGTAAATATACTCTGAACATGTTAAACAAATTGTTGTAAGAAACGGTCATGGAAAGGCCTATTTTTTTCCCTGGAAAGTCATGAAATTTCTGTGGGAACCCTGTCTTTAGTCGAAACGAGAAAATATTAAATCAATGCATCATTCCTATATTAATCAAATTTGATAGTCGTCCTGCTCAGTTCTTGGTGGTCCTTGTTGACAACAAAAATGGCTTTAACCCTTTGAAGCCGGATGATGTCTATTGACGCCAAAAATAAAATTACCACCAGGCTGGATGACGTCTATACATGCCATTCTCTGCATTTTCAATCCATTGTTGGATTATTGTGTATGTTACGCTTGGCTGCACAAGCCTCTTGTGTCCATTTCGCTTGGCTGCACAGGCCACCCCGACACCCCAGGGCCTCAAGGGGTTAAATTCCAAATGTAAAGTGAAACCAAATTTAGCAAAATCTAAGTCGAGTTCTACAAATAAAATGTACAAAACGAACATGGTTTTGAAGTTGTTTTATCCTAAAAATGTCATGGAGTGCAATATCTGGCTGATTGTGTTTACTAAAAAATCCTTGGACAGCTCTGGCCCTGATTCATTGATCCTGTGGATGATTTCATTGCAGTGGGGGTGAGCAGGGATGGCACGTCTTCTACCACTTTGTGGGGGCTGTGCCTGGATCTACAGACATGGAGAAATGCTTGAAGAGATTGTTGAAGGAGCTGAAACAAGTCAACGTAAGTAACGACACTTCAACCCCTCCCCGAGCAGATGTGTACTAGTTCGTTGTTTGGCTTTATAATTACTGCTGCAGTAATAGGGCTACATACCCCCAGGGAGCTGAGGTTTCAGGAATGATTGATAGGCCTGTTGAGCGGTTTTCTGGAGAAGTATGCGATATAAGTGTACATTACTGCTGTTGCTGCTGCTGCTGCTGTTTCTGCTGCGGCTGCTGTTTCTGCTGCTGCTGCTGTTTCTGCTGCTGCTGCTGTTTCTGCTGCGGCTGCTACTGTTGCTGCTGCTACTGTTGCTGCTACTGCAGCTGCTACTGTTGCTGCTGCTGCTGCTGCTGCTGTTTCTGCTGCGGCTGCTGTTTCTGCTGCGGCTGCTACTGTTGCTGCTGCGGCTGCTACTGTTGCTGCTGCTACTGTTGCTGCTGCTACTGTTGCTGCTGCTGCTGCTGCGGCTGCTGTTTCTGCTGCGGCTGCTACTGTTGCTGCGGCTGCTACTGTTGCTGCTGCTACTGTTGCTGCTGCTGCAGCTGCTACTGTTGCTGCTGCTGCTACTGTTGCTGCTGCTGCTGCTGTTGTTTTTGCAGCTGCTGCTGTTTTTGCAGCTGCTGCTGCTGTTTTTGCAGCTGCTGCTGCTGCTGGTTTTGCAGCTGCTGCTGCTGTTGTTGTTTGTTGCTTCTGCTGCTGCTGGTTTTTTTGCAGCTGCTGTTTTTGCAGCTGCTGTTTTTGCAGCTGCTGTTTTTGCAGCTGCTGTTTTTGCAGCTGCTGTTTTTGCAGCTGCTGTTTTTGCAGCTGCTGTTTTTGCAGCTGCTGTTTCTGCTGCTGCTGCTGCTGCTGCTGCTACTTCTGCTGCTGCTGCATGGATTGGTCTGAAAATGTCATCTTCTACAGGTTCCAACTTCAGTGACAGCCAAATAGCATGGTGAGAGCCCTGAGTCTTCTCATTGACCTCAAAATTCAGGAAAAAAAACCAGGCGACAATTGCCATGTGTGTGTACAAGCTTGGCTCATGCCAAGTGTCTAGCACTATACTCCTATTTTCCAATTTAACGGAAGTACGTTTAGAGATATAGGCCTAGCCCTGTAAACACAAAAAGGTGCAAAAGAAATCAGATAGAAGTAATTTTTATCAACATTTATTTTTTCATCTTTATTCATCAATATTAATGTTTCTAAAAAATAAATTCTGAAAATATAGATATAACAGAAGCCAACAAACCAAAAACAAAAAAAATCACTTATGTAAAGATTTTTTGGCCCGCTTCACATAGAACAGCCCTGTGTGTGTTTGTTCACATAGTGCGACATAATACCCTTTTTGGTAGAGCGGGTCACATAGCCGGCTAGGTGGTCTTTTTCAAACTGTGGCTGTGGCCGTATCCAATGGCAACATGCTGTTTGGGGCGATTGTGTAGTGTAGGGCCCTGTTCCCTGTAAGGGAACAAAAATCTACTTTTAGGTTATTGGAATTGCCAAACTAGTTAGCGACATTACACACCAACAGGTATGCCGTAGATAAAGGGCAGGGTTTTTAGTTTTGAGGGAAATTTTGGGGTTAAAGCGGATGATGAGGACGACAAAACGCAACGCGAAAATAAAGATGGCGATCACCGCGACGCACAGTAAACCCGCAAAACCGCGTTCATTCGCATAGCAACTGCCGTAAAGCGCGTAAGAAAATTGCATTTTCTACCGAAATACACTGTTCAAAATTACAAAAAACGATGTCAATAGAATTAAAGAGAAGTCTGCTTTAGGTTGAAAAAGTAATTTTGGAATGAGAAAAAAATACCCTTGAATCTAATTTCATCAAAACTGTAGAGGGGCCCTACACTACACAATCGCCCTGTTTGCATTGGTATTTCTTTCTTGATGTTTACAGGAAGCCACGATGCCCAAGAACCTAGAGACTGCATGTCAGCTGGTGTGCAGTGTACTGAGTAACCCCAAGACCAGACCTGTCATTGTTTGCGTAGATGCCCTCAATCAGGTCAGTGCAGTCACTGATAATTGGGAATCTGTTGAAGAATTATCATATATTTATATGATCTTTTCCTGCTTCGAGAGGAATCTTAATTTCATTTTTGTAGCAATGTACAGTGGAACGCTGCTATACCGGACACCATCCTTGGCTCCAACATTTTGTGTACAAAATTTACCAAACATTGTTGTTGAAAAAAAAGGCAACAGATTAAATAAAAATGTACCGGGTATTTGGGCTGTTTGTAATTCCCAAACGGCCGCAGCTTTATGTTGAAGAGTGACAGGTGGCTATTATTTCCCCAAGGAATAGAAGGAAAAAGCCAACTGTTGCTTTAGAATTCGGTAAGCTTAGAAAGTATGAACATTAATTACAAGATTCAATGGCCGGCACATGTTCAATTACAATCAAAAGAGGGCGCACTTTAAATACGACGCAAGAGGGCGCTATTTAAAAGAACAAACGGCATGTTGAAAAATGGGCATGCGGCGGACCGAACGATCGCTGTACCGAACAAAATCTGTGGATCCCGCGATGTTCGTTATAGCGGCGTTCCACTGTACTTCAAGTGGCTTTTTGTGAATTACTTGACTTTGTGGAATGCCTATCTAATATATTCAATATATTTTATGTATTTTGTGTGTGTTTTTTTTTTGGGGTTATCCTTAGTTCGATGATGACAGGTCATCCACACTCCTGAGCTGGTTGCCACGGAAACTGGCTCCCCAGGTCCGAGTGATTCTGGCCATGATTAACGACACGCCTCCTCATAAATCCCTGATGGAACGCCCCAATAAACCTCTGGAGGTCGTTGTTACGCCATTGGATATGGAAGCGAGGAAGGTATAGGCTACTTATAAGAAGAGGCTTTCAAGTATTCCTATTTTTCCTTGAAATTCCTATTTTTCCTTGAAATTCCTATTTTTCCTTGAAATTCCTGTTTTTATATACCTACTTTTTCCTACTTGTTTGTGCCACAATTTCGGAAAACTGAAATCTCATCGAATATTTTTTATAAATGTTCAAAGTGAACAAAGAAAACTGGCAGGAGCGGGATTCGAACCTGCGACCTGCGTAATACCGTACTGGCGCTCTACCAACTGAGCTATCTTGCCATGTTGGCGGTCTCCTAAATTGTCAGTATCTTTGTTCGGGGGCGCTAGTCAGCATTCATCAACCTAGAATGCTGTATAGCCAGGGATCAAGCCCAATTTTACAATACAACCTGGGAAACGACATTGTGGGGATCACTCAATGAGGCAGGGCTGTAGTCGAGTCCCTGCAAGTCCTTTCACAAGTCCTTTCGCAAGTCCAGTCAGAAGTCCTTTCATAAAGCCAGTCACAAGTGACTGGATGAACAATGACAAAGGAATGCCTTTGTCAAAGCACATTTGAATAGCTTGTGATTGGAATTATGACTGAAGGGTTTGTGATGGACTTGCAGGGACTTATCATGGACTTGTGATGGACTCGACTACAGCCCTGCAATGAGGATACGACTTTTTAATTTATAATTTCTTCAAACAAACCACAATGGAAACTGACTAAGTTTTTTTATTACTAATAGCTTTGTGGTTTGTTCGATAATCATTTGAATCTATTTAGAAAAGAAAGGGATAGTCGGATTTGCTCATTCTGGGAAAAATTATTCGTTTTATGAGAACAAAATTTGTTTATAACAAAACATTTGTTGAACTTGCAGGAAATCGTCACGGAGCTCTTGGGGACGTACAACAAACGCCTGGACGCTACCCAGATGGAGAGTCTGCTCGCTAAGGAGTCTTCCCAGAATCCTCTCTGGCTGGCCGTGGCCTGCGAGGAGCTGCGAGTGTTTGGCCTCTTTGACCGACTGACGGACAAAATAAACAGCATGGCGGACGGGCTGCTGGAGTAAGTGGTTAAGTCCACGTCCTCGTCTGCTTAGGGTTTGTGTCGATATACACTGCCAAAAATGATTTAGGGTGGAGTGGTTAATCTGTGGTCAGGCCAGGCCGTTAAAAAGCCTGGCCAATCCCCTGGAACGCCCGGGCCTTCGGGCTTCAATAATCCCCTGATTGTACACAATAAACTGCTCATTAATTCTGGAGTCCAGCCGGCTCCCATTGTTCACCCAGATTTGACTGACAGCTGAGGCGTCTTTTGATCCAGCCTTGAATGGGTACAGATTAGTGTGGGAGGGGCTACAACCAGGACTGGCCTGGCAGAGGCCGGGCTTTATTGATTAGTTGATGCTCTATTGTTAGGTGATTTGTGGCTCACAATAGCAAGAGTAAAAGCCTGAAGGCCCGGGCATGGCTGGGCTTTTTAAAGGCCTGGCCTGACCACAGATTAACCACTCCTCCCTTAATTTTATTTTAAACTTAAAACAAGTTTTTTTTTCTAGGGAGTGACACAAGAAGACGTTTCTAGTCAGCGTTTCTTGAAAACCTAAATCAAAGGTTTTCTGGATTTCTTGAATCAAGAATTTCTAGTTTCTAATGAGAAAAACAAGAATTTTTTCTGGCGTTGCTTTAACAATTCTCTCATCAGAGATAACGAACGACCAATGCAGTTGACTTTTTTGTGTGAATCGCATGATGTTCGAGATGATGGCGTTCTACTGTAATGGCATATTGGAAGTTTTTGTTGTAATTTAAAACTGACTCGTTATTCAGATTACTGGAGCAAGTCTTTACACGTTTTGAACAAGAGAACGGCGGCATGTTGCTGTCGGCAACGCTCTGTCTCCTGGAGACGTCTGCAACTGGATTGCTGGAGACGGAGCTTCTTAAGATCCTTGGAGATGAGGACAATCTCCTCCCCAAGGAAAGGGACTCGGAAACGGGAAAAGGTAGGCATGGTGGTCTCTGGTGTTCCAGGGGATCATCTTGACCCCATGCCCCCGGCTGTTATTGATGGGGGCTGGTATGCCAAGAACGGGCTGTGCAGCCAAGCGTAAATGTGACCCGCTCTACAAAAAAAATTGTGAAAACACAAACAGGGCTGTTCTATGTGAAGCGGGCAAAAAAATCTTCATAAAAGTGATTTTTCTTCTTTTTTGGACTTGTTGGCTTCTGTTATATCTATATTGTCGTAATTTATTTTCAGAAACATTAATATTGATGAATAGAGATAAAGAAAGAATGGTTGATAGAAATTACTTTTATTTCATTTCTTTTCACTTTTTGTGTTTAAAGGGCTCTATCTCGAAACGCACTTCTGTTAAATATGGACAATATGGGTATACAAATGTCAAGATATCTCGAGACCACAAAATGCCACAGGGGTCAAAGCTTAACCAAATTCAAGCTTAGGATGTGACAAATTCAACTTTGTATATAACTCACTTTTCAAATGTTTGCGACATAAAACCCAGTTTTGTCACAAATGCAAACAATAAACACCACACTGAATAGAGTGGTCATATTCATCGGACTTAGAGCCCCCATTTCACATTCAAGAACAATAATTGTGGATTGTTTGACAAATAAAAAAAGAAAGAACGGATTGACTAAGCACAGGGATGCGCTTATTGACGTTAACCAGCCAGGTGGTCTTTTTCAAACTGCAGCTGTGGCAGTCGTATATATTGAAGAGATTGAACAGTTGGTATTGTCTACAGAGCACATTTCGTCACAGACACCACGAACTGCCACTCTCTAGCGCGTGAGTGCCCGCACGCGCGCGTATTTTACAGAACCGAGTAATTTTTGTTTTCACGAACTGACACCCAATTGGAGCAGCGCGCGCTAACCACATTTTCATTTTCACGAACTGAAACCATTCTCAATTTCACAAGTTTAGAGGTTTTCAGTTCAATGTTTCTGTAAACCCACAAGTATACAGATGGAGTAGATTCGTGTCAAAGCTTTTAAAGCGTTTTTCTTGGAATGGTATTTCCGCTACATGCTTGCGTGTCAATTCGTGAAAATGAAAATTCTTCTCTAGCGAGTCAGTGCCCGGTGTGCGCGCGCACACCTGGGTGTCAGTTCGTGAAACCGAAATTTACTCAGTACGCGGTTTCACGAACTGACACCCAGGTGCGCGTGAGTGTCAGTTCGTGAAAACGGTCACGATTTTATAGGGGGTAATGTGTTTTACGGATTGAAATATTACTTGATAATCCAACGAAGGCCTTTCAATTTTTTATTGAAATTACTCAATACAAGGCTAAAATCCACTTTTAGGTGAAGGGTCACGATGAGAGGTGGTAGGGTTGGCGACAATTTAAATTGCCAACCCTACCGCCCTTAAAGTTTTCCGGGCCCAGATCTAAATAGAGGATAATTCTTCAACATGATATTCCAGAGAAATTATCCCAATTTTCAGACCGATAGACCCAGGTGGGGTAACTTCCACCGTCGGTGAGACCAACTCACCTCCCCCCTTTGTACTTTCTTAAACAGATTCAGGAGCTGAGAAGAAATCTAAAGATCTTGGGCCCCTCCCGGCCGCTAAGTGGGCGGTCATCTTCAGAGCACTCAAGCCATTCCTCAGACCGTTTGGTGAGAGCGGGGAGGGAAGGCTGGACTTCTACCACAGAGCACTCAGCAAAGCTGTCCGGAAAAAGTAAGTGCAGTACATTGCAATTCGGTCGATTCACAACTCAGTGCTCCGCTAGCGGCAAGCCGGGAAAGGCCAATTTCCCACTTTCGGGGCCGACATCGCGTCTATCGCGTTGTATTAGATGGTGGACAGTACAGCAGTATGGATTTCGCGCGAATCCGAGTGGATGAGTTAAAGCAATTTTTGACTAATCGGGGGAATACCTTGTGCGGGAAAGAAAGAGAGAGGAGTTGATAGATTTAGCGGAGAAGGGGTGTAAGAAGTACGGTCGATGCATTGGCGATACCCACTTCCGGTTTTGCGATGTCGACTTCCGGTTTTGCGATGTCGACTTTTTCCCATGATGCACTACGTAATTTGGCCTCTCCCTGGTTGCCGCTGGCTGCGCACCGAGTTGTGAATCGACCGAATTGAAATGAGAATGGGAAATTTTGTAAAAAGAATTCCCCTTCACATTCCCATTCACATTTCTCACACAACTTTTTCCCCACCTGTAAATTCAAGTGTGAAAATGTTTCCCCACATGTGCGAAAAGGCGTGAAAATGTTTTCCCACTTGTGTGAAAAGGCGTGAAAATGTTTTCCCACTTGTGTGAAAAGGCGTGAAAATGTTTTCCCACTTGTGTGGAAAGGCGTGAAAATGTTTTCCCACTTGTGTGGAAAGGCGTGAAAATGTTTTCCCACTTGTGTGGAAAGGCGTGAAAATGTTTTCCCACTTGTGTGGAAAGGCGTGAAAATGTTTTCCCACTTGTGTGGAAAGGCGTGAAAATGTTTTCCCATTGGTGTGAAAAGGTGTGAAAATGTTTTCTCACTTGTGTGAAAAGGCGTGCAAATGTTTTCCCACTTGTGTGAAAAGGTGTGAAAATGTTTTCCCACTTGTGTGAAAAGGCGTGCAAATGTTTTCCCTCATTGTATGAACGTAAACAAATTTTAGATTTTAGCAATAGCTCATTTATTGGAAAAGAGCTAGCTCAAAACCTGACCTCCATCTGAACATACCCAGTAATGGTTAGCTCCGGAGCTAGAGTTGCAGTGGAGCTAAAAGGTCTCCAAATATGTGACGTTATGTGCGTTCATGGGGTGACGGTACATGTACTTCCCTCAGTGTGGGCTAGGTCAGTTGCATCCAAACGACAAATTACGGTGGAGCTAGGTCGTAAAAAGAAGCCCCGCTGAGCTGAAAGCGGAGCTAGCCCCCAATTTTGTGGGAGGTAGACTTGAAGCGGGCTAGCCCCGGAGCTGGCTAAAAAAGGGAGTTCAGTTGCATTCCAGCGACAACTCTTTTAGGCAGAGCTAGTCACGGTGGCTATCTTAAGAGTTAAAGGACTCCCGACTGGGGTCGAAAAGGATGTGTGAATTCTATAAAGGTATGTTCTCCTCCTGGTAGTGTTTTTTTTTCTCCTGATTTGCGCAAATGCAGGTACTTCTCCAGTGAAAGTGGCACCCCTATCTCGGACCAGATATGGTGGCACAAGAAACTAGCCGACTACTTCAACCAGTCCGATCATGTAGACCGTAAAGTTGAGGTAATTTTTGCAATCAATGGCTTGGAGTTAATTGCTGCATCTGGCTGGTATTTGGACAGGAACCAGTCACAAAGTCACGGATGCAATTTCGTTATATAATTTGAACTTTTCCCCCATCATATATATTGCTTTGCATTTCGCCTTTGAATATTCAAACTTGAAAATAAATATTCGAAAATGTGATTATCGATTGAATATTGAATATTCGGCACAGCCCTAGACTTGAGTCTGTTTTTCCAGTTTTTTGGACTTTAATTCTACTTTCTTGCTGATATTGCATCGGACTCGGTCCAGGACTCGACTACGATACCGATATCTAGTTTTTTCCTAATGGTATTTTTGCCTTCTTGTATCAGGAACTACCCGTTCATCTTCTGAAACTGGAGGACACGCAACGCTTGACGGCTTTCCTGACAGACTGGAATGTCTTTGACAAACTCTACAATGAAGACTACAGTACTCTGCTACTCAAGTACTGGCAAGAGGTGATTGCTCTAGGATTTTGTACACTTTTTTTTTAACACACAATCCATTCCGACCAGCTGTGGCCAACATAGACAAAAAAGCTGGTGGGCGAACAAAATCTCCTGAAAATAAAAAGAATGTAGTATATGAGCACGTACAGCAGCAAAAATAGACTCTTAACAACTTGCGTCCGGCTGTTATTGATGGGGTGCTGGTATTCCGAGATCGGGGCTGTGCAGCCAAGCGGAATCACAAACAATAGGCACCGCACTGAATAGAGTGGTCCTATTCATCGCACTCCGAGCCCCCTTTCGTGTCAATGAAAGCCTTGTGTGAAAAAGCTCCATCTATTCATTACACTCCCATTCAAGAACAATACAGTTGAAAAATGAATTGATTGAGTACACGCAGGAATGCGCATATAGACAACAACCGGCCAGGTGGTCTTTTTACCACGGCGGCGTGAAACGCGCCGTGGTCTACTGCTGCTTATGTTGGTGGGTGGGTGTGTGGTTTGGTTGGTGGGTTGGTGGGTGGGTTGGTGGGTTGGTGGACAGTTTACTCGGGTGTATACATGTTTCCATGCCACGCGTGTATCACGCCTTTACACAAGTGAGTTATGAATAGCTGTTTTGGTAATAATCTGGTCTAATCTGCATATTATATCATGCCCCATTGCATTGCAAAATTCGCAGTTGCACGGTTCGTGGACCGAGTGAAGTTTTAACGCGTAAACCCGCCGTGGGCTGTACCTGTGGCCGTCGTCCATATTCAAGAGGTTAATTTTTGTAAATCTCACCAAATATATATAATTATTCAAAGTAAACAGAGAAAACTGACAGGAGCGGGATTCGAACCTGCGACCTCCGGAATACCGTACCGGTGCTCTACCAACTGAGCTATCTTGCCCTATGCTGGCAGTCTCCCAAATTGTCAGTATCTTTGTTCGTCAAGTCCCACATCATTTTTTTTGGTCAAGTCAAGTCTCAAGTCAAACAAATTTGAGACTCAAGTCCGAGTCGGCAAGTCAAGTCAACAAGACTACAACATACTGTAGACGGAGACATTTTTGATGTGTTGCAGGGTCACGGGGAGGGATGGCAGACCATGATGGGAAATAACTACAGGGAAAATCTGGAGAAATTAACCGTCGATGACAACACCTCCCAAGAAGTGATTGCCATGCGATACGAGCAGATCTCGAGGGTTGTGTGAGTATTACGTAACACTAATAATACTATCATCCTATACTATAGCCGTTCATAAGCATTAACCTATCTTGTCTATTGAATTAGTCCATGGGCCAGTCGGGTACCATCTTAGGGGCAAAACTTCAGTGGTACTAAAATATTTGTAGGGTCAGTTCAAGTAAATTAATATGTGATAACCTTGCCACACGAGCAGCTTAAGCCATTTATTTTGGATGTTAGTGTTTTCGCCCATCGGCACCTATGCACAATTGACTGAAATTGTATAATTTGTTTCCATTAAATACACATTATCAGTATTATTATTATTATTATTATTATCTTTGTTTTACCAGGGAGACCCATTCACATAAACTTGTGGTCTTCCATGGGGCCCTGGGAAATATAATTAAAATAAATATAACATAAATATAATTTCAAATATACTATTAAAAATGTACACCAGACATAAAATGGTAAAACAACAAAACACGAACAGAAAGGTTAAAACAATAATATACAGAAATAAAATTAAAATATAAAAATAAAATAGGTAAATTACCATCAAAGTACACATATATACATACGGGAATCCGAATAAAACTAATAAAACTAATTTCAAAATCCGTCAAAAATATATAAAGGTTTCGATTTGTAATAGTTAAAATAATACAAATAGAATTATATAAATAAAACTGGGTGGGTTTATACAAATAGAAATTAAAACAGCGAAAGATAAAATAGTTAAGAGGCAGAAGCTAAAAGACTTGTCTTCAGAAGTGATTTAAAATGTGATAGAGATGGAGCCGAACGAATTTTAGTACTTAGGGTATTCCATATTCTGGTGCAATTAATGATTGGACTGTGTTTGTAGCACTCCGTTTTGTACTTAGGGATAATCAAATTATTAGCAGTAGCTCCTCTAGTATTGTAATCGTGTGCATCTGAAAGATGTGTTACATTATTTGTTAAATACGACGGCGCAAGTCCATGAGTACATTTAAACATAAAAACTGCCTTTAAGTACAAAAATCGTTCATGTAATGGCAACCATCCTAATTCTTTAAAAAGTTCACTTGATGGAGTGTCAAAACCCTTAGACAAGATTAAACGGGCTGCATACTTCTGTAACTTAATTAATTTATCATTGTGCATCCGATACCTATCCGACCATATTTGTGAGCAGTAGTCGAAGTGTGGTAAAACGAAAGCATTATACATTGTTTTTAGTACATTAAATGGAATACATGGTTTTGCGCGTCTCAAGATTGCAAGTTTTGTCCGTACCGTCTTGACAACATGATCGACATGGTCAGTCCATTTTAACTCTTCATCAATTAATACGCCAAGGCATTTGATACTCTTGACCCGTTTAATTAAACACTGGTTAACTGACACTGTAATTTCGCTCGAATTCTTCAATTTTGCCTTTGTCCCTATGATCATAACATTCGTTTTATCAAAATTTAGCACAAGTCTATTATTCTCTAACCATCTGCTTATTTGGTCTGTCGCAACAGATAATTTGTTTGCAACTTCATTCGCCGTTTTGCCGCTGACAGTAACAGTAGTGTCATCAGCAAACATGTCTACTATACCATCAGTAACTGCAGACGGCATGGAGTTCACATATATAGAGAATAATAGCGGACCTAGAATTGAGCCTTGTGGAACTCCGCTAACTACCTTTAATCGATCAGATAAAACCTTTTTAAAACAGACCCTTTGAGTCCGGTCTGACAAGTAGCTGGAGAACCAATTCAGTGTACGATTTGAGCAACCAAGTGCTCTTAATTTTATGAGAAGAATATTATGGTCAATTGTATCAAATGCCTTCCTTAGGTCAATAAAAGCCACTCCATTAAGTTGACCGTTTTCAATATTACTACTCCATTGATTGACAAGTTTAGCTAAAATGTTGTATAAAATAAAGTATATGTTGTATGAGTTTGAAGGCCAGCAAATAGACACGTTGGGATGCATTTTTGCATTCAGTCTAGGTTTATTCTACATGCAGGGCACATGTTCATCAGGGGGAAAATCAGACTCTCTGGGATATACCCAGCACGATATGGGGCAGAGGGGTACCCCCCTTTCTGTCCCTATACCCTATACACTCTCCAGACTATTGTTACCTAACACATCCCCCCTAGACTTCTGAAAAGAATTCCTGAGATTCCGGGAACACAATGACCAACACAAAAGAGGGGGGGGTTCGCTCTGCCCCATATCGTGCATCATATGCTCTGGGAAGGTAGTAAAGGAAGGCTCACAATAGCAAGACTAAAAGCCAGAAGGCCCGGGCGCGGCCAGGCTTTTCAACGGCCTGGCCCGACCATGGGTTAAGCAGTGCTCCCTTACGTTACGAATTGACCACTGGTTAACCAATTTTCCTTGCATGAACTTGCACTAGATGGATGCTATTCGTGAGTATGATTGGAGTTTTATTTATTTATTTTTCTTTTATTTATTTTTTTCAGTAATCAGTCGGGAGAACACACTGCCGCCATAACTTTGCTGATGAAGGCGTTGGAACTCGAGCAGGAACTTGGAGGCCGGCAGGAACGAATGGTGGAACTCTTTGCACTCACATGCACTGTGTATGACGATGTAAGTTTGAATGGTGGAACTCTTTGCGCCCACATGTACTTTGTATCACAATGACGAATATGACAATGCCCCTCAAACAAAGATGCTGGCAGTTTGGGAGAATGCCAACATAGGGCAAGATAGCTCAGTTGGTAGAGCGCCGGTACGGTATTTCGGAGGTCGCAGGTTCGAATCCCGCTCCTGCCAGTTTTCTTTGTTCACTTTGGAAGTTGAATATTTCATAAATTGTTTAATATTTTCAGTCTCGAGCCTGGAGTATCCTAGGTTAATAAGTCACGTGCCTTCAGATCTCGCACTGGGCATTATCCCAAGCTGTGTAGATACGTACTCTTAGTATGTGTTATCCGATGGCAGTGTTAGAGTTGAGTCCTACAATCTGAGTACCAAGTTCTCCGAGTACATTTAGAGCGGAGTACGGGCCGAGTCCGAATGCATTGATGATTGAGTCCTGGGCCAAAATTCGAGTCCGAGTTTTTCAGGGTCCGAGTACGGGCTGAGTACGAGTACATAAACAGTTGAGTACAGGCCGAGTACGAGTACACCATAAGAAACAAAAACGCCAAGTTATGTTCTGAACATTATTTATAATGTGCCTGCATCATCAAGAGTCTAAACACCAACAGTTCAAGAGACTGACTGTTTCACTTTATTTCCACGTTTTTTTATTTACTTTTTGCACGAGTTGATGATGAACCTACTTAAAAATATGTACACCACATGTGATTGAGCCAGAAATTTCTCCTTTTGGGAATTTACCCAACAGCCCAAGAACTGTTTATGTATGCGTACTTTTGAGTCCTAAGGTGCAGTATCAAAAGAGAAAACAATCGATTGTATTCCCGAGCACAGGTATCGAGTACTGAGTACAAAATGCTGAGTCCAGGGATGCGTCCGAGTACAAAAAGCTGAGTACATGCCGAGTGGAATATTTGTTCGAGTACTGAAAATCGAGTTTCGGCCGAGTACTTAGTGGTACTCGAGTTGTACTGTGTCTGAAGGTCAACTGTGTGTATAAAGGTATATGGCTATTTCCACAGTAAAGTGTACAGAGTGACCCAAAAATAGGAATTCTTTGGTCAAATATGATTTGGGTATACATCCATCTTCTCAGAAGTGTTGGTGAAAAGATAAGTTTCTCTTGTACAATAAAAATATACAGGGTTGAATGTAGTACTAGCAAGGGGTATTACTTACGTAATGGGGACGGACATGAGTGTGCCACACGGAGACTACCAAGAAGTATTCCAAATTTTGGTGTGTTTATATAAAGTAGAGATACATGTAAGTATCCAATTGTAGTTTACTCTAGATTAAAAAAAAAAATTCATTTAGTGGAAAAATATGGAAAAAGTATCCCGGACCACTCACGTTACCCACGTAACATTTTGACGGAAAGCCAGGTCTCATTTTTTCTACTGGCTTTTAGGTATTCTTACATGAAAATCATTTATTTCATTACCCACATCAAAAAATGGTATTCAAAGGCTAAACAGCGGTGACATTTGCGCAGAGAAAGAAATCTTGAAATGATGGGGTCTGGGTATGAATTAACCATGTAACATTTTGACAGACACTGTTACGTGGGTAAGCATGATATTGCAGGTTGCGTAAATGTTTTTTTATGCAAGCTCGCAGCAATTACATGATATTATTTTGTTTAACGGGATATCTGTTTTTCAAATGTAGTATCAACTTCTGTGAATAAGATCTTCAAACTAGATAGATAATGATAATTCCCAGGCCTTCAATAAATATCGCATTTTTTTTCAGTGCAAGTTTGGGGGATATTCTGGGTGTGACTCAATATATAAACAAGACACATCAACCAACATATGTTTTATTTCTGATATATCTGTAATACATACTTGTTAATTTAACACACGTTTAATAAATCCTCACTGATGACAAGCGAAGAAAACATTTATTGAATTTTTGTCCGTCAATGTACACTCTACTGTGGAAATAGCCATTTACTGAAAGGGTTTATAAACTTGAAGAATTTGAAGAAGGTATGCATGGTCTTATTGGAATGCGATTCTTTTCTACCGATAATCTTCAGAAATTGAAGCTGTACGAGTACGTCGACCGTTCCCAGTTGAGTGATCTGCGGCCGGTCATCAAATTTGCACACAAGTCCATTGCAATCCGGGAAACTCTGGAAGGAGAATTTCACAAGGTTTGTTAAAGTTTTTAGTACAAATGCGGCTTTCCACTTGTTCTCACACACTCTAAGCTACACCCAGATGTAGACCAAAAAGCTATGCCGGTCGCTTTTCCCTCATTCTGTTTTATCGATGGTATACTGGTGAGGACAAAAAAGTGGGTATAACAAAGGGAACAATATCCTCACAAGTACTTCTTTTGTTCACAAACTGTCCCGCACGTAAAAACGAGAAAAAAACGTGTGCTTATGTCTATGGGGATGTGTTAAATTATAGGAATATTAGCACAAAGCCTGGTCCTGACGTGTATGGTGGGGAGAGTACTACTGTATCTATGGAGTTACTTACTGTTTTCCATCATCCTACAATCCTTTCTGTTTCAAGAAGATCTCGGAGGATCTCTTTACCTACACCGATCACCAGTCAGTATCACTGGGCACGAGCATTTTGTACTGGTTTCGTGTAAATTTGTCTTCGTTTTAAGTTGTAAGTAGCTGAATGTATAAAGAGGAAATTCAGTGCTGACAGAAGTCCGCGTCCTTTTTCATTTTTTGATGTAGATTGCGTATCGTAAATTCAAACAGAAAATTATTTCTGCCATGAAATACCAAAAAAGTGACTTTTTATCAAGTCCCCTCTAGCGCGCTGGTGCCATTTGTCTAAAAGTCGTCGCTGCGGGCAGCAAACAAATCTGACGTCACAGGACGTACTCCTCTTTTGTGTTTAGCACTAGGCACAAAAGGGGAGTTCGTCCTATGACGTCGATTTGTTTGCTGCTCGCAGCGACGACTTTTAGACAAATGGCACCGGCGACTGTGCTGCGCTAGAGGGGACTTGATAAAAATAGCTCTCAAAAGTCACTTTTTGGTATTTTACAATACACAATCTACATAAAAATAGAAAAATGACGCAGACTTCTCTCAGCAGTCAACATCATCTTTAAACATGTATTACCGTTGATATGCAGTCTCCTATTTCTTGTAACATGTGATACTGTTTGATGCTGAGCAGTATAAACTTGGCCGAATCAAGATCCAGTTGGCGTTCAACCTGCAGGCGTGGGTGGAGTGTGGTGCAGATAACACGCTGAGTGTTGAAGAAGCCGAAGAGGAGGGCCGACAGGTGATCGAGAGCGCCATTGACCTCTTCAAAGAGGTACGGTTCCCCCACCCCCCCCCCCCCCCCCACCCCAGCGCATAGCACACTAGCTCGAAAGCCTGAAGAAACCTATCGGAAGATGACTAAGAAATTTCAGTTTTAGAAGTGGGAGGAAAACTCCAGAATGATTTTCTGGAGAAAACCCACGGAATCAGACAGGGACTGAAAACCAACGCACATGTCCGCCCTGGTGGGATTCGAACCCGGGTCACAGCGGTGGAAGGAAGTACCATGAGGAAAGTACCACTGGGCCAACCTGACTCCCTGTTGTTGGTCTTGGGTCTTGGGTCTTGGGTCTTTGGTTTTTCCATCTTCGGTCTTTGGTCTCTGGTCTTCGGTTCATTGATTTGATTTGATTTGATTTGATTTGATTTGATTTGATTGTTCAACTTGTAGCTTGGAGACATTGGCCAGCTAGCTGATGCCATCATGACAAAGGGTGTCTTAGAAGAGCGAGGCAGTGAGGCACAGAAAAAGGTATAAAACTACAGCGTGGCTTATTTCGTTAAATAGACACGAATAAATTATCGGTAGAGCTCTACATTTTCAATCATAGGGATTCAATTTTTGTGTTAAAAAAAAACACGTAAGTTATATAGCTTTGGTAATGATAAAAACCAAAAATGATTAGTTTCAATTTAAAAAGTTCACCAATCCTCTGAGAAATATTTCTGTTTGAAATGCCGTCATCTTCGTAAAAATTGTATCTGCAGACCTGCAAAAGTGCCGTTGGTTTAATTCAGCAAACAAAATAATCAAAAACTGTGAAAATTTTTGCAAAAAAATCACTTTTAAAACAAAACGGATTTTAACTATTTTTTCATGACTTGGAAGTTGAATGACAGATTGAGCTAAAACTTTCACATGTATGTTAAACTTTGAATGTGATATCGTACCTTTAAATTCAGTCCCTGCTGTAATTTTTCTCAACATTTATTTTTTTCATCTTTATTCATCAAGATTAATGTTTTTGAAAGTAAATTTAAGTAAAGTAAAGTAAGTTTTTTATATATAGCTGAAAATGCCATTTTATAAGCTTTCATATGGTATATGTCTGAGGCCTGTAGCATTTTGCATTCGCGAGATATTTGGAAATTTGCATGTTTGTTTTCAGGAGAAAGCCATTTAAAAAAACAAAAAGCAAAGCAGTAGATTGAAGCACTCGACACAAACACATTCTTTTTCAACTTTATTCACTGAAATCAAAGATTTTGGTTATGAAATAGAATAATATAGGTATCAAAGATGCAAAAAATTTCCCTCCCTTAAAAATCACTCGTTTGAAGAATTTTTCACCCTCTTCACATAAAACGGCCCGTTACGCATAAAAGCATACAGCGACTTATGTGCCCTTTTTGCAGAGCGGGTCACAATTATTTATTTGATTTAATTGGTCAAAATTTGTTCAAAATTGCCTTTCTTTTTGGACTTAACATCCCTCATCGTCTGTTTGGCAGTACTACCTAGAAGCCATAGATCTCTGCCTTCAGGCGTACGGCGAGTACAGCGTTCTCTCCAGTAGAATTCTCCTGAACACCGGTATCATGTACGAGGATATGAGGCGGCACCAGGAAGCCTACGATTATTACCTGAGGTGGCAGGACGTGTGTGAGGAAGTAAGTAGGGCTGTTCCACTTTTTTTCATCATTTAGTATTTGATTAATCGAAACCGGGTTTGACCGAATATTGGAATATTCGATACTGCATGCCGCACTGGTAAAAAGTTGCGCGCAAAGAACGCTGGTGTTTTAGGTGGTGATCGATATTGTGGTCGGCCCAGTCGACGTTTTTTTTTTGCATGCAGCTGTTGTATCAAGATCATTACGGGTAAGTATAAAGTGCCGATGACAAGAACCTAAACTCCAGCCTGCGTTTTTGCAGTATTTATTATGAAGGGTTCCACAATAACCAACCGTCCACAAAAAGTTTCCGTTGAAAAAAAATGCAGCATTTGACGCTGCTAGGCTCTGTAACTTATCTGTTAAAATAGTCATTTCTGTACGTCCATAGATATTTTTTTGAATATTTGAAATGGCAAAATATTTGGCAAAATATTTGAATATTTGGTTGATGATCGAATATTTGAATATAAGAAGAAAGTGTGTTTCAAAAACAACTGTCAGCACCTGTAGGCTAAGCTTAATCCGAGTTAGGCCGAGACCCGAAAATCCATGTGTCCGTGTTCATTACAGTGCTTTTACGTTTATCTTGACGTATCTCTTTTGAAAAATCCATGTGTATGTATTTTTATCTCATAATGGATACTTGTTTATCATTTTGCAATGCTCATTAAGATTTTTTATTAAAAAAAGGTAGCCGATATTAGAATTGAACATAAGAAAGTTACAAAAAGCACTACAAAGATTGTGTTTATCTTTATATCACATGATCATTTTTATTGGTTTATCATTTGAATGGTTTATTAAAGCCTGATGCAAAACACTGAATGCCTTGCTTGAGTGAAAGCAGAGGGACTCCTAATACCGCATGGTTTGTTTCCGATGGACAGACGATTTAGCTCCCGTCGGTATTGGAAGTTGGCAAACTAGTTCCCTTGGTTTCACCTCAGTTTAGCTGATTAACTTCCACTGCCTGAGGGAGCTAATATGTGGTGCTCTCAATAGAGAACAGTCTCTCATCGCAAAAATTTATGTTCTAGATGTATGTACCATTGGAAAGAACACATCATCAGCTTTAAAATGATGAAAGAATTATTCCAATCGGAGCAGTATTAAGAAAGTTATGATTATTTTATTAGATGACCCATTTGTAGAAATCAAGCGATAAAGTTTGTCCTTCATTTCTGCACCGCTGAACGGCTCACGATTAGGGGGTAGCCTTGGTATCTCCTTGTCAACGGGGGGTTAGAATGGCCTGATTGAGCTGCAAATTGGCACAATCGTTGCTCGATAGTTATTCTGATACCACAGAAAAAAATCTAAGAGATTGGGCAACTGGAAATATATTTTATCTGAGCTGTAAAGCGGAGCTTAAAATCACGGACAGAATCGACGCACGCTTTGTTTGAGTTTTGGCTTCCGCTGCGCAGGCGCAAGTAACCAGCTGACCGAAGTGAGCACACGCAGGAATGCGCGTATAGGCGACAACCTGCCAGGTGTGTTTTTTTTCTTTTTCAAACCGTCGCCATTGAGTTTAACAGACGGCTCTTAAAATGTGTCTCTGCCAACAGGTGTTTGGGTATCACCACCCACGGACGCAGCGATGCCGCAACTGCCTGAACGAACCCATCTATCGCAGGATCAAGCAGGCGAGGGACGTAAAGGCGGCCAAGCAACAAACCTTGAATGCCGACACCAACCAGAATGAAGCCGAGAGAGAAGACAGTCTGGAGGACGAGGACAGTGATGACGAGGACAGTGACAGTTACGATGCCGACAATGATAGGTACATTGAAAATAACTAGACGGGAGTGTTGTACGGTGTATCATAACTCGCACCTCGGGGATGAGGGTAAAAAATTAAGATCACCAGCACTGAAATACACACCATTTATAGAGCTCTAACTCTGACGAGGATGTTGTTATTGCTAGGACTGTTTATTTTCGAATAATTTTGGTATTCGATTATATAAAACTGGGTTTGATCGAACATTTGAATATTCAATACCCGCCCATCAAAATTTGCACGCGTCGCTGCAACTGCATGCCGAGCCGGTAAAAAGTTGCACGCAAAGCATGCCAGTGTTTTTGCGTGCGGCGATTGGTATTATGCACCGCCCGATCGACATTTTTTGCATGCGCTTGTTTGTGTGTAGATCATTACGGGTATGTATAACGTTTTGATATAAACAAGAAACCAAAGTCCAGCCTGCATTTTTGCAGTAATTACTCTAAGTGTCAAGGGTTTTACGGACGGGAACAATGAACCTCCGTTACCGTCGACAAAAATGTGACATTTGACTCTGCTAAGGACTGTAACTTTTCTATTAATATAGCATCAGAGTCGTATCTGTATGTGCATATTTTATAAAATAGTCTAACAAAGTATTCAAATATTCAGTTGATGATCGAATATTCAAATATTCGGTATATTCAAGACAGCCCTAGTTACATGTACTGCTGTAGTACAATATCTGCTACTTCCGAAAAAACTGATTTCAGAGATTGAAGAATCTAAGTTAATGCTGATGTTGATTTTGAGAGAAGTCTGCGTCATTTTGTAGTTTTGTCATTATGTAGATTGCGTTTTGTAAAATTAAACAGCAAATTATTTCTGCCATGAAATAACCAAAAAGTGAATTTTGAGAGCTATTTTTATCAAGTCCCCTCTATCGCAGCATAGCCCACTGGGGCCATTTGTCTAAAAGTCGTCGCTGCGGGATAGAGAGGACTTGATAAAAATAGCTCTCAAAAGTCACTTACTTTTCTGTTATTTCATGGCAAAAATAATTGGCTGTTTCATTTTACAGTACGTCATCTACATAAAACAAAAAAATGATGCAGACTTCTCTCAGCAATCAACATCATCTTTAATGCTTTCCGTTGTTGAAGATCCATAAATATTTTTTATTTTGTCAGGAACCGTTGATAAATATACCTGTTGGATTTTGTCTGATTTAGAAGGGTGGAAGCAGAATTCTAGTAAAATTTCAGTTGGGTTTTGTTGGATTTGGCAGGGCTCATACAAACAAACACCTGTTGGATTTTGTTCGATTCAGCAGGGTAGCTGCAAAATGCCAAGGCGGGTGTCAAGAATCCAATCAAATTTGCTGTTGGATTTTTTTTTTTTTAGCCGGCTTCTCATTTCAGTTTTGTTTATTTATTTATTATATTTATTGTAATCTTTACCGAGGGTAGTCCATTTCAGTTTAGTAAACTGCTTTCCAAAGGAGCCCTCACAGTTGGAAATTGTTGGGTTTATATTAGCAGGGCCGTGTGAAAAACATTGAAAGGGTTGGGGTTAAGGAGCAGATCTCCTTAATGTGCAACGCTGCAGCAGTACTTTCTTTTGACTGGATACTGCCACATGGGGCCAATTTCACGGCGCTGCTAAGCACACAAATTTGCTGAGCACAAAAATGTCTTGCTTAATAATAAAAACAGGTTACCAGCCAAAACTACATGTGATTTTCATGCTAAGCAAACAACAGTTGAATAACTGGTCACAGGCAATAGACATCACATGAAACGTTGGCTGGTAATCCCGTTTCTCGCAAGGTAAACTTTTCATGCTAAGCAAATTTTTGTGCTTAGCGGCTCCGTAAAATTGGCCCCAGGGGCCAATTTCATAAAGCTGTTAAGCACACAAATTTGCTTAGCATGAAAATGTCTTGCTTAGTAAAAACAGGTTACCAGCCAAAAGTCCATGTAATTTCCATGCTAAGCAAACAACAGCTGAATGCCAGTCAAAAGCAATATTCCACACATGGAAATCTGGTTCGTAATCCAGTTTTTTATCAAGGAAGCATTTACAGGCTAAAGCCGTGTCCGCACTGGACTTATTTTTCGGAAGGTTTTACCGAGACGAAGGTAAAATGAAAAATGGTCAAATGTGACCGCTGTCCGCACTTGGACTTTCGACACGGGAAAATTTTACCGAGACCGTGGGAGAAGTAACCGAGCTGTCAATATAAGGACGCATGAGGGCGCTTTGCGTGACCTTACTACATTGACACGATTGACCCAAATCACGCGTGCCTTTTTATTTTTCCGGCTGATGTGTACATATAGGACTACATCGATTAGCACCAATCAAACTTCTGACTGTATCAATAATAATATCTGCCATGATTGCAGACAAAAAAGGAACAATGCACTGGAATTTGGAAACTTGCCACGTGCACCGCACCGCGGTGAAGCAATGCAAAGCGCATGCGTGGTGTCCCAGTGTAGCATGACCTTGCGCTCGGGCCGGATGTACGCTTTCCTGAGACGCTTTTACCGACTCGCACTGTCCGCACTGGACTTATCGTCTCGGGAAAAGTTACCTGGTCAGTTCTCCTGGGCAGCAGTTGGCCGGTAGAAGTAACCGCTGGACTCAGGAAAAGTAACTGAGAGGAAAACGTCCTAGGCTGTCCGCACTGGACTTAAAATGGGAAAAGTACCCATCGTCTCGGTAAGTTTTCCCATTTTAAGTCCAGTGCGGACAGGGCTTAAGCAAATTTGTGCTTAACAGCTTTATGAAATTGGCCCCAGATATGGCACTTTCATAGCGTGCAAGTGCTGTCACAATTTCCCATTTTTTTGTACTATCGAGTTTGAAACCACTTTCATTCTCGTTATAACCCTCCTACTATTATAACTATCACAACCTATCGAAAAACCAAATCCTCTCCTCTCCCACAGCTTGTGTCTCTCAACCTGTCACTCGATTGATAAGGTAGTTGGCTCCATTTTGGCACTGAGAGAGGGAGGGTTAATAATGAAGTTGAATCAGAGAGAATTATTTTTTTATTGAAAGCAGTATTTTTGCAGGTTTCTGTATTGGCTGACAATATTGCAATGCATTATGGGTACATCAGTATAAAGGAGACATTCCTCCGGGTGTATGCCAATTAGTATTATGGTCCCCATATGCTAAGTCACAACGATAATGGAGGGACCAGTCTATCAGGTTTCACGGTGCCCTGATGGGGTATGAATAAAATATATTTTGAAACATTCCGTTACCCAGGGCATTATTTCACTCGTAATGCAGTCTTTCCACAAAGTCTTTCTGATATTGCCTATTTTAAGAGTTGTAAGTAATTAAGTTCCAGTGTAATCTGGTTGGTTTATGTACAGCGCGTATTTTTCTGTTGGTGTTAATTTTGTTTTTGTATAGTGATTAAAGAACCATTAAAAATGCTGTGTCCGTGTTTTGGGGCATTGCACATCGGAAAAAAATAGTTTTTCGAAGTGATTTCCACATTTGTTAGCATTAGGTAAGTTATGAGCTTTCCAGTGAGGCATTCCAGCAACAAATGGTTCCGGATATTAAGTAACGGAATGTAACAAGTTTAAATTTAGAATTAGGAGCCGAACGCTCTTAATTCGTGATGTAAAGTGTTGATGTAAAGGGCACTATGTAAAACAATATAGAGTGCAGAGTGTAGTGTGTGCTTTTTATCATTAACAAATTGAGTTTTCTTTTATAATTCGTTTGTAAGGGGGAATCCATTAAAGTGTGATTTTCAGTTTGGACATGGTCATTGCAACTTTAATATTACTCATTTGTGATGCGATCAAGCAAAATCTAAAGTCGGCCCTGGTCAATTTTGGGATATTTACATATTCATTTGTAGCGTACTTCAAGCTCCATTTATAGTGAAAACCCCACGTGAATACGACCTTTGGTTAAAAAGTTACAAATATTTGAACACCGGTACATTAAAAAGAAAGAAACTGTTTAAAGTTACAGTACCTTAATTGAGTCATTTTATTAGCATTTATAATACATGTCATATTTTTATGTGAAAGAAGATTGTTTTTTCCTTCTGTTTTTGTAAAAAAAAGGCAATTTTAATTTGTCCACTACGAACATATTTTGGCCCATATCTCAAAACAAGGATTGCCCAGTTCCGACTGATTTTGCTTGATCGCATCACATTTTATCGCGTTTGATCAATTTTAGGCTTCTCTGTTTATTGGACAGTAACTGACCCCAAATTTTATATCGGCCAGATCTAATAGATTTTACCAAGTTCTTGGGCTATATAATCAGCAATCTAAACATTCAGAAAAATGTATTTTTGGTACAGTTTTTGACATTCCATGGTTTTTTCTCAGATTTAAACATTTTAAAACCTCGTCTTTCACAGGCGCGTAGCCAGGATTTTGTTTACCCGTTGCAAAATATAATTTTATTTCCCGTTTTCACCGTTCAGGGGTGAGATTTGTCATGATTTTTCCTGATTCAGGGGGGGGGGGGGGGGAGCGCTCACAGTATTTTTCTTAATAATGCTGTTTTCTCCGTTGCGAAATTTTCAGGGGGGGGGGGGGGGCCGCGGGCAGGCAGGCGACTGGGGGAGACGTTTTGTTTTTTGGGGGGCGTGCACCCCCCCCCCCCCCCCCCCCCCCCCCCCCCGGCTACGCTGCATGCTGCAGTACACCAATAGAAACGGGTATTTTAAGGGGTGCCTTTAAGCAAATACAAACCATAGACCCTACGTTGCTCAGGATCTTTGGCGACCCCCAAACACTGGAGATTTGGTGGATTTTTCATTTTAATTTTGCTTCTATCAGCGTCCCGATTTCACTTTTAAAATATCCATCCCATTGTCATCTGCAACTCTGCACCAACCCGATCGGCTTCGCCCACTGGTCTTTCAGATTACCCGTGTAAAGGAATTGTGTAACTTTGAAGTGGTTTGATGAGTGAATATATTTTTGTGATGTATAATTAATAGCTCATTAATACCAATGTGATATCGGAGTGAACGAATTTGAATTTCATTATAGCAATAAACGGCTCTTTGTTCTGAATATTCACTTTGTATTGATAAAGGTCCTGAAATGTGATTAATAAATATTTTAGTTTACATTACAAAATCGGTAACATAGTTTTTGTGTGGATTTCTTTCGGTGGAAAGAGATGAAATGCTCGTTACAACTTGTTAGTTTTGTTTAAAAAATGGATGTATTGTCCAAATTCACACCATGTTGTCGGTGTGCATGTATATTGTGTAGGCCTACTGCAGTTTGGTCACCGTCTGCGTAACTATTTTTTAAAGATCAGCGCGATGATTGAATAAGAGTATTTACGACAAGAAAACGGCTATAAAAGGACAGTTCAGTGCAAAATTGAAGGTTTCCTATATCCTAAGGTCATGAATTTAATTTTCCGAAAAACTAAAAACTTTATTAACAAAAGAACTGATGGGAGCGGGATTTGAAATTCAACTTTTTCAAATCAACATTTTAACAAATATTTGAGTGATTTCCCGTCATTTCTAAACTTGTTTTGTTTTTGGTCGATGATTATCATACTGAAGCGCGCCGAAATCTGAAGCTTGCCGAGACAATTTGACGCCGTCTCGAATTGCCAAAACCTCCCAAATCCTGCCTGTACGAAAACATGTACATTTGGCAGCCATTTGAATTGCGTTGAAGCTGAGTCTATATAGCCAAACCTGACCGAGCCTAGCCCAACCCGGTAGCCTGAAGCCTCTAGCCCCGTTTCGTAAAGCCCCCATGCAGCCAGCGCACTGCATAAGCCTGCGACAGTGCGGCATTTCACAATCGGCTAACCGCCGACTGGACCTCTGCTTGGCGTTTCCCAGATAGAATTCTGAATAGAATTCCTGAGATTCCGGGAACACAATGACCAACACAAAAGAGGGGGGGGGGGGTCCCTTTTCCCCCATATCGCGCTTCATATGGTTTCCCAAGTTGGTGAAATTTTAGCCGTCACCCCCAACAGGGGCCGGCGGTTGTTACGAGTGAAACATAGGTCTATCAGTGGCGTAGCCAGGCTCTTCCTAGAGGGGGGAAACGGGGGGCATGGCTATTTTCAAGGGGGGAAATTCGCTATATAGTACCGGTAACGCACATAGTAACGCAAATTCGCTATAGTAACGCATATCCCAATTTTCCACAGGGGCGGGGGGGGGGGGGGCAATAGTTCCCACAGGGGGGAGTTCCCCCACCCCCCGGCTACGCCACTGGGGTCTATAGATCTGAACATTGGGATAATTTCTTTGGTATCAGTTGAAGGTAGATTTGGACCCAGGAAAACCGTAAAGAGTGGTAGTGCTGGTAACCTAAAATGTGGCTTTTATCCTTGTATTGGGCGACTGGCATGAAAAAATTAAGAAATTTAAAAATGCCAAAATAAAGAAATGGTATTTCACGAAGCAATCACTAGGGTTTGTTTTGAGGGTGCGTTTTGGCGGTCATAACCGAAAACTGGTAATGAAATGTTTCTCTTTGGTTAATCATTTTAGGCTATCAGCCTGGGGGGTTGGTCTGTATCAAATGAGGGGAATAAGGTATAAGGTATGCACCCCTGTAGTTGGAAAATATGTGATAGCATTGCAGCGGTGGCAGCTTTTTGGGTGTTATCACACTTTTAAAAAAAATGGCCGCCAAAATGCTGTATACCACAGCCCTTTTCCGAACCATGGCTTGGGCTTGGGCTTCGTCTCCAGCTGTTCCCCATTCCCACTGCCGATCTGAAGCCTTAAATATGTTGATAAATAAACAGGCTCTGGCTTTGGTTAAAACAAAACACTTTGATGTACATGTATAGTAAACAGCATCCCAGATCTTGCCAAGTGGGGACATAAAATTACGCGGAGCCGAAGCCCGAGCCCAAGCCAGGGTTTGGAAAAGGGCCCACATATAATTAGGCCCTGTCCGAATTACTTGGCTACGGCTGGATGTTACACACATGTCTATGGTAGCGGCTGCAGCCACTTCCCATAGACTCGTGTGTAATTTCAAGCCGCAGCCAAGTAATTCGGACAGGGCCTTAATCCGGTAACAAGCATATTGGCGGCCATTTTGAAGAAAAAAAATTAAAAAGTGATAATACCCAAAAAGCTGCCACCGCTCATGCTGCAATGCTATCACACATTTTCCAACTCTAAGTGTGCATACCTTGCCAAAAATCGCTGTGAGCATTACTTCTCTCGATCATTTGATACCGGTGGCCCAATTTTTGGACCGAGGCTGATGGCCTATTTAGGGTATCTGAGTATTTCATTATGGTGCGTTATTCTCGCCTATTTAAAATTCCAAAAGAAATGCATGGACAAGAAACAGCCCACCAAATTCTTGGTTCTGACTGTTTGTGACCGCCAAAACGCACCGCTGCTTACCAAATGGTCGTTGATCGAACTTGCTCATATTGCTTGCGTTCGATTAGCTCACCCGGGTCGACTCGGGTTTGTGCCGTTCGATTAGTTCTGACGTCGGGGCTCACCAGAGTCAGCCACGACAGACACTGCTCGTGAAGCAGTCACTGGTGGAAAACGTCATGCGTTGCTCATTCCAAGAAACGGATAAATTTAAATATGGCGGCTGGGCCCATAAGCTCAAGTGGGCCCAAAAGTAACCAACTTTGCTGTATTTGAAGTTTGAACATAATTCTTTATTGAGCCCATTGCTACTTTCTAAGCTGTTATTCCAGCCTAACGATGTTACTTTTGCGATTAACGGAAAAGCAGTCATTTCTCAAAGTAAGCCTCAGTCAAAAAATAGGCTACGACAATCACGTGAGGATCGTGGCGGCCCGCGTTTGAGCTTCCGATAAGCCCAGTATTCGGGGCTAAACGCGTCTGCCTTTACCCGAGTCGTCGTCGATGGCCAGGTGATCAGGCCCTGTCCGAATTACTTGGCTACGACTGGATGTTACACACATGTCTATGGTAGCGGCTGCAGCCACTTCCCATAGACGCGTGTGTAATTTCAAGCCGCAGCCAAGTAATTCGGACAGAGCTACACGAACGCACCCATTTTGGCTCACGGGTGTGTTGGCGATCGAGTGTCGCATCGATATATCAGCAAACATCGACAAGATTTTGAACTCTTGCTTTCAGTCATCGCGTCTTTTGTACTCCAGGATATCTGAATCTTATATTTCCATCGACATTTTATGAACTGTGCCTTTTGTTTTCCCTGGAAATTGAACTTTCACGTCACCCAAATGCGCGTGTCGGAAATCCCTGCCTGACTGTATGATATTGTACACTAAGCGTGCACGTCCGATGTGCTTGCTGGTGAAATCGACATTGTGAACCGATGTTCTTCCTGCCTGTTCGTGAGCCACGAGAGAGTCTACCCTCTTGGCGAATGAACCCTCAAGAATATAGACAACAAAGAGTAAGTGTTAAGGTTCCTCGTATTACAAACTTGAGCAGTAGAACTACGGTATGGCACCCGCAAGCCTTCTAGCACTTCCCCGTTCTAGTGTTAGGCCTACCGTAAACGCCTTGTGGCAAGACAGTAATGTCACTTTCATCCCTCACATAAAGTCACAGCTTCAAAGCCTGTCGAGTACCGAAGTCTGACGTCAGTTGGCGCGACAACTAGCTCCAAACAAATGGAGATTTCGACTGTTCCTTTGTTAACAGCCAGTCATGCAAACACATTGACACAAAATAGCAAAAGTAGGCCTATCCTGGCTCCAAACATGGAGGAAGGAATTCCTTCCTCCATGCTCCAAACATTGCATTGACGTCATCACTTCGGTACTCTATTGACCAATCTAAGGCAAAACTGCCACAACACAAAATGGTGGTGAGGCCTACGAGACACAAAGAACAACTCGGAACTTTGGTTCCTGTTTTCTGAACATTCAGTTTATTGGTCGTCAATAACGTTAGTATACTTGTAAGTAACTTGTAAGTTGTAAGGGTCTTCTAAACTGGTTGAAGTCACTTAAAAACTACCTGTCTTTTGAAACACATAGGGGTCAGAGCTGAACATTTAAATTAACATTAATTCAAATCAGTTAGCAATCTAAGCAAGACTTGCATCAAATCGGTACTAACAGTAACACGTTGACATTTAACTGTCGTTTTTCATAAATACTTTTCCATTGTTAGGTTACTAGTGGTTTTGCATGCATGTCTTATTTGGGGCCAAATTTGAGGCTACATTGCCAAGACTTTTCATTTTTACGGAAAAGTAGCCACATTTTGATTTTATATCTTTAAAAAGGCAAAAATGAAAATCGACAGTTAAATATGAACGTGTTAAAACTACACTCTAAAAAACATTGGTCAAAATTGGGTGATTGGCCTATGTTGCCCAATATTGCCCAAAATCTTGGACAAATTCTTCCAATTGGTCCATTTTTACCTAAATTAACCAACAATGTGGTAAATTTAAATGTTGAGTAAATAACAGTTGCCCAATTATGTTTTACCCAATGTTTTTACAGTGTAGGTGACGTGTCATTTACGTCACTAACATTGGAGAAATCACCCCAAAAGTCCTGCTATGTTAAAAGATATTATTTTACAAAACACTGAGAGCTAATTTAAAACAGATTTGTTATCCACAATATTGAATATATGTAGAATGCAATCCAAACTTAAAAAAAAACTTATCGAAGTGTTTGATTTTTGGAAAGATTTTACTTTAATAACCCCACCAAAATCGGTCAGGAACGGCAAAATCTTAGAAAATAACCAACCCTCCTTGATAACAATCTAAACATGTGGCACAACCTGTTCTTTCAAGATTTATGTCAGGAAAATCTGTAACAAAATTAGGCAGAAATCAACAGGAATGTGAACACTTTGAGTGACCATACACAGTGCAAGAACATCTTACACAGAAAACACACACATTCTTCCCCTATATTGCACGAAAATGTCCCGACTAAATGCTCAAAATTAAAGGTTGTGCCAAGTGTTTATACAATATTATTCTGAACACAAATAGATGGTTATTTTGCAATATTTGCTGTTCCTGAATCCTGACCGAATTGGGTGGGGTATTAAAGTAAAATCTTTCCACACGTTCTTGTCCAAAACAGTACTTCATTTTCCTTTGTAACATTTCTCTAAAATGTTGCCTGTTGATGAACCTATCAGTTGTTTCCCCTACCCCACCGCGGGCATCCCCCACCCCAATGCAAACGTCGGAATTGGTATTGTTTTTCGTGCCCGAGGATGGAGACTTCTTTAGGTTTAAACAAAATCGACCCTATCCTTTTTGTACAGGAGAGTAATGCCCCATGGTGGGGTTACTTCCGAAATGGCTGTCCGGCATTATTCGGGATGGGAAAGCCAGGGGCGGATTTTTTTTCCGTAGGAAGGTGAAGTAATAATAATGAATAATTTAGTAGTTTTTATGAGAAAGTTATGTGTATTCATTATAATAGAACAGTACGTCACAGCATTGTTATTATTTAGTCAACTAGTTACATTAAATAATTTTAAAGAACGGCTGTTGTCGAGCTGCATGCTACAGACTAGTCTAGTGGATAGAGGGATGGGCTATGGATCAAAAGGTCCTTAGTTTACGATATGAAAAAAATAAGCATCGGGTTTAATATCCTTCCCATTTCAGTTATCGATCGACTTTTACTTAAAGAAAATGATTTACATTTTATTTCCCACACTTCCCAAGTTGATTTCTTTAACAATAATGTGGCCATACTTTCAGTAGATAAATGAAAAATCTTCGCTTTTATTTGCGACTAAACAAATAGATGTTCATTTGCAACCATGATTTTTTGAAAACCCGTCGTTGACAAAGGATCAAAGCGAATAACAATTTGATCGTAGGCCTAATAGAGTACCGAAGTGATGACGTCAATCAATGCAATGTTTAGAACCAGAAAAATACATTCTAAACTGCATGTGTTTGGAACCAGTTGCAGCGGCAACTGACGTCAGACTTCGATATTATATTGCATTACTAAATCAGTAGACGTGATTTATTCCAATGCAAACTTGTCAAGGTTCTTAACGAACTTTATTTATCCCAAATGCGTGAAGGTATCAGTCAGAAACTTAGCATACTCGCAGCATGATTATCTTTGAAAGTTATCTGTAAAAGGGGTGTTGATTGTCACCCTCCATGTACCCTCAGTATAGTGGTACATTCCAAATACAAAGCAAAAATATCTTCTGTAAGAGGGGTGCCGATTGGCATTTAGTGAATTTAGTATATACAGGGTGGATAAAAAACCAGATATTAATGTTAATTACAACTAAAGGAGGGCACACGTGTATTAAAACAAGGTTTTCTATGATGGACTCAGATCTCCTCTTTCAAATGATACCTTGATCATGTCTTAATATTTCGGTTGACAGAACACTGACTGGAATATTTTTAAATCAGTGTTCTAAAGAAATGTATACGTGTAGATTTTTCTGTAAGGTTTATAGTGGCAGTTTGCCATCAAATTTATAACAATCGTGAGTACCGATGCAGTACCAATGGCAGATAAACCCCCTCCACTCTAAGAGGAAGTGCACGATGAAGGACACGGCGCGAACATTTTCCACTCTGCAATTTCAGTGGAGTGCAGTGACACACGCTTGACGACATTAGCACGAGTGAAATCCTGGTAGTTCAGCAACGGTGCCTCGCTGCCGTTGATTCCGACCTGGAATTCGCCGCCTTCGTAGGTTATCCAGAATGGAGACGAGTCGCCGTGGGCAACACCTTGATTCACCGTGTCGACAAAGCGTGGCACTCCGACCTTGTAGATGTACGATTTTCCCGGGCTGATCTTCAACACTGTTTGTAAATACACAGACTAAATGGGTCATTCCTTGATGCTGGGGCGCAAATTGTGACATTTTGCTGCATGTTTAGTTGCGCATCTATTGACTGAGTTTAATTGAATATTTATTTAGGATATTTGTGGTGGGTGTTGGACAGAATTGGTGTTGGACAGAATTTCAGGCAACATATTAAGTTGCCTGAAACATTAAACATCTCATAAAAAACGACGTAACAAGGACGCCGTGCTCCTGTTACATCTGTTTGTATAATTTCAATGTTGTTACTTTACATTACGAGATATCATGTTTGGTTGAATGCAGTAAGATTATTATTAATTAAAAGGGTGTAACATCACCGATTGGATTTCCTATTTGTTGTGTCCGCGTGTTATTGTGAAAATTTAATCGAACTTGCCATGATAGAAGCCTACTTACCAACACCGTACAGCGTTTGCTCAGAATCCCTGAAGCGTATCCGCAAGAAACCAGACGTCTGTACGGTGAATTCCAGTCGAATGGGATACGAGGGGAAGTTGCCATTTTCCGGGATGTACATATCTGTGCGTGAATCGGTGTTGTATATGGCGCAGGGCGCATCGTCTGTTGTTAGCAATGTAACGAAAGTAACGTTTCGAGAGAAAATTTGCGGATACGCCATGCAAAGTAACTAAACACAAAAACAGAGACCACAAGGGAAAATGACGAGGTAATTTGAAAGGTAATATACAACATTTGTAAACATCGAAAAAGAAAACTAATGAATTATTATAAAAAGACCTAACTTGACAGTAATTAAATATTAGGTCTCAAGCATCCTGGTGTGCTGTCATTATCAAGAACAGTGGAAATTGTGTATCAATTTCCAGCGATGGTCGGTCGACCGTTGTTGGAAATAGTTTGGTTTCCCGACCTGATATTTCCCTGACTTAGCTCCTTTTTGTCTGAAGTAGGGTCAGACTACAAGAACACTCCTCGGTTCCCAAGCATCTATGTACACAACTTCAAACAGGTCAGTGTTACAGTGTTTGCTATAAAATACTACCCCCCCCCCCCCCCCCCCCCCCCAAATCCATTTATTTCTGAAAATCACAGCTGAAGCAAATGCTGTATAGGGGCCTACTACCTTTATTACACAGGCCGCACAGACCAAAAGTTGTTAACATCTTCAATCGTGGACCTCCTATTGTCCGCCTACTGTTAAAAAACATGGGGGGCGGGAAAGACCCCTATTGGGCACGGTTTCAACTGCGAACATGTAAGTCCACGGTTTGAATGCGAATATACAAGTAGATAAAACCAAATAAAAATCGTACACGGAGTATACAAAATATGCGCAAGTGTAGGCCTACCATTGCTGCAGTTAACCAGGAGAGGTTTCTTGCTCAGCATGTGGCTATCGTCCCCGATGGACACCGCGCAGGGTTTGTGGTGCGCCTGGGTGTTCAGTCCGCCGAGGTGAATGGCACTGCAAACACATGGGTCTTCCACAGCAATCGACCACTGAGGTTTAGCTGTGCCGGGAACTGGCTCTTGGCCTGCGTAACACACGCACGCATCGCCTAGTCAAGATATAAAAACAACAGAAAGTAAAATTGGGTGTAATCCCTGGCTAAACGGCATTCTGGGTTTATGACTTCTGACTAGCGCCCACCCGAACAAAGATACTGACAATTTGGGAGACCAAGCAAGATAGGGCAAGATAGCTAAGTTGGTAGGGCGCCGGTAAGGTATTCCGGTGGTCGCAGGTTCAAATCCCGCTCCTTTTTTATACCAGTTTTCTTTGTTCACTTTGGAAAAATAATAGTTTTAGAAGAATTGTTTTGCCTTTTTCGGACGTAGTATACGTGAAGGACAGAGTAGGCTACAGAAGTCTGACGTCAGTTGGCCCGACAACTGGCTCCAAACAAATGTTCCTTTAATTGTTAACATCCAGTCATGCAAATACATTGACACAAAATAACAAAAGTATTGCATACTCGGTGCTTTCCGAGATCCTGTGTGAAAACAAATCACCGGGCTTACTCGGGCGGGACTCGAACCCACGACTTCCTGCTTACTTGTGCAGTCCGAATCCAATGTAGCAGCGGGTACCCGACGCACATTTTATCTTCTCACTGATTACGCGGACCCCCTGCTACATTTGATTCGGGCCGGCTAGCTGACCCTGCGGCATGCTTGGCATCTGCACTGGTAAGCAGGCGGTCCTGGGCTCGAGTCCTGCATTTCATAATAATTCAGTAGTTTTGTTCTCTGATGTTTGCAAATGTTGTATATTACCTCTAATTGCGCATTTCCCCCAAGATGTTTTCATTCAAGATGCTACAATTACGATTTGCTGTCTTCTTGCCGCATAAACTTACCGCTTATGACACCGGCTGCTCCGATGAGTAAGGCAAACCGAATGCCAAGCATATTAATTATATTATAGGACGACTTTTCTTGCTGATGGTTCAAAAGTGAGCCCAAGTCCAAAAGCCAAATCGGTCACCAACAGACAATCGTTATACACAATCCAGTGTGGCGAGGCTGCAGTTCAGTAATGGACATAATTGGAGTAATTTACACACTGCCTACACCCATTGATATTGTGAATAGAATACAAGTTAGGCTACGTTTTTTCAGGCTCTTCGAGAATCGTCCACACACCCATTTACTAGTGGACTGAAAATCGATGTTGTGGTTGTTATCATCTCCCCTTGACGTAAACAGTTGTTGTATATTAAATGAGCCTTCAGATTTGGATCTTCACTCTCACATCAGCTCTATTAACGCTGATGATAAGTCAATTGAAAATGTTTCATTGTCAAAATGACCTCGCGTAAATACGTGAAGTTCGCAAGGCGTATAATGGTTGACAGCAAGGCCACACTGAAAGCGTTTGATCCGTCGAAGCTATAACAAAAACAAAATTAGATCCAGCGTACACGTATTGACCGTCTTGAGTACACAATAGCACAATCATAAACGATTTTCAGGTAATAGGCCTAAACGTCTCACTCCGTGACTGCCACTCTGTGACTGCCTATCTGTATCCGTATGGTACTGCAGTCAAAACTCCACAACTAGCTGGATATACTGTTGCAATCATATTCTACCGTACGCCATGTTTTTGACTGATATCCAACAACACAAACACGCGGTACTCTGTAAACAAAAATATCCGTTATTTTACATCAAAAGTGATGGCAGCAGCGTCGTCAGAACATTTGCTGTTTTTTTTTTTTTTTTTTTTTTTTTTTTACATCAAATGCTGTTAATTAGATTTGTAAGATTTGGGTGAAATAATTAGAAACTTAATTTGTAAAATTACTTTCGTCTGTAAAAGAAAATTCTGCATGAGGTTTGCAAGAAAGTATAACTGCAAATTTACAGATTAAATGAATGAAGTAAGAACCAGACCTAATGGAAGTAACTTATTACATACAATGAGTAGAGAGTATACAAATGCTGCGGTAATCTACGTGAGTTAGCTTTATATTCAGCCTTTCCCGCCATGATGAAGTCATATGGCTTCCTATGAACAATTTCAATAGGCCTATATTGAATACGAAAGGAGATGTCATGCGATTCTTCGCCTATTTTTTGCATCAAAATATTTTCTTTTATTATGGAATTGTTTAAATAATTACACATTATGGTCAAAGTGTTTCAGGACTAAACACCGCAATTTAACATGACTTTTGTGTACACAAATTTCCCAAGTTCTGATTGGTCAGTTGCTGCGTAATGAGATTCAGGTGGAGAACAGTAGAATTTCTGTAAATAAACAACACTCCGTTGGTGTTGCTGTATATTTACAGCAAATACGTTGTTTTTGACAGAGTGGTCTTTTAAATTTATATCCTCTTTGTATAAACTAACGTTAAAAGACAAAAACTACGTACGCGTGATATTTTCTAGGTCACAGTACCGTAATTTTACATCCAAAATCGTTAACCCCTTGAACCCGCCGGCCGGATGACGGCTGTAAGCGCTGTTTGAAAAAGATCACAAAGATCAGCCAGTTGAGAGCTGTATCCGAATTTTCTGCATATTCAATCCACCATTGTTCGGTTATTGTGGGCATTTTGCTTGGCTACACCGCCCCAATATAATAGGCGGGAAGAAGCGGTTTGTTTTTTTACAGGGGGAAAAACCCGTTATTTTACGGAAATGTTTACAGTGTATTGCTTGAAATATGTGTGCCCGGTAAAAAGACGTTAGTGGCACAGTCATGCAAAAATCACATTTGTAGGAAATCGACTTTAAAGTTTTTGTGTTACCATTTCTAAATTAAGAATCGCAAAAGGCTGATTTTTTGTCAAATGAAATGTGTTCATATTTCCAATAATGTTGTGCATTTTAAAATAAAAATATCACTTAATTTTAAAGTTATTTACATATGTATGCTGACGACGTTTTGCCGGGAACAAACTTTGCTCCAAGCGCGTTTACGTCCCACTGAAGTGGAGAGGTGAACGCACTTGTATCATGTTTTGTTATATTGGTATTACACGCTAACGTCCTTTTACCGGGTAATAAAAATGCAAAAACCCCTTCCGTCCTTTTCATTATGTTCATTACGTCAGAATGACGTAGACCCTTGAGACGAAATGTATATCAAATGAAATATATTTCAATACTCTATTGATTACCCGAAAAAATACCAAATTTGACCTTTTGACCCATTTTTCGTCCTTGCGACCTTTTTCCGGGCAGACATTCATTCACCAGTTTTCAAATTCTTCGTCGCATTTTCAACAATGAAAACTGGGATTGAAGACTCAGAACCGACATCGACCCCTGTATAATGTCTGAGGCTGTACTTTCCTACAATTACAATGACAAAATCTTAATTTTCCCGATTTTTTTCCCAATTTTTATTCTAAACACATTTTCACTGTATCAACTCAATTTTTTGATACTGATATTGTAAGAAATAAGGAAAAAAATACCATGGGAAAAATACCATTTTCAAATGCGTTCTTCTCGCATCGTAATTTTGAATAAATACGGCGTTTTCTGGTTAACTGGGAACACTGTACAGAAATAAACTCATTTAAATATGAAAAGTATTTAGTAAGTGAAACTAGGTAAGAAATGGCTGCCTTCTGTATGCGGGTACGGTAGATTTACAATGCAGCTATGTATATCGACTGTTCCTTTAAGAGGAGCTGGTTTTCATGGGGAGGAACTGTCATAGGTTTTTTTCGAAACGCTGGCTTCGTCTCGGCTTCGTCTCGGCTTCGTCTCGGCTTCGACTCCGTCTCCGACTTCTGAATAGGCCTAACTGAGAAGCAAACCAAATGGAAATATTCTAAATTTTGGTGGATGTTCTGCTTCAGGAACATTCATTCGGTTGATTATGAAAGCAAAAATTAGAATACTTACATTTTGTTTGCTTCTCAGTTATTCAGAAGTCGGAGACGAAGCCGAAGCCAAGACGAAGCCAGCGTTTCGAAATAAACCTAAGTTAAACGGTACACTTCAGATTTTCATAGTGAAAGAAACGCATAAGGACGACGTACGTCTCTCTAATGACACCAGTTATATATACACCTGGCAAAACTTCATTATATGTGGTGTACGTATGGCCCATAAATTATTTTACGACCGTAAAAAATCGCAATCATGTATTAGTGTACACGCCACCTGACGTTTTGTAATCCCGACCCCCTAGGGTGCGTGTACAATCATATTAACATTGGAGGAATTGGGACTGCTCATGGCCGAGCTGGTAAGCGCACTATATATTAACACACGTTCTCTTACAGGCTTGATTTCGATGGAGGCTCGAACCTTGGCGGGGGAATGGAAAAAGGAAAATGGAGTGATAGAGATGCGTGGTGGTGGAACGGAGGACGGGATATGCAGCGGGAAGATGCAAAGAAGAGAGATTTCTTCTTCTTTTTTATATATTTATTTTTGTATTATTTTTTCAGTTTTCCTCGCTAAAATCCCACTAAAAATAAAAGGCGCCCCTTTTAAAAGTTGTTGGAGTTTACTAAAACCGCAAAATAGTGATGTCCGTATACGGAACTCTTTCCAAAAGTTCTATCTACTTTGTTGACTGACATTGCTGGCCAGCATTTAATGTATGTTTTAATGCATGTAATATACTTATGAACAGTCTGGAATATTAGTCTCCAAAGTATACTTGTGACCCAGCTCAACAAGTCGTCAGAGCTACTTTTAGGTTATATAGGCCTACACCTTTACACATGACTTATACAGTGGAAATCAATGGTAATTGTCAAGGTTTTTACCAACATATAATGTCCATATTGACCAGGATGTCAAACTGAGGTGCATGATGAGTCAACTACGCTCTTGTATAAGAAAATAATCACAAGTCCAAGAGAAGGACTTAAGACTCTTTTCATAGCACCCCGTCACATTTTACTTAAACAAAGTAACCAAACTGACCAGCCCGACGTGTTCTTCAACCACTTTTTCCCTCTGTGGCAGTTGAGTGAATGCTGGGCCAGCGGTCGTCCGGAACCAGTCTAGTCCACAGCAAGTGTAATCCTAGCATCGAGACTGCGCACAGACCGGACACCACCGCTTCAAAGACAAAGCCTGTACCGTAACTCCCGGTAATGTCGTACAGGAAGCCTGCGGGTAAGAACCATCGAAAAAAATGGTGATACAAATTGAGAAAGGTTTTAGAAAAGGCGGTCAGTTACTGACACTGAATAAAGCCGTAAATCAATCGATTTATTGTTGCATGCATTAAATGGAGCGATGAAATATAGGGCACCTTTCTTGTCATGTTATAGACCGGGAGCTAGGTCGAGTTTAATTAACAATTTGAACATAAAAGGTTTGATAGCACCAATCGACTGTCCGTCGGGGGTAATTCTGAAATGGCCATTCTTAAGTTGCCCTAGGTCGGATGGGGGTCAGGGGACCAAGGTCAAATGTCAAAATTTTCGAGTTTAATTAACATGTCGCGCACAAGTGCCGTTTTTTGATTAAAGTGTAATTAGCACTTTAATTACCATTTCGAGCACAAACATGATTTTTGTGACAAATAACTCTTATAAGTGACCTGAACCAGTATTTGTAACTTAAGAATGAAAAAAGAACGATTTTTAAATTTTTTGTATCTCACATATTTGTATGCCGAACAGCAGAAGCTGGTTTCCATTGAGGCGCAGCGCCCAGTTATGATAAATATCTATGATCACAGAACTAAAATCAGATCAAAACTAAATAAACAAGAAACAAATTATTCTATAAGAACAATAATAAAGTAACACATTAGGCAATTACATTTACGTGATTAATATAAATGACACTAATTAGCAACTAATTAGCACTTTAATTACCATTTCGAGCACAAACATGATTTTTGTGACAAACAACTCTTATAAGTGACCTGAAACAGTATTTGTAAATTAGGAATGAAAAAAGGGTTTGATAAACTACTTAAGAACGATTTCAGATTCTGTTTTATTTGTTTATTTCAAATAATACGCCCAAACAGCAGAAGCTGGTTTCCATTAATGCCCAGTCATGATTAATAATTATGATGAATACCATAGAACTAAAATCAGAGCAAAACTAAATAAACAGAATACAATTATTCCATAAGAACAAGCATAACGTAACACGTTAATAGCTTAAATTTCTGTCATTAATGTAAATGACACTAATTAGCGAGTAACTAGCACTTTAAATTAACATTTGGAGCATTAACATGATTTTTGTGACAATAAAGGGCCGGTCACACTGGCCACGATAACGAAAACGAAAACGATGCGAATGAACGCTCCCTATTGGTAGATGGAACGCGCGCGTGTTACACGCGCGACCGTCCACCAATCAGTGCCGTTTATTCCCACCGTTTTCGTTATCGTCTTTGTTATCGTGGCCAGTGTGACCGGCCCTTAACTCGTATAACTGACCCGAAAGTATATCTGTAACATAAGAATAAAAAACAATAGGATGAAAGTACGTTCAAAGACAACTGGACTGCATTCTCACTGGTACCGGTAATTATTTATGAGACTTTTTCAAAGATACATGTGTCTCATCTGGCACAACCAACGCTCCCAGTATTAACAAGATAGCACATGATCATCAGAACGACTTTAATTATCAACTTATTATCAAAATGTTATTTTTTGTCAAGTTAAACACTAGAAATGACACGTTTTTTGTAATTTCAACCTAAATTAATGTCGGTGAAAGAAGATAAGGATCACTGAGTAATAGTTTTAAAAATGATTGAAGGCCAATGTCCATATTAGAACTGATCACGCCATGTGGGACTGATCACGCGAGCGAGGATATACCATAAACGTAGCGAATGGGGTGTTTCACAAAATATGAAGTGTAATTGTTTAACAAAATAGTTAGAAGCTTATATTTTTGACTTGTTTTGACGTATTTTACCCGAAAGGTGTTTATGAATAGGAATAAATATGTGGTTGGCCGGTATTAAACTTACGTTTAAAACCGGCTCATGGGCGTGGACATTATTAGTGTTCAGCTCGGGTCATTAACTCGTCCAGGCACATGAGCCGGTTTTAACGTTTAAAACCGGCCAACCAATTCCCTTATTCAAGTTTGTGCCGATGTCTCCCAAACACGCTTGACCAAGATTTCATTTTTGTTTTAACTACAAAACTGCAGGTTGTCATGTGCTTTAATTTCTCCCGGCTACACACCTGATTGTTAGCACACCTCATTAGCTTATATTATGACGTCATACAAAGGGTTCCACCGTCAATTTTCATTTTAGAGCAAGTTCGAGCGGCGACTATTTGTCAACCACAAGTCGATTTTCCATGGCAACCTGTATTCGAAATACATGTTGGGTACCAGGCAAAATCGACCAGTGGTCGACAAATGGTCGCCGCTCGAACTTGCCGCTCTAATATGCCCTTCTTTTACACCAAATATTGGGTGTGATCCCTGGCTATACGGCATTCTGGGTTTATGACTTCTGACTAGCGCCCACCCGAACAAAGATACTGACAATTTAGGGCAAGATATCTCAGTTGGTAGAGCGCCGGTAGGGTATTCTGGAGGTCGCAGGGTGGAATCCCGCTTCTGCCAGTGTTCTTTGTTCACTTTGAAAATAAAACACATTTGATTACATATTTTCAAATCATGCCATCCATGTTTTCATTCTTTTAAAGTCGCAGTGGAGATCTTCATTTCATGTACTTTATGTGACAAAAATGCTGTTGATTTTATTATTCTTTTTTTCTGTTGCCAGTACAGTACTGTTGCTGCTTTAGCTTGGACGTTAATAAATTGACGTGATGAACATGTTACTTTTATTTTATTTTTTTAAGATTTGTTATACAAGAATGTTATCTTGTTTATTTAAGTTTTGTTATGATTTTAGTTGTGTGATTTTTATCACAATAATGACTGGGTCTCAATGGAAACCAGCTTTTACTATATTTAATTTTATCACTGCAAGATAAAATACATTATTCGCCACAGACACACGGTTTGGTCAAAAACTCTCTTTTAATCAGCTGCAGGTTGCCAGGGTGTGCAGAAATTGTAAACACGATCGTTGTTCTAGGGGCAGCCAGCCGCCCCATCCCCCTCCCTCTTGCTGGCATATAGCCAAAGGCGATGTTCAGACGTGTTTTGATATTGTGCCAGGGAGTGAAGAAAATGATACAAAATGTATTAAGTCATGTCACGCTCTACATACACGGGGCGGGATAAGCAACTTCGGCTTAGCTTTTTCAAACCGCTGCATCTGAAATAAATGTTCTCAAGAGAAAATTTTATTTCCAGTCGTATTTCTACCGGTGTCTTCATTTTCTTTTGGAATTTATCGCGTGGAGTGTCTCACGGACATCTCAGGGATTGTATTTTATGGGATTGGACATCGACAGTGCATGGATCGTGACTTGTTTGGGAAAAAACTTAAGATTTCGAGGATGGACTTTAGGCCTACTTCGATGGCGATACAAGGCCTAGCTGCTGCATGGGCCGTAATTTTTCTTTTGTCAGTCGTCTTTTGAATTCCTGGGATGCCGCACTCGAAACGTCAGTTCAAAAAGCCGACCAGGCTGTCACCTACCCTTTGACAGCGGTCGTCGCCGCCGGATAGGACGTCTCCGAAAAACATGTCGGTCGACTTAGCGTCTGCCGATCGCGATGGGAGCACCGGGGCTGTCAACGCCACGGCCTCGGTCTACGCTGTATGTACTGCCGTCCACAGCTTTATTACACGGGGTATGTAATACAGCGGTCTGTATGCGCAACGTGCACTCGCACGCCCACCGGCGGCACCCACCCGGTTCGTCCCGGTGATGAGTATAGCGAGGGTCCTACCACGGGGAAAACATGGCCATAGACGGTGAAGGAAGAACTATCAGTGGACTGCAACCTAATTCCTTCGGACTCTCGGACTTTCGGGTAGCCTATAGGTTTCAATCCGGTTGATTCCGTCGGGGCTATAGCAGTGATTTTAACGTAAGTAGGCTAATTAATTTTAAGCGGTTAATTTTGCTGATTTACAGAGTTTTCAACTTGATTGCCACAATACATCGGACCCGGATGGGAATTTCCCCTTATTTTTCCCCAGTGGGGTTTTTCGAAGGTTTTTCACCCATCCCGTAAATCAGCGATAGGTATATAGAACATGTCATAGGCCCTAGCCTTATTTACCGAAAGATATGAAGATAGATTTATTTGTGTAATACTAGGTTGTATGTGTGCGTTTGTATAGCTATTCAGACCGTGGACCTTTAACAAAGAGGACAATAGGGTCCGCGATTGTGTCAAGGTCCACGATTAAAAATCGTGTACAAAACCAATGGGAGGCCTTCCGAAAAAGTTAGAGTATAAACAAAAGAGGGACAATAGGAGGTCTGCGATTGCCGGTGTTTACACACTTGTGTGTGTAAATATTTAGTTTTATTTGAAAGTATTAGGGCCCCAATGGAAACCAGTTTGAACTGTTTTGGCACACCTTAAGTAAAGAAATGTAATAAATACCATCCGATCGGAAACAATAACATAGCACTGGGCCTACTAGGCCTAAACCACTTTTCTTGCATAGCCTTTAAAAAATCGGCATCGGGAACAGCAACAATGCAACCGGTGTACTGATCTCTACAGCCAGCGGCTCAGAATTAACCACGACAGTCGAGCAAGGCAGTGTGGTTTCGGCCGACGAAACCTCACCCGCGGAAACTCCATTCCAATGATAAATTGTGTGTTTTTCATGTGTAGCCTATATGGAAATTTACTCGACACGTTATCCGGCCATAATCCGGGCCGAAGATGCCAAGATATTTCGCGCAGCAGTCGTACAATTCCCCGGTCTGGGCTGGAGCAATTATGATGGGCAATTCCGCTTGCGTATGGAGGCGAACCGTCGCGCTCCTATCCTGGGCCATGGTGGATGGAGCTCTGTAAAGCCGCTGCGGTCAGCGGCATGTTACCGCAGTAGTCGCTTGAAACATTTCCCTAATAAAATAAGCACTTCAATTCCCCCTCAGGTTTCCCCCTCAGGTTGCCGGGGAATCCATGTCGGTGCGTCCATAAAACCGTAGCCGTGAGCTAGATTGGGGCACGGCGCGTCGTCAGGTAGAGGAGGGCCCGCTACTCACGGCACCCCGCCCGCGACGCAATCTGGGAGCGACGGTCAGTTCTTTAATTCAACCGAAATTAACAAGTTGCAAGTATAAATAGTTATTAAGTAAGACTTGGAATTTGTGCGTTAAAAGAAAACCAAAATTAACAAGTTCACGTTTAATCTTTAGAAACAGTACGCCAAGCGCCCGCTCGTGCAAGTGGGGCTTATTCCGACCCATTTTACGAGCGGTGGGAAAAAACGGCGTGTATTTTCCAATTTGTTAAGTAATTTAGGCATATAGATCCAAGTCACGTGACAAATATAAAACACCGTGGCCAGCGCCCAACTGTTCGGGTGGGGCTAGTATCCAACCGTATTTCAATCGGTGAAAATCCTCGGTGAATTGGTGGCAAGCGTGCCAAGGAATGTTGGGCCCAGTGATGCCAATCGTGGCAAGTATTTGGGGGCAAGCGTGCCCAGTTTTTGGGGCAAGCGTGCCCCGTTTTGGGGCAAGCGTGCCCAGTTCGTTGGGGGCAGACGTGCCCCGTTTCTTATGGCAAACGTGCCAAAATTGTTATGGTTAAAATTGGTTAATCCTATGAAAAATTGTATTGAAAATGGAGGATTCAGGACTGTTAGGCTTAATATTTGAAATAAACTTGCGGATCGAAAAACTATGCCAAAAGTCAAACGAGCGTGGTGGCATGGCCTGCTTTGTGTGTAGTCTGAGAATAAGTGAAATAAATAAAATAAGTAAATATATTTTTGTAATCCAACCTTTTTTTCATTCTTAAGTTACAAATACTGTTTCAGGTCACTTATAAGAGTTATTTGTTACACAAATCATGTTTGTGCTCGAAATGTTAATTAAAGTGCTAATTACTTGCTAATTATATAGTGTCATTTATATTAATCATGTAAATGTAATTGCTTAATGTGTTACTTATGGACTAATTTAATTCTTCTTATGGAATAACTTGTTTCTTGTATATTTAGTTTTGATCCGATTTATTAGTTCTGTGATGTTATCATAATTATTTATCATAACTGGGCGCTGCGCCTCAATGGAAACCAGCTTCTGCTGTTTCGGCAGACAAAATAAATATGTGAAATAAAAAAAAAATCGTTCTTCAGTATCTTTATCCAACTTTTTTGCATTCTTAAGTTACAAATACTGGTTCAGGTCACTTATAAGAGTTATTTGTCACAAAAATCATGTTTGTGCTCGAAATGTTAATTTAAGTGCTAATTGCTGAAAATTAGTGTCATTCTTAAGTAACTTTATCCGACTTTTTTGCATTTACTGGGAGCCTCGCTTTCAGCCCGGAAGTGCGCAGACGGGGAAAATGTTAAATTCGTCGTCAAACGAGCAATTCATATCATTACATGTAACATGTAATCGTTGCTCTGTGTGAAAGCAAGTGATTAACTTGCTTTCACACGGAGTAACTATTAATGGGGATCCAGTGTATGTTTCCTTTATTTACACGGTTAAGTTATAGCTAAGTCTTTAGTATGGTCCATGAACTGTACCTCCAATGACAGACGTTACCATGTTCCCAATGGCTGCCACAAACCATAAGGTACCGATCCCTCCAGCGAACCTTTCTCGGCCCACAATCCGGCGAGTCAAGACCGCGGACATCGGCACGTAAACCCCGGCCGCAATCCCGATCAACCCCGCACACATTGCAAACCAAACCCAACTGACGCTGATAGCGATGACAGTTGAAGCAACGCACGCCAGGGCCACGGAGAAGCTGTAGATGTAAGCCGATTCGATCACGTTGGCGTCCACCAGATGACCGCACATAAAGCTGCTGGCGGTGTAGGAGATACCGATGATGGAGATCAAAGACGAGGCTTGTAGCTTGGGCACGCCCACGGACTCGGCTCGAGCTGCTAGATACGACAAGGTGATGCCGAAGACTGAACTATCGCCTAATGACACGATCACAAAGCTCACAAATACCCGATTGGTCCAGAAGAGCGATATGCCCGTGTGGTACAGAAAACTCTTCATGTTTTCAGTCCAATTTCCCCTCTGAGCTGACCTTGCCTCATTGACTGGATCGTCTGCTGCTGTGGCGATGGGCCCGCAGTCATTATGGGCGGAATTACTTGCAGGTTGGTTTGTTCCGTCGAAAGTAGCGTCTTCGGTCTCATCCCTACTGTCAACAAGCCGATGGTAGCTCCCCGGTCCATCTCGTTCCGAAACGATGCTTCCGTAGTTGTTTTTCCCGCCTACATCCGATTTTGTCTTCTTTTTTGTACCTGGCGGAGACCGCATAATCCCGGCACACACGAACACGTTGCCCTGTACGGCACTAGCAATCAAGATAGCTCCCCTCCAACCGAATTGCTCTACCAAGAAGCTGAAGAACATTGGCAGGATGACCATACCTACTCCACTGCCAGCTGTGGCTATTCCAAATGCCAGTGCGAAGTGCGCATGAAAGTACTCACTGATGATGACCAGGGTACCTGTGTAGGACATGCCGTAGCCGATACCTTCAAACACAAAATGTTAAAGAAGGAATGATTCCCACCGAATGGAATTTTGCAATTCACCATCACTTTAAGCTTTTGTTTTGCCATTGGCCAATACCAATTTATACCACTTTCAGCAATCTCATTTGTGCTATTAATAGATTTACATATTTTTGACACAGGAGTGAAACGTTTCAGTATCATTTGTGCAGCATACAAAATTTACGAATTTTTACATTTCCTAGAGTGGACTTTTGTATTTTACAAACGTCAAACAACAAAACTACTGAATTATTATGAAATAACCTTACTCGACTGTAATTACGTAATAGTCTTTAAATAGTCATCCTGTAAAATCATGGCACCTGGTATGGTCTCATTTTCAAGTGGAATTTGTGTATTAATTTCCAGCGATGGTCGGCCGACTATCGTTGGAAAAAGTTCCCGAGTAGTTCCCTGACGTCTATAAATTCCTCCGTTTTGTTTGAAGTAGGGTCAGGGAACCAGACTGCAATATTTTTTTTTTCTCCTTGTTTTTCCAGCATGCACACAAAACATTAAACAGGTCAGTGTTACAGTATTTGCTTTAAAATACTAACTCCCAAATCCATTTATTTCTAAAAATTACAGCAAAAGCAAATGTTGTATACTATTTTTAACGTACAATCTATTACAGTAAGTCCGGTTTTGACCTTTTTGTACTGTAAGTGCCTCAACTGCATGAGTGATATAAATTGATTGACATTATAGCTACATCACCCTTACATCAGGAAATGGCTTGAAGATTTTGAATAGCGAAAAAAAATCAATCCTTATGTTTGCGCAAAATATCTTTAAATAGATCATAAAACCAAACTGGGTGCATGCAGTGCATGACAACACTACACTTTGGGGAAATTGGTCATTGCATACACCAATGTACGGATTGGTACTAATTTCACCGGACTATATACAGGGTGTCCCCAAAAAATGTCCAGGCCAAACCAGGCAACATCAGAATCTAGATTTCGACAGATCCTGATGCGGGAACTTCTTACATGAAAAATAGTCTGTATTTCATCAAAATCAGTCAAGCCAATCAGAAGTTATGTCATTTTTTGTGCAGCAAGGTCAGCCCCCAACTAGGAGTGACTGACTGTGACATTTTTACATTTTTCATTCCAAGAAGCTGTCCGTCTGTGGTTATAGCAGCCCAGTCATGAAGGGAATCTCTCTGATCGTTTCTTGAGTCTGAAGTAAACTCCCTGGGTGGATGGTCTTTTGCTGCATAGGCTCTAGTGTTCTGTTTGTTGATGCACCCGTTCAGAGGAAACTTTGCCTCATCACCACAGATAAATCGTCGTCGCACAGCAGTGAACCATCTCGAATACCGCATCCTCCGCTCTGGATCACACGGAATCTTCCGGTTTTAAACAGAATTCCGATTTTTTTCCTCCAAATTTGTTGTCTTCGAGTTCAATGTAAATTTGAAATAAAATTTGGGGGGTGAGTTGTAAAGGGGGTAATGTTGGATTACCACTGTGGAGCTGAAAATCCCCCATTATTCAGAGTGAAATTTCTGAGTTGAGACATCGTTTTTATAGACTGGTTCTCGGTCCCTCCGTTGTCCTTCGGACTTCAAATGTATATTATATACATATGGGGACCGGGAACCAGTCTAGGCTGTCATTCACACAAAATGGCGGACGGTGTTTCCGAACCGCGGTTTGTTTTCCTAACAGACGACGAAATATTGGAACTCGTAGGCGATACTGACGCTGCTAACACAAAGACAATGAAATATACAGTCAAACGATTAGAGGAATTTACAAGACACGCAGGAACAACAATTAAAGCTTTAACTGATTCGGAACTGGACCACTTTTTGTCGCGGTTTTATGCGGGACTGAGAAGGTAAACGGCACGTTGTACACAAAGAAATCCAGGCATTGTATATAACAAATAATGAATGTTTCACAATCCTTACCATCGCACTCATAAACATTCATTATTTGTATACTGTCACATAAAATTGGACTGCATGGGATGCGAAGTGTTATACGAAAAACGGAGGAATTTAGCGATGTTTATCTTGGCGAGGTCGTTGGCGGCAACAATTCGTCTTTGGAAAGCGTCTTTGCATTGATTACTACTGATTTTACCTGTCATGAATGGAAGTGTTACAAAGAGGATGGAGAGTTCCCTTGCGAACGATGCGATGAGAAGTCCGGCGAACGAAAGGCCGGCCCCAGCCGCGACCACGGGGCGAACCCCATAGCGTGTGGTCAGTGCACCAGCAAAGGGCGCTGTAGGAGCAAAAAGGACACCGCTCTATTAAAACCCCTTGCGTACGGATGACGCCAAATGGCGCAAGAAAAAGTGGCACCAGGTCGGATGACGCCATTTGCCGCTATATTGTTGGATTATTGTGTATGTTACGCTTGACTGCACAAGCACATATTGTGGCTGTTTCGCTTGGCTGCATAGGCCTCCCAGGCACCCCGGCGCCTCACTACGATAACCGTACTCAAGGGGTATAAACCCCTTGCGTACGGATGACGCCTGTGGGCGCAAAAGGCCGGATGACGCCACTGGCCGCTGTTTCTGCATTATTGGATTATTGTAGCGGTTCGATTTGGCTGCCAGAACCGCCGCGACAAATATAGTCAAACATGGACCCTACTGCAAGATTATGTAAACGAGTTTCAGATCTTGTACACAAAGCTATGGAGACACAGATGTTGTGTATTTGATGACATCATGCGGTGGCTCATGAATATGGACATTTGTTATTAGCACAAAAATATTGAAATTACTGGCTAGAATTGTTACAAAGGAGGTGAAAATTCAGTTAGGGAGCATTTCATATTGCCCAGATGCGGTATTGATGGCGGTACCGCTGATTTCTTTGCGGCCCGCTTTCTGTACCTCAAACCTTGCTAATGAATGGAACGCCAGGTGGCTTATAGAACAAGCTCATTATAACACCCAGCTGGAAGTTAATGCTGGTACCGAAAAAAGCCAGCGGTGCCGCTGTTGATACCGCTTTCAGACAATATGAAATGATCCCTTACATAGAAAAAGGCCGTATTGCATGACTCCTAAAAGGGTCTCGTCTTTAACACCATGTGGTATCTATATCGAAGCACTCGTAGTATAGATACTACATGGTGCTAATTTAACACCATAGTTTTTGCAGTGTATAGGAATAGTACGATTTTGTTAGAAGACACTGGTACAGCCGTAGAGTACCGGAGTGATGATGTCAGCGGCAGTGACGATGTCAGCGGCAGTGACGTAACCAGATCAAGCGATCTTCACACTGTGAATACCTTTGGTGTGATTTTCACATTTAAAGCAAGATATGGGACGGCGGGAATCCCGGATCCTCAGGAATTCCTTTCAGATCTAGGGGGATGTGTTAGGTAACAATGGTCTGGAGTGTGTATATAGGGTGTAGGGACACGAGGGGGTACCCTTGGTCCTATATCTTGCTGGGTATAGATTTTCCATTCAACCAGATTTCTATTTTAAACTACTCCTGTGACGTCACTCTATTCAGAAAAGTGTCGATTCTTTTAAATTAAACTACTCTTGTGACGTCACTCTTTTAATAAAAGTGTCGATTCTTTTTAATTAAACTACTCTTGTGACGTCACTCTATTAATAAAAGTGTCGATTCTTCTTAATTAAACTACTTTTGTGACGTCACTCTATTAATAAAAGTGTCGATTTTTTTCAAAGAATGTACAGTTGGATGTCCAGTGCACAGGGCATTTAAAACGCCCTTATTTAATTCGATTGAGCGCGTTCAAGAAGTGAACATTATTCCATTGTTTCGTTACGCAACACGGGGACCATATGGGGCAAAGCTTCACGTATAGCTGTAGCTCACCACTGAACAATGGACTTAATTCATCTCATACCTCAAAGCATTAGTAAGAATTTACAAGAACAGCCTTACTAAAGCACAGAAGCATGACCAGTAGGGAAGAAGATAGCCAGCCCACGACAGCTGAGCTCTGGGGAAACTCGTTGAACCACTCAATGTAGAATATCCCGATGGAAGAGGCCACCCCATCGGTCAGAATGCTGACGACAAAGCTTGCCAGTACAACTGGCCAATGGCGCGCTTCCGATTCCCGTGAGAGCATTCTGCACAGCTGAAAATAAGTGAAACAAAAATGCATTATAGAAAACTGTCGGCACAGTTGGTCGATTTATTTTTTTAATTCCAGCTGGTTCATCAGCAATGTGAACCCGTAAAGCCTGCGTAGTGTCCAATCAGTGCAGTAAGACCCAGACATTTAACTTAACGGGCACATTTTAGTGGTAATGCGTTTATTTATAGCTACCTTCCATTAACATTCAGCTAAAATCAACCCTGGGGAAATATGTTAGTTATTTAATTGAAAAACAAGAGGGGTGCACGATTTGTATTGAAGGGCATGTATTTCCAACACCTAAGTGAAATCATACCCTTTGAAAAATTAGGAAAGGACCCACGCAACTTTTCACCTTAAAATTAACATAAAAGGCGAAAACTTAACGAAGATTACACTGTGAACAAGTAACAATGGATTTAGTGCCAAGTAACAATGGGTGTTCATTGTTAGGACACTGCTTTTCTTTTGTTAGATGTTAATAGTGTTATGACCAGAATTATCATGAAAAGAGTATTTTCAGGACGTCGTCGTCGTCATCGTCCTTGTATTATTAAAGTCATCATGATAAAAATACCAAACGGCTTCTGCCCTCCAAACTCTTCAAGAAGATGTGACCCTAGATATTGAAAAAACAATGAATCCAATTACTCTTTCTAATATCGCTTTAGAGTGGCGTAATGAGGGGCGGGGGGCATTGTGTCACGCCCACCATTGAGGCCTTTTCCCCAGTCATTCCCCCATCCCCCTTAGAACTTTGAGTTAAAGAAATGTGTGTTTTTTACTGTTAAAACTCATTGAGTTTCTCTTACTACAAAATAGGCCACCTTACGTCCCTCCCCGTTGCAAAAAACTCACAAAATTGCAAATTTTACAAACAAAAGTAGTGACTATCGTCTGGTGTGTTTTAAAACCCAGCGATGTGCTTAACGCCTCAACTGCACTTCAATGCAAACGATTTGATTGGTCGTTTCAATAAATATACCTAAATTTTAAATCCACAGTTTGTAGGATGTCACACAATTTGAAATGTGCCTTATGTTAATTAATGTGGTGACATGCCGCGTCACCGCAAGGGGGTCGGCACCAATAATTAGTCGGGACGGCGTGTGCAATTCACTCAGGGGAAATGAATGAGCCCTTGTAGTAACTAAACTCTGATCGTAGGCCACCATGTCCTTTGATTTATTGCCGAGATGATTTCCTTAAATGTAATATGCAATATTTGCAAACATAAACAATAAAAAATAATATATTATGAAATACCTTACTTGACTGTTCCCTCATATTGCTTGCTGTATGGATATGGATTTTTGGTTTGCTAAGAGGTGCATTAAATTCAAAAATATGGCTCTAAACTGTAATAACCTTACTGTGAAAACTATTTGTAAAATGGGCCAGTTCTTTCTCTATATTATGGGGGGTAACTTTAGGTTTTTGTGTTCCAGATATAACATGTGCTCTTCTAATGTTATAAAGGAATGGAATGCCTTTTGTTGTAGTAATGAAGACAGGATTAGGGTTGCTAATCAGATTAGGGAGATTGCTACCATGAGAGACAGCCATACAAGCGGTTTCTGTAGTAGGGCTGAATGTAATAGTTTTTTAGAGTTTCTGTGTACTGTCTAAATATGTATTTTTTTATTTGTGTATTATTGTTTTTGTTTAATTTGTATGTGTATATGATTTGTATTTCTTTCTATTTTGCAATTTTATGCGAATAAAGAATTTGAACTGAACTGAACTGTAAGTGAATTATGGTCTCAAGCATCCAGTGAAATCATGGCACCTGGTGTACTGTCAGTTTCGAGAAAAGTTGGAATTTTTGTATAAGTTTTCAGCGGCGGAAAGGAATATAGAGGAATTATAGAAAAGGAAATTGTGAAAAGGTGAAACAAATCAAGACACGCAACGTACTTTCGTTTTCCTTTATTTTGAATGCAAAAAGTGCTAAATAGAATGCGCAGAAATGAAAACAAATATTAGAACTAGATATCTGGTGCAGTGTTTGTGGACAAACACATGGCTGTTTTGTTTTTTTGTGTAAAATTATGTGATTTAAATGAAATTTCAAAAATGAAAAAAATCATAGAAAATTAGCCGATGACGTCATCATGACGTCACCATGACGTCACATACATTTTCATCTAACACATGCTGGCATAACTAAATACCACGTTTTAACTTAATGTGACTTGTACTTTTGTAGATATATGGTTTCCAAAAATGCCCCTTTAAGATGACGTCACGTGACATGTGATGACGTCATCATGACCTAAAAGTTCGGCGCACATTCTGAGCAGTTGGTGTAAGTATCTGCCTACGACTTGTCTAACGACTTGAAAAAAAGACTAGAGATCAACTCTTTATAGACAGCATGCCACATGAAAGCCATGGTTTCTGTCCTTCCCAGAATTCCTTTGTGTTATATTGAATTTGGTCACAATTTTTTAGATGCCTGCTATTTCTTAATACTTGAGTGAGCCACGATCACGAAATTGTTGAATTAGGTAGAGAAAAATTCAATGTATACATTTTTAATCGGACCGACCCTTACATGCGTTAAAAAAAAAAATTGATGACGTCATTATGACGTCACACAATTTTTGCCTTTTAGGGCATATCTTTGAGACATACCAAAAGCTGTATCAAAAAGAATTTTGAAAATCTCTTGTTTTGTTTGCGAGATATATTTAAAAGAATGTTACGATTTCAAAATTTCAAAAATTCATAACAAATCACGTGATGACGTCATCATGACGTCACTTTGGATTTTGCATCCTAGTACCAGTATCTACCTACCCACCAATTTTCATGACGATCGGACCTATCCTTATATGTGTTTTAAAAAAGCACATTTTTGATGATGTCATCATGACGTCACACATTTTTTTCCTTTTTAGGGCATATCTTTGAGACCTACCAAAGCTATAACAAAAAGAATTTTGAAAATCTCTTGTTTTGTTTGCCAGATATATTGAAAAGAATGTTACGATTTTCAAAATTTCAAAAATTCATAACAAATCACGTGATGACGTCATCATGACGTCACTTTGGATTTTGCATCCTAGTACCAGTATCTACCTACCCACCAATTTTCATGACGATCGGACCTATCCTTATATGTGTTTTTAAAAAGGACATTTTTGATGATGTCATCATGACGTCACACATTTTTTTCCTTTTTAGGGCATATCTTTGAGACCTACCAAAGCTATAACAAAAAGAATTTTGAAAATATCTTGTTTTGTTTGCCAGATATATTTAAAAGAATGTTACGATTTTCAAAATTTCAAAAATTCATAACAAATCACGTGATGACGTCATCATGACGTCATTTTGGATTTTGCATCCTAGTGCCAGTATCTACCTACCCACCAATTTTCATGACGATCGGACCTATCCTTATATGTGTTTTAAAAAAGCACATTTTTGATGACGTCATCATGACATCACACATTTTTTTTTCTTTTAGTGCATATCTTTGAGACATACCAAAGCTATAACAAAAAGAATTTTGAAAATATCTTGTTTTGTTCGCTAGATATATTAAAAAGAATATTACGATTTTCAAATTTCAAAAATTCATAAAAAATCACGTGATGACGTCATCATGACGTAAATGTTCGGCATATATTCTGAGCAGTTAGTCTAAGTGTCTGCCAAGTTTGAAGTCAATCGGTAACATAAAAGTAGCCAAAGTGCCGGTAAGAAAGAAAACGTGTACAAATGCTATGGGAAAAAGTCTGAAAAGGAAAAAAAAAAAAAAAAAAAAAAAAAAAAAAAAAAAAGAAAAAAAAAAAAATCTTAACGAAAACAAGGGCTGTTTTGGAAAAGTTTCCAAAACAGCCAATAACCCTTAACCAAACCGACTGCTTAATTGAATGAACACTTAAAGCGAATGACATAACTTCAACTTGGGATGTGTTAAACATGAAAATGCCAGGTATGGAAACCGATTTACGAACCACGGGAACGACAACGAGGATGAGCTAATTCGCTTTAAATTGGCCACTATCAAACATTTCCACTATATTTTTGCGAAACTGGCCGGGAAAACCTATAGTTGTCTACAAAATAATAATGAAACAAGAAATAGTGAGTATGGACACGGGGTGGATGGTACAGTCAATGCATAATCATTTCAATTAACGCTCAGTGCATTTACATGTATAATAGACAACGTGATGCGGTGAGTGCTTTTACAACAACATCGTACAAATTTGACATCTTTGCACCCAAAAGACTAACGACTTTAGTCATCAAAAACTACGCTTGTATGTTCTATCAATACATTCACCAAATCCTAGAGACACTCGCCCAGCGGCGGGATTTTTCGTCAAGGTTGGGGGCGGAAGAAAAAACACATAACCAACAATAGTTGTTAAAAAGCGTTTTGTCTCTTGTGAATCCTGGGAAATTGTAGAAAATGTGTGCTGATCTTTGTGTATTCTGGTGCATGCATACTGGTGCATGTAAAAGCCAATTACCCATAAAATGTATGTGGCAAGGGGTGGGGGACCGTACTGCCATAGCCCCCCCCCCCCCCCCCCGTCCTATACCCGAGATCACCGCCCATGCACTCGCTTCAAGCTTCGGAGGAATTTCCCCCTTTATTCTCGGTGACCAGCCACGAATCGTCATTTACGCGACAAGTCAATATGTTATAACACAGATAGCATCATGGTATTGAACCAAATGTTGGGCCATCAAAACTGTTTTGTGAATTGGGCCAACATTGGCTGTCAATGTTGGTCCAGTGTAATTTTGCTTATCGGCATCTTGTTGGCCCAATTATTAATGCTGGCCTATAACGTTGGCCAAACATTACAGTTGGTTCAACATTGGACCGTTGTTGGCCCACTCTATTGAGAAGCCTTGAGCCACCATTGCACCATCAAAGTTCAAAGGTTTTCCCACATTAAGCCATCAAAACTGCCATTTGTCATGCTGTCGTCTCTCATTAAAACACTTAGAAAATATTAAAATAATCACAAATCATACTAAAATTACACACCAACATCCAACTCACAACTTCACATACACAAACAATAAAATGGTAGACTATAGAAAGAGTATAAAAACACATACCACTGTTAACTCTTGATGGTGGTGCAATGGTGGCTCAAGTTTTCTCAATAGAGTGGGACAACAACGGTCCACTGTTGAGCCAGCTCATGTTTGGCCAACGTCAGGCCAGCATTAACATTGGGCCAACAAGACGCCGATGAGCAAAATTACACTGGCCCAACATTGACAGCCAATGTTGGCTGAACAATAGTTTTGATGCCCCAACATTGGTTTAATATCATGATGCTATCTGGGTAGCAGGCTGAATCTGCTAGACTCAATTATTGCAATGAATGCCTGCAAGTACATGTTCATCAGAGCGATGTACGAGTATACTGCAGCAGAAGGTTAGGAAAATGACGTCAAGATCGTTTTTCTGAGTACCCACCGAGTATAATACATGAAATATTTTTCCCCGAAATCCCCCCCCCCCACCCAAATACTGAAGTTTAAGAACATACACACTTCTTGAAGCATAATTGAGGCAAAAGGTTCACTAACCGTTTCATTAAGGATTGATAAAATCCAGTGCGTGCAGAATTCCAGTCGATGTCGCAGACAGTTAAACTGAAAACTAGTTTCAGGTGCGGCTGCAATCGTATATGAACTAGCTAGAGTGTGCACAATGTAAAATGGTGTACAGATTCAAAATGAACCGGTACGTTGCCGAAATATAATCATAACCCTGTTGCCCGTTGTCGGCGAAAGGAAATTTATGGCACTCAAGCGGTGAGAGATATCATTGAACGGCACGGCAAGCCAGTACAATTGTACTCTCCCCACCATCCTGGTCAGGACTTTCTTTTGTCCTACACACTAACCCATACCCATACACTAAGCATGCAGTTTGCCTGTCCTCACTTTTCCGGAACAAAGAAATAAACGTGAGGACAGTATTCCCTTTGTTATACCCTCTTTTTTGTCCTCGCCAATACGTCAATAATAATACATGTATATTTGTTTAACATGAGGGAATGAAAGAGAAAACAAACATTTGCACTGTCTTTTTGCTATTGACATTTCAACACCTTTGCCAGCTTATCTTTGTAATCTATTAGCCAGACGATTGCTTGTAATCTGATAAGCAATACATGCACAAGTCACACATAATATACAGCATGAAGAGCATCAGATTTATCCCAGTAATTATCGTTATCAGCTTTGCAGTGGTCGTTTTTCACGATTAAATGTTTGCGAAGTAGTCACACAGGATACTGGGGCATTCTTTCCAATAGAAATGAAGAGTTCCTGCAGATGTTTCTGTGTTAAAACTAATAACTCACATCGATAAGAATTTAAATCAACAAAGAATTAAACCACTGGTATCTTAAGTTTATTGACACCAGATAAACAATGCAGATTTTGAGAGCCTCCTAACTGGGATACCTCTTGTGGGATGTGGACAAAATGGGTTTATTTGGGAAGTCGGGTTGGCCCAGTGGTACTTTCATCGCCTTCCACCGCTGTGACCCTGGTTAGAATCCCGTCCATGGCCGACATGTGGATTGAGTTTTAAATCCCTGCCCGATTCTTGACCTTCCTAGAACAGTCTGGGATTCCCCACCAGTCTGGTTTTCGAACCCTGCCAATTAGAACATGGTGTTTGTGCCATTGGGAAAGACACTTAACTACCCAGGAGTAAATGGGTACCTGAGAGGGTCCGACCGAGGCCACTTGAGCGCTGATATCGGCTGCCGCGTGGTCCAGGGCCTGGTGAACGGGGTAATAATTGTAAAGCGCTTTGAGATCGTTGATACGATGGAAAGCGCTATAAGCATACCTGTTAAAGTAGCCTTAAGGAGACATTTTGTCTTAATTTTGTTTATACCTTAGGGAGACGAGTGACATTAGGGAGACATTTCAGTGTCTCCCTAATGTCACAGCTTCTAGGCCTATTTAGAGGCGGAATTTTACTGTCGAAACTGAGTTGTATCGATAGAGATTGGTCCAAAACATAAATATAACAAAATTCGTGGGGGTAGGATAAGGGAAAGTGGGGTTAGGCTTCATGAAAGTTGAAAAAATTTGTGCACGCGTCTATGGCAATGTTTCCCAAATGACTCATCGCCGGTTTTTGGCACTTCATGAACTCTTTATCAGAGTTCATACACGCCTGGCTGAGCGTCAACTCCTTGACATGGCAGGGAATTCTTTGTTCGTCACTCGCTACTGGCTGCCACCTCAACAATAGTCTTGGTTCAAGACGTTGTTACGTATATACGCGATAACCGGCCGCCGCGAGAGGGCGTTATCACGACAAACTATTAATAGCCACGAACCGCCAGTAACAACGTCTTGGGAATTTCGTAAAATCTCCCCCCGAAAAATGGGGGAAACTAGTGCGCATGCGTTAATTCTGTATGAAAATGAGGAACATTTTCTCTTCACGCACGCGCACATACGAAAAAGAGCTTCCATGAAGTTGCACATAGTCTGGTCGCTATCTATCTGGCCGAAGGGGCGCTGGTAAGTTCGTGATCGAAGCTGCTATGCTTTGCATTGCATTGCGGCCGGTCGGCCGGCTATGCGCTAGCGGCTGCAGTGTTCACCGCTCGTGTTCGCATGCGACGTCTTGCAACTGTGACGATCGACGCGAGGGAGATACGACGGGGAAGGTGCCGGGCGGGACCGGGCAGGCAACCTGGGTGATGGTGTGTGATCTGCGGGAAATTACTTGTTACATGCGAGAAATACCTCTCCATTATATTAAACCGTCAGGGATCGGACAACTCGACCTTTGGCCGACTCGACTCGAGACAACTCGACCGTTGAGACAACTCGACCGTCTTTGCGTCAAATGGGAAGACAAGTCGTCCGTGGAGACAAGTCTTCCGTTGAGACAAGTCGTCCGCTGAATTGAAGTCGACTCGGAGGTAGGAGAATCGCTGGGGTTTCTCGGCGGGGATTCGCGTCCAGCCTCAAAGCAAACATGAGCCTGAATTTTTGTCGAGTTTCACCAGTGTAGAAAACCCGCAGGAGATCTAGTGCGTCTCAGTATCTTTGTGAACTGTGTGACAATCGAATTACCAGAGTACGACAATCTCCGTTTTCCCCGGCCGTAAAGACTAGGACCTCGTGAACTATTTGTTTTATTATTATCACCGCCTTTTCTATTTTATATCTAAATCAAATCACCCAACAAGGTCTCCTCAGCACCATTGGTATAATATAATCATATTCAGCCCCGTTAAGATTTTCTGTTTATTATATTTCCATCATTCCGGAACTTTTTAGTTCATTTCCCTCGTCCCTACCAAACAATCTAAATAGCACGGACCTGTACCTTTATCTTCATACTAACACTCTTACTAACATTCTTACCGATTTTATAATCGAAAAAGGCCCTATTTCCCCAGGCTCCCTGAAACAAGAAAACATATCGAACAGAAAGGGGATGTTTAGTACTTCCAAATGGTGAGCGATATGGTAAGGTACACAGCAACACTTTTCACTAACAGAGGGAAGTTTGGAGAGGGTGCTCTAGGGAGCTTTGAATTTCCCGTGTTAAGCACTGTGTCGCGGGCGTGATTGAGCAAATGTCCGCAAGTTTTTCATATGATGGAAATATTCTAAATTTGTGTGCCTGTTCTGCTTCAGGAACATTCATTCGGTTGATTATGAAAGCAAAAATAAGAATACTTACATTTTGTTTGCTTCTCAGTTATTCAGAAGTCGGAGACCGGGGAAAAATGGCAAAATCATCAGAAGTTTTCAGAAGACGACTTGTCCCTATCTGACTCGGAGGAGGAGGAACATGAGAATGAAATCGGTATAATTGTTCCCTACTTATGTATGAACCCAGAAGTCTAGAAAGACGACAGCGATATAACCAGAGAGGAAAGCACAATTCCTGGCATTCACAACGCGTATCGATCGATGGAGAAGTAGACGGAAGGCTCGGCAACAACTGGTGAGCCCCCAAAAGACGGCTTTAAGGAATTACTAAATTGTATTCAAACAATAACGTGTACATCAGTAAATTGGTTCACATACACGTCACCGTTTTCACGAAGAGACAAACATGTCAAAAATGAAAACAAAATTCGATTTCGATTTGTTTTCACTGTTTTGCTTTAAAACACTCTACTTAACCATTTTGACATGCTTCTGTAAGCAACACATCATTAATTTCCAAATTACATTAATTATGCAAAGGGCAGACATCTCGATAATTGCATTTTGCGTTTTCACGAAGAGACGCAAAGATGCGTGCCCCTTGAACGCGTACAAAACGTATTGCACGGAAATGCGTAAAAGTAGGTCAACCGAGATTTTCGTTTTCACGAAGAGACACACATCTTTGTTACATTCTCAGCTGCGCGCACGTAAACACGTGCGCGCCCCTTCCATATGGAAAAACACATTGAACAGAAAGGGCCACAATGTAATTTTCGTTTTCGCGAAGGGACACACATCTTTACTAATTAATTTAGGCTAATTAACCACCGTGTTAATTCTAATTACTGGGTTCACGTAAAAATTCACCTCTCATAGAATCACGTGAATGTTTCCTTACTGCACAAAGTTGTTGCAAAGTAGTATTTTTTGCAGTTATAAAATAGGAGAAACTTCTCTTGCGATTATCTTGAAAACGCTTTTTCTTCAAAATCCAGATGTGTGTCTCTTCGTGAAAGCGGTGACGGTTTGTCTGATTGATTTCCCGAACGAAATGTTGTGAAGGTTACCGCAAGTCACAAGTCCTACTGTCGGAAATAGACGTCTACGTATGTAAGCAATATATAATGTACATGTATAATACGTGTACATGCATATCAAGTAGGGCCTACTGAAATGCTAAACACTCTCGGACTAGGAAAAGTTCTATCTACTTTGTTGACTGACATTGCTGGCCAGCATTTATTGTATGTTTTAATGCATGTAATATACTTATGAACAGTCTGAAATATTAGTCTCCAAAGTATACTTGTGACCCAGCTCAACAAGTCGTCAGAGCTACTTTTATGTTATATACACCTTTACACATGGCTTATACAGTGGAAATCAATAGGAATTGTCAAGGTTTTTACCAACATAATGTCCATATATCACCAGGATGTCAAACTGATGTGCATGATGAGTCAACTACGCTCTTTTCATAGCACCCCGTCACATTTTACTTAAAGAAAGTAACCAAATTGACCAGCCCGACGTGTTCTTTAACCACTTTTTCCCTCTGTGGTAGTTGAGTGAATGCTGGGCCAGCGGTCGTCCGGAACCAGTCTAGTCCACAGCAAGTGTAATCCTAGCATCGAGACTGCGCACAGACCGCTCACCACCGCTTCAAAGACAAATCCTGCACCGTAACTCCCGGTAATGTCGTGCAGGAAGCCTGCGGGTAAGAACCATCGAAAAAAATGGTTATACAAATTGAGAAAGGTTTTAGAAAAGGCGGTCAGTTACTGACACTGAATAAAGCCGTACATCAATCGATTTATTATTGCATGCATTAAAAGGAGCGATGAAATGTAGGGCACCTTTCTTGTCAGGTTACTATACTCTGCATTTTCACATTTGCAGAATTTCTAGGGAGTATTTTAAACATTTTGGTTTTTATGATAATGCAGTATCCATATTCACGAATCCAAAGCATGACGTCATGAATAGGCACAACAGCAGTGTCGTGCATAGCTTCATATTTAACTACATTTTCTTTGAGTAAGTTCCATGTTTGTCTTGATTTTCATGTTAACGTTTGGTGTTCCTGATATGTAAATTGAACAGGGATTTTTCTCCCCGACGTAATATTATATGAAGCACTCTATGCTCAGTGCTTTCCGAGAGCATGTGTGAACAAATTCACAGGCTTACTCGGGCAGGATTCGAACCCACGACTTTCTGCTTACTGGTGCAGACGTCTTAACCACTCGACCACAGAGCTTGTCGGGGTCGGCTGGCCGATTCGAATCCAATGTAACAGCGGGTACGCGTAATCAGTCAGAAGATGGAATTTGCGTCGGAGATGATGTAAATTAAAACAGAGATTTCTTAATAATACGCTTTTGACAAGGAGTTCCTTGTTTTTAATTACAAACCTAAAAATCGCTTTCTTGCAGACGTGATTGAAAGATTTTCTTAAAATGAAAAGACCACAACTTTCCTTTCACTTCCAATAGACGAATTTTACATCGACGCAAATAGCACCGATCTCCGCACATCCGGGTTTGAAGGCGAGGTAATGTACTAAGCAAACAGTCTTTTTCGCGCACATGTAGGCTACATTCGTGTACAATTTATACACGGCAAATACTTTTGAATTTTGAAAATTCGCTGATCGAGTCGTCCAAAAACAATCAAATGCAGGTAAGTTTGAGAACTAATATTATTCTTTGAAAAAGTTGAACATCATGTCGATTAAGAATGGATTTGGACGATTTTTGTCGTGATGAACCAGTACCACTTGTCCATGTTGACTATGCGCTATAATGCTGTCGTTTGGCGCAATTTATGCATGCAATGAATGGATTTGTTGAATAGCAGTTTGTTTAGTACTGGGAGCCTCGCTTTCAGCCCGGAAGTGCGCAGACGGGGAAAATGTGAAATTCGTCTGTCAAATATGTCATCGTTGCTCCGTGTGAAAGCAAGTGGTTAACTTGCTTTCACACGGAGTAACTATTAATGGGGATCCAGTGTATGTTTCCTTTATCTACACGATTAAGTTATAGCTAAGTCTTCAATATGGTCCTAAATATCGTCCATCAACTGTACCTCCAATGACAGGCGTTACCGTGTTCCCAATGGCTGCCACAACCCATAATGTACCGATGCCTCCAGGGAACCTTTCTTGGCCCACAATCCGGCGAGTCATGACCGCGGACATTGGCATGTAAACCCCGGCCGCAATCCCGATCAACCCCGCACACATTGCAAACCAAACCCAACTGACGCTGATAGCGATGACAATTGAAGCAACGCACGCCAGGGCCACGGAGAAGCTGTAGATGTAAGCCGATTCGATCACATTGGCGTCCACCAGATGACCGGAAATGAAGCTACTGGCGGTGTAGGAGATACCGATGATGGAGATCAGAGACGAGGCTTGTAGCTTGGGCACGCCCACGGACTCGGCTCGAGCTGCTAGATACGGCAAGGTGATGCCGAAGACTGAACTATCGCCTAATGACACGATCACAAAGCTCACAAATACCCGATTGGTCCAGAAGAGCGATATGCCCGTGTGGTACAGGAAACTCTTCATGTTTTCAGTCCAATTTCCCCTCTGAGCTGACCTTGCCTCATTGACTGAATCGTCTGCTGCTGTGGCGATGGGCCCGCAGTCATTATGGGCGGAATTACTTGCAGGTTGGTTTGTTCCGTCGAAAGTAGCGTCTTCGGTCTCATCCCTACTGTCAACAAGTCGATGGTAGCTCCCCGGTCCATCTCGTTCCGAAACGATGCTTCCGTAGTTGTTTTTCCCGCCTACATCCGATTTTGTCTTCTTTCTTGTAGCTGGCGGAGACCGCATAATCCCGGCACACACGAACACGTTGCCCTGTACGGCACTAGCAATCAAGATAGCTCCCCTCCAACCGAATTGCTCTACCAAGAAGCTGAAGAACATTGGCAGGATGACCATACCTACTCCACTGCCAGCTGTGGCTATTCCAATTGCCAGTGCGAAGTGCCCATGAAAGTACTCACTGATGATGACCAGGATACCTGTGTAGGACATGCCGTAGCCGATACCTTCAAACACAAAACGTTAAAGAAGGAATGAATCCCACCGAATGGAATTTTGCAATTCACCATCACTTTAAGCTTTTGTTTTGCCATTGGCCAATACTAATTTATGCCCCTTTTAGCAATCTCATTTGTGCTATTAATAGATTTACATATTTTTGACACAGGAGTGAAACGTTTCAGTATCATTTGTGCAGCATAAAAATGTAACGAATTTTTACATTTCCCAGAGTGGACTTTTGTATTTGTGCAGTCAGTAAACAATACTTAAAGGTATAGTATACAGTTGCAAACGTCAAACAACAAAACTACTGAATTATTAGGAAATAACCTTACTCGACTGTAAGTACGTAATAGTCTTAATCATCCTGTAAAATCATGGCACCTGGTATGGTCTCATTTTCAAGTGGAATGTTTGTATCAATTTCCAGCGATGGTCGGCCGACTATCGTTGAAAAAAGTTCCCGACCTGATATTCCCTGACGTCTATAAATTCCTCCGTTTTGTTTGAAGTAGGCTCAGGGAACCAGACTACAAGATTATATTATTTTCTCCTTGTTTTCCCAGCATGCACACAAAACTTTAAACAGGTCAGTGTTACAGTATTTGCTTTAAAATACTAACTCCCAAATCCATTTATTTCTGAAAATTACAGCAAAAGCAAATGTTGTATACTATTTTTAATTTCGGTTTTGACCTTTTTGTACTGTAAGTGCCTCAACTGCATGAGTGATATAAATTGATTGACATTATAGCTACATCACCCTTACATCAGGAAATGGCTTGAAGATTTTGAATTCTTTGGGGAAATTGGTCATTGCATACATCAATGTACGGATTGGTACTAAATTAACCGGACTATATAGACATATTTTATTATACAACGCCTGAATAAATCCCCTCCATCCGATTGGTGGATCGTCGATCACGTGCATTGAATTATTCGTCCCATCGCACGACGCGAACCCGCACCGCCAAAAAAAGTTCTATCACATGGTTCTATCAACCGGTAACGCGTTTGACTGGACTGGTTCTCGGTCCCTCCGTTGTCCTTCGCACTTCAAATGTATATTATATACATATGGGGACCGGGAACCAGTCTAGGCTGTCATTCACACAAAATGGCGGACGGTGTTTCCGAACCGCGGTTTGTTTTCCTAATAGACGACGAAATATTGAAACTCGTAGGCGATACTGACGCTGCTAACACAAAGACAAATGAATTATACAGTCAAACGATTAGAGGAATTTACAAGACACGCAGGAACAACAATTAAAGCTTTACTGATTCGGAACTGGACCACTTTTTGTCGCGGTTTTATGCGGGACTGAGAAGGTAAACGGCACGTTGTACACAAAGAAATCCAGGCATGCAATCTGTCGGATTTATTCAGGCGTTGTATATAACAAATAATGAATGTTTCACATTCCTTACCATCGCACTCATAAACATTCATTATTTGTATACTGTCACATAAAATTGGACTGCATTGGGATGCGAAGTGTTTTTTATACAAAAAACGGAGGAATTTAGCGATGTTTATCTTGGCGAGGTCGTTGGCGGCAACAATTCGTCTTTGGAAAGCGTCTTTGCATTGATTACTACTGATTTTACCTGTCATGAATGGAAGTGTTACAAAGAGGATGGAGAGTTCCCTTGCGAACGATGCGATGAGAAGTCCGGCGAACGAAAGGCCGGCCCCAGCCGCGACCACGGGGCGAACCCCATAGCGTGTGGTCAGTGCACCAGCAAAGGGCGCTGTAGGAGCAAAAAAGACACCGCTCTATTAAAACCCCTTGCGTACGGATGACGCCAAATTGCGCAAAAAACAGTGGCACCAGGTCGGATGACGCCATTTGCCGCTATATTGTTGGATTATTGTGTATGTTACGCTTGACTGCACAAGCACATATTGTGGCTGTTTCGCTTGGCTGCATAGGCCTCACAGGCACCCCGGCGCCTCACTACGATAACCGTACTCAAGGGGTATAAACCCCTTGCGTACGGATGACGCATGTGGGCGCGAAAGGCCGGATGACGCCACTGGCTGCTGTTTCTGCATTATTGGATTATTGTAGCGGTTCGATTTGGCTGCCAGAACCGCCGCGACACCCCGACGTCTCCCGTAAAATACCGTGCCCAAGGGGTTATTTTAACACCTTTTTTGTGTACTCCGGTTCGTGTATTGTAAATCAGTGATGTCATATTTATGGAAAAGAATTTTCACACTATTTTCATAACATAACATAACCACCTGAGCGAGAGTATTTTGCTTGATACCGTACAGTCATAAAGCTTTTATCGTCAGACAGAATGCAATGATCTGTGTGTGGTCGCCGCCGCCGCACCTCCAATCTTTCCCATTCGCTCAGTGCACGGCATTGGCCCTCAACATTGCGTGCGTTTTTCTGCTGGAAACGAAATGCTGCTGCCATTTACCGCATCCAGTACTCAAGGGGTTAAAGACGAGACCCTTTTAGGAGTCATGCAATACGGCCTTTTTCTATGTAAGGGATCATTTCATATTGTCTGAAAGCGGTATCAACAGCGGCACCGCTGTTTGTTTTTTTCGGTACCAGCATTAACTTCCAGCTGGGTGTTATAATGAGCTTGTTCTATAAGTCACCTGGCTTTCCATTCATCAGCAAGGTTTAAGGTACAGAATGCGGGCCGCAAAGAAATCAGCGGTACCGCCATCGATACCGCATCTGGGCAATATGAAATGCTCCCTAACTGAATTTTCACCTCCTTTGTAACAATTCTAGCCAGTAATTTCAATATGTTTGTGCTAATAAAAAAATTCCATATTCATGAGCCAACGCATGATGTCATCAAATACACAACAGCAGTGTCTCCATAACTTTGTGTACAAGATCAGAAACTCGTTTACATATTATCTTGCAGTAGGGTCAATGTTTGACTTTATTTTCATGTTAAATAGCTTGTTTCGAGCTACTTTTTTTCAATTGATTTTAGTACTGTTCTTAAGATCTTTTGTCAAGGGCTGAGTTCGGGCGGTCAGTTCTTAACACGAGTTCCCTGTTTTTGCGCCCGTACAACATTGCACTCGGAACAAGATCACACAACACCTACCAGTCGGGGGTTTACAAGAACATGACGTAATTTGACGCGACGTAGAAGACGACCAAAGATGGCGGAGGATTTGACGAAGCATAAAAACTTGAAGGCGGTGTAATGTTGCCTTAAATTCCCTTCCAAACGTTTTGAAAATAAACCCGTTTTAGAACAAACTAGGGGAAAATGCAGTCTAAATATTGTGCTTCCGTTAAATTATTTTGCGTCTGAAATTCAGGTTTTTGAAACGAGCGGCTTGAATAACGTTACATGGGCGCAGCCATTACATTTTGCGTGGTTACCAGCGATATATGGCGCTCAGTCAGACGTTATTAGGCGTTCGAGTGGTCGGAACACGAACGAAAACACGAGTTGTTCTAGTGAGCAAACAAGAACACCTCGCCCGAACTCAGCCAAGGAGTCCTTGTGTTAATTACATAACAATAGCGCCCTCTAAAAATATTCTAAGCATTGAAAAAAAACGCCGCCGCCTTTGTACTTACAATGACAAGAAGCATTTTATAATTATCGTGTTTTTGTAGCAAACGGTAATGATATGCGTGAAACGAGTTGAATGTGATTGCAGATTTCATTTAACTAGTTAACGACGCGTGACTTGAGGGAGTTATTTACAGCAATAACAAAGCGGCCAATAATTGGATACATTATTCAGTGCAGCATTCAGTGCCAAGCCCGGATATTGGATGCGGTAAATGGCAGCAGCATTTCATTTCATTTCCAGCAGAAAAACGCACGCACTTTAAAACAAAATGTCGAGGGCCGATGCCGTGCATTGAGCAAATTGGAAAGATTGGAGGTGCGGCGGCGACCATACACATTACATTTTGTATGACGATAAAAAGCATTATGACTGTACGGTATCAAGCAAAATATCCTCGCTCTGGTGATTATTATATAAACCTCTTTCCATGAATATGACATCACTGATTTACAATACACGAACCGGAGTACACAGAAAGGTGTTAAATTAACACCATGTGGTATCTATATGGAAGCACTCGTGCAGTATAGATACTACATGGTGTTAATTTAACACCATAGTTTTTGCATTGTATAGGAATAGTACGATTTTGTTAGAAGATACTGACACAGCCGTAGAGTACCGGAGTGATGATGTCAGCGACAGTGACGTAACCAGATCTTCACACTGAATACCTTTGGTGTGATTTTCACATTTAAAGCAAGATATGGGACGGCGGGAACCCCCCCCCCCCCCCCCCTTTTTGTGTTGGGCATTGTGTTCCGGGATCCTAAGGAATTCCTTTCAGATCTAGGGGATGTGTTAGGTAACAATGGTCTGTAGTGTGTATACGGTATAGGGATAAGAGAGGGGTACCCCTTGGTCCTATATCTTGCTGGGTATAGATTTTCCATTTAATCAGATTTCTATTTTTCTCCTGTGACGTCACTCTATACAGAAAAGTGTCCATTCTTTTTAATCAAACTACTTTTGTGACGTCACTCGATTAATAACAGTATCGATTCTTTTTAAATAAACTACTTCTGTGACGTCACTATTAATAAAAGTGTCGATTTTTTTCTTCAAAGAATGTACAGCTGGATGTCCAGTGCACTGGGCATTTAAAGCACCCTTATTTAATTCGATTGAGCGCGGGGACCAGATGGGGCAAAGCTTCACGTATGGCTGTAGCTCACCAATGAACAATGGACTTAATTCATCTCATACCTCAAAGCATTAGTAAGAATTTACACTTTTTGTTCCCTTTAAATCTTGGCAATGTGTGTGAAAGGAACGTAGTTTAAGTCAGGGAAACAACTCGGGTGGAAACTATTTAATTCGAATCAAATAATTTCCACTTATTCGCCGTTTCTCCTTAACTGAACCAGTTGCCAAGCCAACGCCACACTTCGGTTCTCTGTCGGGAAAAAAAATACAAGAACAGACTTACTAAAGCACAGAAGCATGACCAGTAGGGAAGAAGATAGCCAGCCCACGACAGCTGAGCTCTGGGGAAACTCGTTGAACCACTCAATGTAGAATATCCCGATGGAAGAGGCCACCCCATCGGTCAGAATGCTGACGACAAAGCTTGCCAGTACAACTGGCCAATGGCGCGCTTCCGATTCCCGTGAGAGCATTCTGCACAGCTGAAAATAAGTGAAACAAAAATGCATTATAGAAAACTGTCGGCACAGTTGGTCGATTTATTTCTTTAATTCCAGCTGGTTCATCAGCAATGTGAACCCGTAAAGCCTGCGTAGTGTTCAATCAGTGCAGTAAGACCCTGACATTTACAGGCATGAGAATCTTCCGGTTTTAAACAGAATTCCGTTTTTTCCTCCAAATGTTTTGTCTTCGAGTTCAAAGTAATTTGAAATAAAATTTGGGGGGTGAGTTGTAAAGGGGGTAATGTTGGATTACCACTGTGGAGCTGAAAATCCCCCTTTATTCGGAGTGAAATTTCTGAGTTGAGACATCGTTTTTATAGACCCGAAGTATTGAACGGACCGCACGCGGTACGATACGCGACGCGGAGTGGTCACGCGGCACGGTGACTCGTCCGCAAAGCTAGCTGCACATATTCACATGCATGCGATAATTATGCGCGTGAAGCTTAGTGCGGCATGCATCGTGCATGCCGTGTCAATGTCCAGCCGGGAATACTTGCACATGCGGCAAATATGAACTTGTATAACAAAACCCTCCTGAGCGTGCGTATTGCAATATTGGGCAGAGCGAGTCCGTTGTTTGGGGAACTTAAATTCATGCAACACCGAAATTTATAGTCGGGTCCCACCATCGTTATTCTGTGTGTTGTCCATGCACCAAGTCTAGTACCTAGACACGCATGCTTACATGGAATTGTAAACATGATTTTGGAACCTTCAAGTTGTAGTTGTACTCGACAAGATTCACAAATTGAAATCGGCAACTTGAAGACAAAATCCCGCCGATAACAAACAGTTGGATCAACAAGGATAGTCATTTATTTTAATCAAAACTTTCGACAAATTGCGACAAGAAGTGGACAAGCGGTTGAGTGTGTCGTGTGCGATAAACGGAGGTGTGGATAATTCCCGTGGCCAACGTGTTGCACCGTGCATGGGGCTGCTCGTCGGCTGGGCACTCCAGCGCGTTGTACGGCATGGAGTACTTTATCGCACCGCGGCACAGTGACTCTGTGCGTGCAGTTTAGGATAATTATGGTGATCGCAAAACGTCAGTATCACCTTTTTTGGTTTAGTTTATTGCTTTTGCTGATTAAGAGGCTATCAATCATGCATGCTGTTTTAATACTTTCATTCTCATATACCTAACGTTTTTGTAATGTTCGTCAAACAATCCACAACATAATGTAAAACATAATGAGATGAGTTGACCATTTGTATATTTAAAATGGGACGCCTTTTTAAATCATGATTTAAGGTCTGACAATATTTAAAAAGTGATTTATTTTCATATTGTATTTTTAATAAGGGAACCGCCTATTTTATTAGGGAATCAGATATAGGGAATTATTAAAGGGAATAACGTACTACAATTTTAATATAGGTATTTGAGGTGGCCTTGGTGCCCCTTACCGATTACACAATAAAGAAACAAATCTGAGAAAGTAATTCAAGATTTTACAATTTGTGTTGTTCAGTATTGCCAATGGACTAGTCATTAAAATTAATTTTTCAAAGAAATGCAGAAAAAAGGTAAGAATTTTCTCATAAATTGTTAAAGTTTACGCCTTCCGAAATGCCTCAGAATACACCAGAGCATCTTGAGGGTCAAAATTTTAGGGCCCCTTAAGCAGGCCCCGGACGCCACGCCGTTATGGCTTCGCGCTCGCATTTTACGGTATAATTTCAACCTGGCTAGAACAATGCACATGTACGTGTACATAACGATTATAATATATCTGTGATTACTAATAAGGCGGCCCCCTTGACACCCGGCCGTTGGACGCTCCGTTCGCTTCGCTCACTACACTAAATTTTGGTTACAAAATATTTTCCTGCTTTTTTATCAACACCCATTTTCATGCCTGCATTTAACTAATTAACAGGCAAATTTTAGTGGTAATGCGTTTATTTATAGCTACCTCCGATTAACATTCAGCTAAAATCAACCCTGGGAAATATGTTAGTTAATTGAAAAACAAGAGGGATGCACGATTTGTATTGAAGGGCATGTATTTCCAATTGAAAAATTGAAATATTTCCTTTAAAAAATTGGGAAAGGACCCACGCAACTTTTCACCTTAAAATTAACATAAACGGCGAAAACTTAACGAAGATTACACTGTGAACAAGTAACAATAGATTTAGTGCCAAGTAACAATGGGTGTTCATTGTTAGGACACTGTTTTTCTTTTGTTAGATGTTCATAGTGTTATGACCAGAATTATCATGAAAAGAGTATTTTCAGGACGTCGTCGTCGTCATCGTCATTGTATTATCAAAGTCATCATGATCAAAATACCAAACGGCTTCTGCCCTCAAAACTCTTCAAGGAGATGTGACCCTAGATATTGAAAAACAATGAATCCAATTACGCTTTCTAATACCGCTTTAGAGTGGCGTAATGAGGGGCGGGGGGCATTGTGTCACGCCCACCATTGAGGCCTTTTCCCCAGTCATTCCCCCATCCCCCTTAGAACTTTGAGTGAAAGAAATGTGTGTTTTTTTACTGTTAAAACTCATTGAGTTTCTCTTACTACAAAAGAGGCCACCTTACGTCCCTCCCATTGCAAAAAACTCACAAAATTGCAAATTGTACAAAAAAAGTAGTGACTATCGTCTGGTGTGTTTTATAACCTAGCAATGTGCTTAACGCCTCAACTGCACTTCAATGCAAACGATTTGATTGGTCGTTTCAATAAATGTAGCTAAATTTTAAATCCACAGTTTGTAGGATGTCACACAATTTGAAATGTGCCTTATGTTAATTAATGTGGTGACATGCCACGTCACCGCAAGGGGGTCGGCACTCGGCACCAATAATTAGTCGGGACGGCGTGTGCAATTCACTCAGGGGAAATGAATGAGCCCTTGTAGTAACTAAACTCTGATCGTAGGCCGCCATGTCCTTTGATTTATTGCCGAGATGATTTCCTTAAATGTAATATACGATATTTGCAAACATAAAAATAGAATACCAAAATATTATGAAATACCTTACTTGACTGTTCTCTCATATTGCTTGCTGTATGGATATGGATTTTTGGTTTGCTAAGAGGTGCATTAAATTCATAAATATGGCTCTAAACTGTAATAACCTTACTGTGAAAACTATTTGAAAAATTGGCCAGTTCTTACTCTATAATGGGGGTAACTTTAGGTTTTTGTGTTCCAGATATAACATGTGCTCCTCTAATGTTATAAAGGAATGGAATGCCTTTTGTTGTAGTGATGAAGACAGGATTAGGGTTGCTAATCAGATTAGGGAGATTGCTGCCATGAGAGACGTGACATAACTTCAACTTGGGATGTGTTAAACATGAAACTGCCAGGTATGGAAACTGATTTACGAACCACGGGAACGACAACGTGGAGCTAATTCGCTTTAAATTGGCCAATATCAAAAATTGGCCACTATATTTTGCGAAACTGGCCGGGAAAACAATAGTTGTCTACAAAATAATAATGAAACAAGAAAATAGTGAGTATGGACACGGGGTGGATGGTAGTCTTGGTTCAAGACGTTGTTACGTATAGTATATACGCGATAACCGGCCGCCGCGAGAGGGCGTTATCAGGACGAACTATTATAGCCATTAACCGCCAGTCACAACGTCTTGGGAATTTCGTAAAATCTCCCCCCGAAAAATGGGGGAAACTAGGGCGCATGCGTCAATTCTGTATGAAAATGAGGAACATTTTCTCTTCACGCACGCGCACATACGAAAAAGAGCTGCCATGAAGTTGCACAATAGTCTGGTAGCTATCTATACTACTGGCCGAAGGAAGGGGCGCTGGTAAGTTCGCGATCGAAGCTGCAGTGTTCACCGCTCGTGTTCGCATGCGACGTCTTGCAACTGTGACGATCGACGCGAGGGAGATACGACGGGGAAGGTGCCGGGCGGGACCGGGCGGGACCGGGCAGGCAACCTGGGTGATGGTGTTTGATCTGCGGGGAAAAACTTGTTACATGCAAGAAATACCTCTCCGTATATTAAACCGTCGGGGCTCGGACAACTCGACCGTTGGCCGACTCGACTCGAGACTACTCGACCGTTGAGACAACTCGACCGTCTTTGCGTCAAATGGGAAGACAAGTCGTCCGTGGAGACAAGTCTTCCGTTGAGACAAGTCGTCCGCTGAATTGAAGTCGACTCGGAGGTAGGAGAATCGCTGGGGTTTCTCGGCGGGGATTCGCGTCCAGCCTCAAAGCAAACATGAGCCTGAATTTTTGTCGAGTTTCACCAGTGTAGAAAACCCGCAGGAGATCTAGTGCGTCTCAGTATCTTTGTGAACTGTGTGACAATCGAATCACCAGAGTACGACAATCTCCGTTTTCCCCAGCCGTAAAGACTAGGACCTCGTGAGCTATTTGTTTTATTATTATCACCGCCTTTTCTGTTTTATATCTAAATCAAATCACCCAACAAGGTCTCCTCAGCACCATTATAATATATCATATTCAGCCCCGTTAAGATTTTCTGTTTATTATATTTCCATCATTCCGGAACTTTTTAGTTCATTTCCCTCGTCCCTACCAAACAATCTAAATAGCACGGACCTGTACCTTTATCTTCATACTAACACTCTTACTAACATTCTTACCGATTTTATAATCGAAAAAGGCCCTATTTCCCCAGGCTCCCTGAAACAAGAAAACATATCGATCAGAAAGGGGATGTTTAGTACTTCCAAATGGTGAGCGATATGGTAAGGTACACAGCAACACTTTTCACTAACAGAGGGAAGTTTGGAGAGGGTGCTCTAGGGAGCTTTGAATTTCCCGTGTTAAGCACTGTGTCGCGGGCGTGATTGAGCAAATGTCCGCAAGTTTTTCATATGATGGAAATATTCTAAATTTGTGTGCCTGTTCTGCTTCAGGAACATTCATTCGGTTGATTATGAAAGCAAAAATAAGAATACTTACATTTTGTTTGCTTCTCAGTTATTCAGAAGTCGGAGACCGGGGAAAAATGGCAAAATCATCAGAAGTTTTCAGAAGACGACTTGTCCCTATCTGACTCGGAGGAGGAGGAACATGAGAATGAAATCGGTATAATTGTTCCCTACTTATGTATGAACCCAGAAGTCTAGAAAGACGACAGCGATATAACCAGAGAGGAAAGCACAATTCCTGGCATTCACAACGCGTATCGATCGATGGAGAAGTAGACGGAAGGCTCGGCAACAACTGGTGAGCCCCCAAAAGACGGCTTTAAGGAATTACTAAATTTTATTCAAACAATAACGTGTACATCAGTAAATTGGTTCACATACACGTCACCGTTTTCACGAAGAGACAAACATGTCAAAAATGAAAACAAAATTCGATTTCGATTTTTTTCACTGTTTTGCTTTAAAACACTCTACTTAACCATTTTGACATGCTTCTGTAAGCAACACATCATTAATTTCCAAATTACATTAATTATGCAAAGGGCAGACATCTCGATAATTGCATTTTGCGTTTTCACGAAGAGACGCAAAGATGCGTGCCCCTTGAACGCGTACAAAACGTATTGCACGGAAATGCGTAAAAGTAGGTCAACCGAGATTTTCGTTTTCACGAAGAGACACACATCTTTGTTACATTCTCAGCTGCGCGCACGTAAACACGTGCGCGCCCCTTCCATATGGAAAAACACATTGAACAGAAAGGGCCACAATGTAATTTTCGTTTTCGCGAAGGGACACACATCTTTACTAATTAATTTAGGCTAATTAACCACCGTGTTAATTCTAATTACTGGGTTCACGTAAAGATTCACCTCTCATAGAATCACGTGAATGTTTCCTTACTGCACAAAGTTGTTGCAAATAGTAGTATTTTTTGCAGTTATAAAATAGGAGAAACTTCTCTTGCGATTATCTTGAAAACGCTTTTTCTTCAAAATCCAGATGTGTGTCTCTTCGTGAAAACGGTGACGGTTTGTCTGATTGATTTCCCGAACGAAATTTTGTGAAGGTTACCGCAAGTCACAAGTCCTACTGTCGGAAATAGACGTCTACGTATGTAAGCAATATATAATGTATAAAACGTGAACATGCATATCAAGTAGGGCCTACTGAAATGCTAAACACTCTCGGACTAGGAAAAGTTCTATCTACTTTGTTGACTGACATTGCTGGCCAGCATTTATTGTATGTTTTAATGCATGTAATATACTTATGAACAGTCTGGAATATTAGTCTCCAAAGTATACTTGTGACCCAGCTCAACAAGTCGTCAGAGCTACTTTTATGTTATATACACCTTTAAACATGGCTTATACAGTGGAAATCAATAGGAATTGTCAAGGTTTTTACCAACATAATGTCCATATATCACCAGGATGTCAAACTGATGTGCATGATGAGTCAACTACGCTCTTTTCATAGCACCCCGTCACATTTTACTTAAAGAAAGTAACCAAATTGACCAGCCCGACGTGTTCTTTAACCACTTTTTCCCTCTGTGGTAGTTGAGTGAATGCTGGGCCAGCGGTCGTCCGGAACCAGTCTAGTCCACAGCAAGTGTAATCCTAGCATCGAGACTGCGCACAGACCGCTCACCACCGCTTCAAAGACAAATCCTGCACCGTAACTCCCGGTAATGTCGTGCAGGAAGCCTGCGGGTAAGAACCATCGAAAAAAATGGTTATACAAATTGAGAAAGGTTTTAGAAAAGGCGGTCAGTTACTGACACTGAATAAAGCCGTACATCAATCGATTTATTATTGCATGCATTAAAAGGAGCGATGAAATGTAGGGCACCTTTCTTGTCAGGTTACTATACTCTGCATTTTCACATTTGCAGAATTTCTAGGGAGTATTTTAAACATTTTGGTTTTTATGATAATGCAGTATCCATATTCACGAATCCAAAGCATGACGTCATGAATAGGCACAACAGCAGTGTCGTGCATAGCTTCATATTTAACTACATTTTCTTTGAGTAAGTTCCATGTTTGTCTTGATTTTCATGTTAACGTTTGGTGTTCCTGATATGTAAATTGGAACAGGGATTTTTCTCCCCGACGTAATATTATATGAAGCACTCTATGCTCAGTGCTTTCCGAGAGCATGTGTGAACAAATTCACAGGCTTACTCGGGCAGGATTCGAACCCACGACTTCCTGCTTACTGGTGCAGACGTCTTAACCACTCGACCACAGAGCTTGTCGGGGTCGGCTGGCCGATTCGAATCCAATGTAACAGCGGGTACGCGTAATCAGTCAGAAGATGGAATTTGCGTCGGAGATGATGTAAATTGAAACAGAGATTTCTTAATAATACGCTTTTGACAAGGAGTTCCTTGTTTTTAATTACAAACCTAAAAATCGCTTTCTTGCAGACGTGATTGAAAGATTTTCTTAAAATGAAAAGACCACAACTTTCCTTTCACTTCCAATAGACGAATTTTACATCGACGCAAATAGCACCGATCTCCGCACATCCGGGTTTGAAGGCGAGGTAATGTACTAAGCAAACAGTCTTTTTCGCGCACATGTAGGCTACATTCGTGTACAATTTATACACGGCAAATACTTTTGAATTTTGAAAATTCGCTGATCGAGTCGTCCAAAAACAATCAAATGCAGGTAAGTTTGAGAACTATTATTCTTTGAAAAAGTTGAACATCATGTCGATTAAGAATGGATTTGGACGATTTTTGTCGTGATGAACCAGTACCACTTGTCCATGTTGACTATGCGCTATAATGCTGTCGTTTGGCGCAATTTATGCATGCAATGAATGGATTTGTTGAATAGCAGTTTGTTTAGTACTGGGAGCCTCGCTTTCAGCCCGGAAGTGCGCAGACGGGGAAAATGTGAAATTCGTCTCTCAAATATGTAATCGTTGCTCCGTGTGAAAGCAAGTGGTTAACTTGCTTTCACACGGAGTAACTATTAATGGGGATCCAGTGTATGTTTCCTTTATCTACACGATTAAGTTATAGCTAAGTCTTCAATATGGTCCTAAATATCGTCCATCAACTGTACCTCCAATGACAGGCGTTACCATGTTCGCAATGGCTGCCACAACCCATAATGTACCGATGCCTCCAGGGAACCTTTCTTGGCCCACAATCCGGCGAGTCATGACCGCGGACATTGGCACGTAAACCCCGGCCGCAATCCCGATCAACCCCGCACACATTGCAAACCAAACCCAACTGACGCTGATAGCGATGACAATTGAAGCAACGCACGCCAGGGCCACGGAGAAGCTGTAGATGTAAGCCGATTCGATCACGTTGGCGTCCACCAGATGACCGGAAATTAAGCTGCTGGCGGTGTAGGAGATACCGATGATGGAGATCAGAGACGAGGCTTGTAGCTTGGGCACGCCCACGGACTCGGCTCGAGCTACTAGATACGGCAAGGTGATGCCGAAGACTGAACTATCGCCTAATGACACAATCACAAAGCTCACAAATACCCGATTGGTCCAGAAGAGCGATATGCCCGTGTGGTACAGGAAACTCTTCATGTTTTCAGTCCAATTTCCCCTCTGAGCTGACCTTGCCTCATTGACTGAATCGTCTGCTGCTGTGGCGATGGGCCCGCAGTCATTATGGGCGGAATTACTTGCAGGTTGGTTTGTTCCGTCGAAAGTAGCGTCTTCGGTCTCATCCCTACTGTCAACAAGCCGATGGTAGCTCCCCGGTCCATCTCGTTCCGAAACGATGCTTCCGTAGTTGTTTTTCCCGCCTACATCCGATTTTGTCTTCTTTCTTGTACCTGGCGGAGACCGCATAATCCCGGCACACACGAACACGTTGCCCTGTACGGCACTAGCAATCAAGATAGCTCCCCTCCAACCGAATTGCTCTACCAAGAAGCTGAAGAACATTGGCAGGATGACCATACCTACTCCACTGCCAGCTGTGGCTATTCCAATTGCCAGTGCGAAGTGCGCATGAAAGTACTCACTGATGATGACCAGGATACCTGTGTAGGACATGCCGTAGCCGATACCTTCAAACACAAAACGTTAAAGAAGGAATGAATCCCACCGAATGGAATTTTGCAATTCACCATCACTTTAAGCTTTTGTTTTGCCATTGGCCAATACCAATTTATACCACTTTCAGCAATCTCATTTGTGCTATTAATAGATTTACATATTTTTGACACAGGAGTGAAACGTTTCAGTATCATTTGTTGTGCAGCATAAAAATGTAACGAATTTTTACATTTCCCAGAGTGGACTTTTGTATTTGTGCAGTCAGTAAACAACACTTAAAGGTATAGTATACAGCATTTGCAAACGTCAAACAACAAAACTACTGAATTATTATGAAATAACCTTACTCGACTGTAAGTACGTAATAGTCTTAATCATCCTGTAAAATCATGGCACGGTCTCATTTTCAAGTGGAATGTTTGTATCAATTTCCAGCGATGGTCGGCCGACTATCGTTGGAAAAAGTTCCCGACCTGATAGTTCCCTGACGTCTATAAATTCCTCCGTTTTGTTTGAAGTAGGCTCAGGGAACCAGACTACAAGATTATATTATTTTCTCCTTGTTTTCCCAGCATGCACACAAAACTTTAAACAGGTCAGTGTTACAGTATTTGCTTTAAAATACTAACTCCCAAATCAATATATTTCTGAAAATTACAGCAAAAGCAAATGTTGTATACTATTTTTAATTTCGGTTTTGACCTTTTTGTACTGTAGGTGCCTCAACTGCATGAGTGATATAAATTGATTGACATTATAGCTACATCACCCTTACATCAGGAAATGGCTTGAAGATTTTGAATAGCGAAAAAAATAAATCCTTATGTTTGCACAAAATATCTTTGAATAGATCATAAAACCAAACTGGGTGCATGCAGTGCATGACAACACTACATCCGGTACGGTATTCTTTGGGGAAATTGGTCATTGCATACATCAATGTACGGATTGGTACTAATTTAACCGGACTATATAGACATATTTTATTATACAACGCCTGAATAAATCCCCGCCATCCGATTGGTGGATCGTCGATCACGTGCATTGAATTATTCGTCCCATCGCACGACGCGAACCCGCACCGCCAAAAAAAGTTCTATCACATGGTTCTATCAACCGGTAACGCGTTTGACAGAACGTCTGTCATTGGACTGGTTCTCGGTCCCTCCGTTGTCCTTCGGACTTCAAATGTATATTATATACATATGGGGACCGGGAACCAGTCTAGGCTGTCATTCACACAAAATGGCGGACGGTGTTTCCGAACCGCGGTTTGTTTTCCTAACAGACGACGAAATATTGGAACTCGTAGGCGATTTTTAGAGGAATTTACAAGACACGCAGGAACAACAATTAAAGCTTTAACTGATTCGGAACTGGACCACTTTTTGTCGCGGTTTTATGCGGGACTGAGAAGGTAAACGGCACGTTGTACACAAAGAAATCCAGGCATGCAATCTGTCGGATTTATTCAGGCGTTGTATATAACAAATAATGAATGTTTCACATTCCTTACCATCGCACTCATAAACATTCATTATTTGTATACTGTCACATAAAATTGGACTGCATTGGGATGCGAAGTGTTATACGAAAAACGGAGGAATTTAGCGATGTTTATCTTGGCAAGGTCGTTGGCGGCAACAATTCGTCTTTGGAAAGCGTCTTTGCATTGATTACTACTGATTTTACCTGTCATGAATGGAAGTGTTACAAAGAGGATGGAGAGTTCCCTTGCGAACGATGCGATGAGAAGTCCGGCGAACGAAAGGCCGGCCCCAGCCGCGACCACGGGGCGAACCCCATAGCGTGTGGTCAGTGCACCAGCAAAGGGCGCTGTAGGAGCAAAAAAGACACCGCTCTATTAAAACCCCTTGCGTACGGATGACGCCAAATGGCGCAAAAAAAAGTGGCACCAGGTCGGATGACGCCATTTGCCGCTATATTGTTGGATTATTGTGTATGTTACGCTTGACTGCACAAGCACATATTGTGGCCGTTTCGCTTGGCTGCATAGGCCTCCCAGGCACCCCGGCGCCTCACTACGATAACCGTACTCAAGGGGTATAAACCCATTGCGTACGGATGACGCCTGTGGGCCCAAAAGGCCGGATGACACCACTGGCCGCTGTTTCTGCATTATTGGATTATTGTAGCGGTTCGATTTGGCTGCCAGAACCGCCGCGACACCCCGACACACCGCTATTGTTATGTAATTAACACAAGGACTCCTTGACAAAAGGTCTTAAGAACACTACTAAAATCAATTGAAAAAAGTAGCTCGAAACAAGCTATTTAACATGAAAATATAGTCAAACATGGACCCTACTGCAAGATTATGTAAACGAGTTTCAGATCTTGTACACAAAGCTATGGAGACACAGATGTTGTGTATTTGATGACATCATGCGGTGGCTCATGAATATGGACATTTGTTATTAGCACAAAAATATTGAAATTACTGGCTAGAATTGTTACAAAGGAGGTGAAAATTCAGTTAGGGAGCATTTCATATTTCCCAGATGCGGTATTGGTGGCGGTACCGCTGATTTCTTTGCGGCCCGCTTTCTGTACCTCAAACCTTGCTAATGAATGGAACGCCAGGTGGCTTATAGAACAAGCTCATTATAACACCCAGCTGGAAGTTAATGCTGGTACCGAAAAAAACCAGCGGTGCCGCTGTTGATACCGCTTTCAGACAATATGAAATGATCCCTTACATAGAAATAGGCCGTATTGCCTGACTCCTAAAAGGGTCTCGTCTTTAACACCATGTGGTATCTATATCGAAGCACTCGTGCAGTATAGATACTAGGCCTACATGGTGCTAATTTAACACCATAGTTTTTGCAGTGTATAGGAATAGTACGATTTTGTTAGAAGACACTGGTACAGCCGTAGAGTACCGGAGTGATGATGTCAGCGGCAGTGACGTAACCAGATCAAGCGATCTTCACACTGTGAATACCTTTGGGTGATTTTCACATTTAAAGCAAGATATGGGACGGCGGGAATCCCGGATCCTCAGGAATTCCTTTCAGATCTAGGGGGATGTGTTAGGTAACAATGGTCTGGAGTGTGTATAGGGTATAGGGACCCGAGGGGGTACCCTTGGTCCTATATCTTGCTGGGTATAGATTTTCCATTCAACCAGATTTCTATTTTAAACTACTCCTGTGACGTCACTCTATTCAGAAAAGTGTCGATTCTTTTAAATTAAACTACTCTTGTGACGTCACTCTTTTAATAAAAGTGTCGATTCTTCTTAATTAAACTACTCTTGTGACGTCACTCTATTAATAAAAGTGTCGATTTTTTTCAAAGAATGTACAGTTGGATGTCCAGTGCACAGGGCATTTAAAACGCCCTTATTTAATTCGATTGAGCGCGTTCAAGAAGTGAACAATATTCCATTGTTTCGTTACGCAACACGGGGACCAGATGGGGCAAAGCTTCACGTATAGCTGTAGCTCACCACTGAACAATGGACTTAATTCATCTCATACCTCAAAGCATTAGTAAGAATTTACAAGAACAGCCTTACTAAAGCACAGAAGCATGACCAGTAGGGAAGAAGATAGCCAGCCCACGACAGCTGAGCTCTGGGGAAACTCGTTGAACCACTCAATGTAGAATATCCCGATGGAAGAGGCCACCCCATCGGTCAGAATGCTGACGACAAAGCTTGCCAGTACAACTGGCCAGTGGCGCGCTTCCGATTCCCGTGAGAGCATTCTGCACAGCTGAAAATAAGTGAAACAAAAATGCATTATAGAAAACTGTCGGCACAGTTGGTCGATTTATTTCTTTAATTCCAGCTGGTTCATCAGCAATGTGAACCCGTAAAGCCTGCGTAGTGTTCAATCAGTGCAGTAAGACCCTGACATTTAACTTAACGGGCACATTTTAGTGGTAATACGTTTATTTATAGCTACCTTCCATTAACATTCAGCTAAAATCAACCCTGGGGAAATATGTTAGTTATTTAATTGAAAAACAAGAGGGGTACACGATTTGTATTGAAGGGCATGTATTTCCAACACCTAAGTGAAATCATACCCTTTGAAAAATTAGGAAAGGACCCACGCAACTTTTCACCTTAAAATTAACAAAATGGCAAAGGCGAAAACTTAACGAAGATTACACTGTGAACAAGTAACAATGGATTTAGTGCCAAGTAACAATGGGTGTTCATTGTTAGGACACTGCTTTTCTTTTGTTAGATGTTAATAGTGTTATGACCAGAATTATCATGAAAAGAGTATTTTCAGGACGTCGTCGTCGTCGTCATCATCGTCCTTGTATTATTAAAGTCATCATGATAAAAATACCAAACGGCTTCTGCCCTCCAAACTCTTCAAGAAGATGTGACCCTAGATATTGAAAAAACAATGAATCCAATTACTCTTTCTAATATCGCTTTAGAGTGGCGTAATGAGGGGCGGGGGGGGGGGCATTGTGTCACGCCCACCATTGAGGCCTTTTCCCCAGTCATTCCCCCATCCCCCTTAGAACTTTGAGTGAAAGAAATGTGTGTTTTTTACTGTTAAAACTCATTGAGTTTCTCTTACGACAAAATAGGCCACCTTACGTCCCTCCCCGTTGCAAAAAACTCACAAAATTGCAAATTTTACAAACAAAAGTAGTGACTATCGTCTGGTGTGTTTTAAAACCCAGCGATGTGCTTAACGCCTCAACTGCACTTCAATGCAAACGATTTGATTGGTCGTTTCAATAAATGTACCTAAATTTTTAATCCACAGTTTGTAGGATGTCACACAATTTGAAATGTGCCTTATGTTCATTAATGTGGTGACATGCCGCGTCACCGCAAGGGGGTCGGCACCAATAATTAGTCGGGACGGCGTGTGCAATTCACTCAGGGGAAATGAATGAGCCCTTGTTTGACATCTTTGCACCCAAAAGACTAACGACTTTAGTCATCAAAAACTACGCTTGTATGTTCTATCAATACATTCACCAAATCCTAGAGACACTCGCCCAGCGGCGGGATTTTTCGTCAAGGTTGGGGGCGGAAGAAAAAACACATAACCAACAATAGTTGTTAAAAAGCGTTTTGTCTCTTGTGAATCCTGGGAAATTGTAGAAAATGTGTGCTGATCTTTGTGTATTCTGGTGCATGCATACTGGTGCATGTAAAAGCCAATTACCCATAAAATGTATGTGGCAAGGGGTGGGGGACCGTACTGCCATACCCCCCCCCCCCCCCCCCCCGTCATATACCCGGGATCACCGCCCATGCACTCGCTTCAAGCTTCGGGGGAATTTCCCCCTTTATTCTCGGTGACCAGCCACGAATCGTCATTTACGCGACAAGTCAATATGTTATAACACAGATAGATGGTATTGAACCAAATGTTGGGCCATCAAAACTGTTTTGTGAATTGGGCCAACATTGGCTGTCAATGTTGGTCCAGTGTAATTTTGCTTATCGGCATCTTGTTGGCCCAATTATTAATGCTGGCCTATAACGTTGGCCAAACATTACAGTTGGTTCAACCATGGTTCAACATTGGACCGTTGTTGGCCCACTCTATTGAGAAGCCTTGAGCCACCATTGCACCATCAAAGTTCAAAGGTTTTCCCACATTAAGCCATCAAAACTGCCATTTGTCATGCTGTCGTCTCTCATTAAAACACTTAGAAAATATTAAAATAATCACAAATCATACTAAAATTACACACCAACATCCAACTCACAACTTCACATACACAAACAATTAGATGGTAGACTATAGAAAGAGTATAAAAACACATACCACTGTTAACTCTTGATGGTGGTGCAATGGTGGCTCAAGTTTTCTCAATAGAGTGGGACAACAACGGTCCACTGTTGAGCCAGCTCATGTTTGGCCAACGTCAGGCCAGCATTAACATTGGGCCAACAAGATGCCGATAAGCAAAATTACACTGGCCCAACATTGACAGCCAATGTTGGCTGAACAATACAGTTTTGATGCCCCAACATTGGTTTATCATGATGCTATCTGGGTAGCAGGCTGAATCTGCTAGACTCAATTATTGCAATGAATGCCTGCAAGTACATGTTCATCAGAGCGATGTACGAGTATACTGCAGCAGAAGGTTAGGAAAATGACGTCAAGATCGTTTTTCTGAGTACCCACCGAGTATAATACATGAAAATAACGATTTTTTCCCCGAAATCCCCCCCCCCCCCCACCAAAATACTGAAGTTTAAGAACATACACACTTCTTGAAGCATAATTAGGGCAAAAGGTTCACTAACCGTTTCATAGGGATTGATAAAATCCAGTGCGTGCAGAATTCCAGTCGATGTCGCAGACAGTTAAACTGAAAACTAGTTTCAGGTGCGGCTGCAATCGTATATGAACTAGCTAGAGTGTGCACAATGTAAATTGGTGTATTATTATTGACCACTGGCGAGGACAAAAAAGAGGGTATAACAAAGGGAACAATACTGTCCTCACGTTTATTTCCTTGTTCCGGAAAAGTGAGCACAGGCAAACTGCATGCTTAGTGTATGGGTATGGGTTAGTGTGTAGGACCATGGAGGAAGGAAACATGGTAGGACAAAAGAAAGTCCTAACCAGGATGGTGGGTAGAGTACAATTGTACTGGCTTGCCGTGCCGTTCAATGATATCTCTCACCGCTTGAGTGCCATAAATTTCCTTTCGCCGACAACGGGCAACAGGGTTATGATTATAATTCGGCAACGTATACCAGTTCATTTTGAATCTGTACATGTATATTTGTTTAACATGAGGGAATGAAAGAGAAAACAAACATTTCCACTGTCTTTTTGCTATTGACATTTCAACACCTTTGCCAGCTTATCTTTGTAATCTATTAGCCAGACGATTGCTTGTAATCTTACTAAAGACCAGGATACAGATCCCCCAATTGGTGGATCAGATCCTGCAATTGGTGGATCACGATCAAGTGGGAACGCAAAAGGTGGATCTGACACCGACGTATATAAATTAACTGGACCCGCAATGCGCCTGATTGGCTGAGGTCAGAGGAGTAAGTCGGCGGCCATGTTTGTGTGACACTCGCTTGTTGTATTTATGTAAACAAACCAACGTGGATACCGTACCGGCGTAGGTCAAGGAAGCTAATTTTCTTCGAAATATTCGACGATTTCGAGCAAATTCATCAGTTTCCTGCCCGGGAGTCTGACATCGTGAGTAATGCAAAATCGTTGAGGTGAGATTTATGCCATTTTCAAGTGAATTATTGAGGAGAAAAAAACGTGATTTTGTGGATGATTAATTAGTTAATATAATAACGTTACGCTCGAACCGAGTGGCTGATCTAGTGTTCGACCTGTGTCATCACACTCACACAGTCACAGGTCGAACTTTACTTCGTCAAATTTAAAAGTATGTTGTTGGCGGATACTGCTAGGCTCTCATTTTAAATGGTTTGATTCTCGAATCATATGAATGAGTTGAGTAATGAAAAGCTTGTTTGGCTGAATAAATTCTCTCATTAATTATTGCATCCAATTTGTATCGCTGACACCAACACCATGCTGACACTCACTTTATTTTTGTTTACTCTATAGGCCTAAGCCTATTGCATAATTTGTGTGCAGTCCCTTTATTTTTCATTTATAAGGTTATGTGCAAAAAATAATCAGAACATTTTCTCTCTCCTAAAGTAGTGTTTGTTCATCAGATTCATACCTCAAGACTTGGTAGTTGTGAAGTCATATTAAGAAAAACAAGTGGAGATATGAAATTATTTCTGCGAATGGACATTTTGATGGAATTTTGAAGTCAAGATAATTATCATGCACTGTCACTGTGTTAGTGTCAGTTGTTAGAATAAAACATTAAGTGTGAAAAAACATACAAGATATGACTAGTGGGCTCTAATGTATGCTTGCAGGTCAAGCAGGCCTCCACTCCTGCTGCCTCATCTGGGCCTGGGACCGAGCAAAGAGCGGTTATGAAGAGATAATCATTAACCCTCCTATACTTATAACTATCACAGCCTATCAAAATCTCTAAACACCAACTCTGACAGTTTGTGTGTGTTTCAATCTGAAATTTGATAGGTTTTGATCTGTACAGCAGCTGGGTCGATTTTGGCCCTGAGAACAGGAGGGTTAACATCCAACAAAACCTGAATGAAACAACAAAACCAACAGAACCTGAATCATACCGATACTGTACGTACAGGCCAGCTCCACCTGTCCAGCTCTGTGTTGAGGCCAGTCAGTCATGAGGCTCAGTCAAGGTATGGTAGCACTACTGACTTGAGAATAGGATTAGTTTGCTCAGTTTTTTCCGGATTGGGTTGCTTCTGAGGTCATCATTCCTAAGTCTGACTACATGATGCAGGCGCACTTAACATTGCGATATGCTGCGTATTAAACTGAAGATGTGGTTGTTTTCTGCCTCCATATCAAACATGTGCTCATTTAGACATTCAAACGTTGTCCCTCCAACTTCTGATAGTACAGAACTAGAAATTGCACTCTTGACTCCACTTTGCGTAGGGATTGTTCCATCAGTGACCACCAGAAGCCTCCTGATAGAACGCTCAGTTGCCTCACAGACCTTTACAACACTAGTACTTGGAATGATTAGACCACCCCTGTTTTTTGTTTTGATTAGACTGTATCCTGGTGCACATTGTCCATTGTTTTCACTGGTGGCTAATGCATTTAAACATTCTGTACATTTCAGGTTTCGCCTCACCATTCTCACCACATACCCGGCAATGTAACCAACACACGATTCAGTGAAGGCAGACAGTGTAGCAAAGTTTGGAAGGTCTGCGTAGTCGTGATCATCTCTCTGTGGTGAACGGAGCTCCAGGTCATACCGTCTGGCAACAAGCATGTCTTGGCTTTCATCAGGAACAGCTCGCTTCACAGCATTTTTGAAGGATGCTGCTGCAAGAATCCTGGTAGCGTCCTGAGCTGAACAGTTCCCTTTGTTGACTTTCACATCATGCCGCATCAGGAGACGTTTGTACGCTGATATGAACTGTCTGACAGTAGGATTGTTATTACTACCACATGAGAGGCGGACGGCACCAAAAAACAGTTCAATGTGGTCCTGACTGAGCTTGTAGGTTAACATGTACTGCAGTGGTGAATCTACTGGTTTCACGTGTGTCAGATACAGATTTTTCACACTCATGATACATGTCATGAAGCCGATGAATGCTGTTTTGAGGCGTGTTTCAGTCATGACCCGTTTAGCACAATTCGTGATTGTGGCGAGATAGTTGTAGGTGCTGTCCAAGAAAGGCAAAAAGACCCCTTCACGAGCAGACATCAGTGGTGCCTTGTAGTTCCGTGCAAGTGGGTTCCTGGAGTTAAGAACATCAAAAAGGTGGTCCAACGTTTCTATGAAGATGCATGTTCCTTCACTGCCTTGAAATTCAGCCAATTTTAGGCTCTCCCGACAGTACTTGATTGCATCTGCCACACTTGCACTCAAAGTTTGGGCTGCAGTGTCCACCTTCATGACATTAGTTTTCCACTGTATGTGTTTCCGACTCAGTTTATTGCCCAGTCGCAACCCCTCCTTCTTCTGCAGATCATGGAGTGCCTGCATATATTTCCATGCTACGATTCGATTCTCTCCATCCCTCAGCATTTTGATTGTGCCCAAACAATTTCTTGCCAGTTTCAACATATGGCAAGCATCCAACATTGCCCAAACTTTCTGGCCAGGATCTGCAGGATGAGGGAAGGATGAGTTCATGTTGTTGTGACTGATATTTGCCCCAAGCTCATTGAGCATGGTCACGTGTGCTGATGGTCCATCACAGGTGAGGGAAATAACGTGGGCTCCAATCTCATGTAATTTGATGAGGCACTGAGTGACTAGATTTGCCTGCTCCTTGCCTGTCAAGCCATTAACCATAAAATGTGCAATAGGAACCTTCCAACTGCCATTAACAGCCACCAACATGAACACCAAGACATTAGTAGCAAGTGGAACACTGTCGTCTTCAACACCATTTCCAATGTCAACATATCCATAGACCCTGTCCCCTGACATCTCAACTGACTTCATTATTGTCATCTCATCAAGCATCAATGCGCAAAGGGTATCCTGACCCTTTTCCCTCTCCTGCTTAAACCTTGTCTCCAGTGCCTCAAAGACTACTTGACTGAATCCAGGAGACCCATCAATTGCACTATACCACTTACGTATTGTCGAGGGACTTGGCAGCGCAAGTTCAAAGGTGTCTCGAACATATTCATACCCTTTTGCTGAGTAAAACTGCAGTGTCAGGGCAAATGCTTTAAGTGTAGGGTCATACTCCTCCCTAGTGTGTTTACCACTGCTTTGATTTTTTAGTATTCGAGTCATGACTGCTCTCGGCACTCCAGAGAATGTTGAATCGAGAAGTTGACTACAATTTTCAGACACCAACCCCTTCTCCCTCAACTCTTTGACAATTGAGGTCATTGATTCCACTTTTCTCCTTAAACGTCGATTCTGTTGTTGGGTGAGTTTCAGTTTTTTTCGACAACTCTGGAACACTGCATTCGCTTCGTCAAGTTTTCTTTTCAGTGTCAGTGGGCTGGAGGTGACAGCATAGGAATGTTCAGTTGAGGTACATGGTGTAGGTGCAGAATCAGATGTTGGGATTGGCTCTGCATGACTGTCCTCTTTGGGGATAGCAGGTGTTCTTACTGCTGGTGGCTTCCTGGGAGGTTTTGGTTCCTAAATTAACAAAAGAAAATCAGTCACAACCTCTGCTTTCATCTCCAGCCCCATCAATTTTATTCAGGTGTTGATTCGGTTGGTGGAGGAATTCTTTATTTGTTTTGATTGTTCAGCAATTGTAAATAGTAAAAAATTTGGCAAAAGTATTCATGTTACTTTATGATACATTCAAAACAGAATATTCTAAGGATATTCAAAAATGGTCTTATTTATTCAGTTTTATTAGTCTTTGACACACCACAATATTATCTAGTTAAATTCACAGATAATATAAACAGTGGTCTCACCAGAAATTTTTATCAGGGCAGGACGAGGAAAATTAAACATGGCAGATTTTCACAAAGTTAGGGGTTGGTGGAACACACATTTTCTGTGTGGTGAGTCATTTTTCAGTATGTTGGGCTCAGAGCATTGTTGTTTTTAGTGTGGGGAAAATTCTCAATATATTGGAGCAGAGTGGGAGAAGAGCCCCACTTAGGTATGCTTGGTGAGACCACTGAATATGAATTATCTTGAATTATCTTAGATTCACAGTAAAAATTATTCACGGATAAAAGACCATACTATGTAGTTCCTGTGTCCATTTCCCCCGTATATTCAACTTGCAATTAACATAAATAATGAATGTGTTTTATTGTGCTCTCCCTTTAACTGTACGTGCTTTGCAGGTCATAAAAATGGTCGGATGTGAACCAGTGGTTTAGCCAGAGGGGTGTCTGGGTGTAAAAAACGACTCCCGGCTTTATAATTGGACACCCTGTATATTTATTTCTTTTGGGCCACCCACAGCCGGGCGAGGGGGGGGGGCAGATTCCAACCCCCCCCCCCCCCCCTCAGATCTCAGCCAAACAGTAACGGATTTTAATTAAATATGCAAATGAGGCTACCTATAATAATTACCTGTCCAAAATTTCATTCCAATTATACATGTCACACATTGTTCTGTGTATGCATGGTTACTATGTACAAGGTCATTGAAGCGATCACACAATTTTTCACCAATTTTTTTATACAAATTTGGTGTCAAAATGTGCCCAAGACGATAGTCGAAAAAGTCAGACAGGCTCAGCGCGAAAAAATTGCACCGAGACACTATTGCAACAAAAATAGGGGAGGGAGGGCAGGGGGATGGGTGGATTCCCCCCACCCACTAATTTTTTTGTCAATTGCAGCCTATTTGGACACCCGGTTTCCAAATTCTGGCTAAAACCTTGATTTGAACACAGGTCTTCACAACCGCACTCTTGAAATATGCAGGTGAATATTGCTAAAACATTGGCATGGACTGTGGAATAAATTGGGTACTCTCAAATCAATCAATGATCAGAATTGTTGTTTGACAGGCTCACCAAATGAATTACTTGCCAGATTTCTCTCTTCCATTTACTTTGAAAATGAAAAAAAAAACAGTGTAAAGTCGGTGGGTATCTCGATGATGCAAACACAAACTTAAAAATGTACTAACCTTCTTCAGATGTTGTGGAAAATTGAAAATGCTGGGCACCGTATTTTGTTTCAGACGGACTGTTTGTCCTGTTCGATCGAAATCACTTTGGAGGAAGTGGGCACTGCATAGCACAGTGGTGCCGGGTGTTGGGGTGAAGCGTTCTCTTTTGAGTGCTACAGTCCACCTGGAGCACAGGTCCTTATTCTTGGGAAACCTGTTAAATAGATGATTGAATCTTACAATCCAGTGAGATGGTTCAAAACACCAAAACCATACTCTTAACAATTTGATAAAATACCAATCATTTTAAAATGGAGACATGCAAGGTGGGCAGAATGTTAAATCTATACTGTATTCAAATTAAAGACCATAGCAGAAACAGTGCATTGATGGTTGATGATCAGCTTCTGTCGGTGGCTAGCTGCTGTGTTGTAATGTGTGTACGAGAAGTAGTCGTCTTGTCTGAAAGTAAGTGAGCAATTCATTAAAAATTGCACAGGTAAAATTATCCCCTACAAACCCCCCACAGCAACAATAAGTGAAATTTAACAATGTAAATAAATTCATTGTCAAAGTCGAGAAATGTATAAGCTGCTGCAAACAATGAACAGCCTTCACGGATTTGCATTTGCCTTCATTCTTGAAAAAAAAAGGTCAAATAGCCACATTCAAAAATAATATTTACTTGAGATAATTGGCTGTATTAATCACCTTGTACACTGAAGCACCAGTGGAATTGAACCACCCACAACCAGAACATTTTGATAATGCACTGGATGTGTCGGACCAGAATGCTTTTTAACAATGGCAAGGCAGGCAATACAGCTACAATCAAGTTATTGCATTATAATAACACTATGGAAAAACATGTCATTGTTTGCAGCTAAGTTGGCACGTCACGTGTAATCAGTTCTGAATAGACTAATGAAGTTTTGATTAGTGTATATGTGCACGTATCTGAGCTTTATGGGCTACATGTGTTTAGGAAACAAATGACTAGGTTTAGGATGCATAATCCACCAAACAAACTGAAATCCTGCAGAATGTTTTTGTAGTAATTTGTATAGTTTTCTAAAATAAACATGATTTCTTGTTAAAATGAGGTTTTAAACTTTTCACTTTAGAAACAATGTACTTCAATACCTCAAATAACAAAAGAAAAGAATAGGGCCTAGGCCTACATGTTATTCTGTATAACACTGAATATATCTGCCAAAGGTCAGGGGAAAACCTAGTCTAATACAACAAAAACAACCTACATCATGTATGCTATGGCTTATGTTATAGCGATAAAGGACCCTTTATCGCCTTTTTTAACATTTGGACATGATCATGTCCAAATGTTAAAAAGGCGATAAAGGGTCCAAGTTACTCGGACTAAATAGTAGTATATCATGTACTTTAGTACAGTACTAGACCACAACACTCAAAAAAATGACAGCAAAATGCTAAATTGCTATGATAATAATTATAGGCTACAAAGTCATGACAGTATTTACATGTACTAGGCCTCTAAGTCTAAGCAAGGGCTAGGGGCTATATAACGTTTGACATTAGCCAAGGCTTAGGCCCGCCTGCATGCATTTTCCTTTTTCTTCTTCACAATGAATGATGGAAGGCTGTGCCGTGTGTTTATTAAACAGTTATCGGTTGAAGAGTGAGTGCTTATTTGGAATTTTTTTTTTATATTCCGGATCTTTTATGGTGCAGGTAGGCCTATTGAAGTACAAATCAAAATAGGCATACATTTAATATTATTTTCATTATAATTTTCACATATATAGGGCCTTCATGTGATTGTTGGCATGGTTGGTTGGGCCTCAGGGGCCTGAACTTGAGTTCAGCCAAACTACTTACCGATGAAATGTAAATTTTGATCCTTTTCCCGAGATATTGGTGCAACCAAATGCTGCACACAGTGGCATCCTTGCAAAAAGTGCAGAAACGAGCTTGAAAAAAAATCACACTTCTGGCGAAAGGATGGCATAAAATATGTCAAAGTATCATAGTATGAACGAACCGACTCGTTTCAAGTTTCGCGGGGCGGCGGGAGTGTCTCACCAACATGGCCGCCAGACTGCTTCCGGTGACTTCATCAGCTCGCGTGAGGGCGATAGACGCATTACGGGTCCAGGTTTATTATATACGTCCGTGGGATCTGATCCGGCAATTTGACCTGTCAACATCCGGCTGGTGCACGAGTGGCGCGAAAAGTTTGCGGTCTGATGAACGAAGAAATACGTTTAGGCGTGTAGCTCATGTGAAAATTTCCCACGTGCACGACATTCACAATAAACAACTACTGAACTACGGGCTGTATACAAAATGTGTCGCCACGCGTGCGCGATGCAAGCGTGCATGCATCCATTCAGCGTACATGTGTATTCCTTTCGTTCCGTACTGGAAAGTCGTCCGCTTCTAAACCTTTTTCATTCGTGTAATTTTACTTATTTTTCCATCCACAAATAATTCCGTGTTAGTGTATAGCCTGCAGCGTGTCGTAGAACAACAACCGTAGCAAAGTTTGAAGAAAATACGTTTTACGATCCGATTCGAGCCAGTACTTATAATATATACGATTAAGTTTGGACTGCTCTCCGCATCCATATCGTCACAGTTTTCACGAACAGACGAATTTTGCCTCTCCGCACTAAACTAAAGTTACAAGAAAATCAGGTTTTAAGCTGCTCACTTTTTAAATTGAAGATAGTACCTGCGTTCATACCACATGTTGATTCAGTGTTGACACTATGTTAAAGTTCAGTTCTCGGTCTTTCACAATTAGTAATTGGCAGCTAAGCGATAAGTCAATTAATTACAGAGTTATTAATTGATTAATAACTTTGTCTGTTCGTGAAAACTCAGAAGCGAGAAATGGCCCGTTTTGCCCCACAGAGTGTCAATTGTCTCTTCGTGAAAACCCAAAATCCATTTTCTGGCAATTTTGCCCTTCACAGCCCCATTGTATTAACACGGAGTTCAAATTCGTCTCTTCGTGAAAACCCAAAATCCATTTTCTGGCAATTTTGCCCTTAACAGCCATACTGTATTAACACGGAGTTCAAATTCGTCTCTTCGTGAAAACCTAAAATCCATTTTCTGGCAATTTTGCCCTTCACAGCCCTATTGTATTAACACGGAGTTCCGAATTGGCACTTCGTGAAAACCCAAAATCCATTTTCTGGCAATTTTGCCCTTCTCGGCCATATATACGCTATGGCTGAAAAGGACAAAATTGCCAGAAAATGGATTTTGGGTTTTCACGAAGAGCCAATTCAGAACTCTATGTTTGTGAAGGACAAAATTGCCAGAAAATGGATTTTGGGTTTTCACGAAGTGCCAATTCGGAACTCCGTGTTAATACATGTGACGATATGGGCAAAATCAGACCGAGAAGCATTTGGATTTCTTCCTCCATGTTGAAACTTCGAACATCAAAACATCGCACATGTGTTTGACCCGTCCCAGCATGCAACGCAGCCACACAGCGCGCGCTCAGCAAGCAAGCGCATGCGTAATACCGAACTCGGTGACCTTTCGGACTCGACACTTCCGTTCGAAAAGGTGGATCAAGCATTAGTGGGAACGCGACTTGCGGTTTCGTTGCGGTTAGACAACGGTCACACCAAAATGCCGGATCTTGATCCACCTTTTCCAATTCGAGTGGGAACGCGTCACACAGGATACTGGGGCATTCTTTCCAATAGAAATGAAGAGTTCCTGCAGATGTTTCTGTGTTAATACTAATAACTCACATCGATAAGAATTTAAATCAACAAAGAATTAAACCACTGGTATCTTAAGTTTATTGACACCAGATAAACAATGCAGATACTTCTTGTGGGATGTGGACAAAATGGGTTTATTTGGGAAGTCGGGTTGGCCCAGTGGTACTTTCACCGCCTTCCACCGCTGTGACCCTGGTTAGAATCCCGTCCATGGCCGACATGTGGATTGAGTTTTAAATCCCTGCCTGATTCGTGACTTTCCTAGAACAGTCTGGGATTCCCCACCAGTCTGGGGTTCGATTTGTGCCCTTGGGAAAGACACTTAACAACCCAGAAGTATAAATGGGTACCTGAGAGGGTCCGACCGAGGCCACTTGAGCGCTAATATCGGCTGCCGCGTGGTCCAGGGCCTGGTGAACGGGGTAATAATTGTAAAGCGCTTTGAGATCGTTGATACGATGAAAAGCGCTATAAGCTTACCTGTTAAAGTACCCTTAAGGAGACATTTTGTCTTAATTCTTTTTATACCTTAGGGAGACGAGTGACATTAGGGAGACATTTCAGTGTCTCCCTAATGTCACAGCTTCTAGGCCTATTTAGAGGCGGAATTTTACTGTCGAAACTGAGTTGTATCGATAGAGATTGGTCCAAAACATAAATATAACAAAATTCGTGGGGGTAGGATAAGGGAAAGTGGGGTTAGGCTTCATGAAAGTTGAAAACAATTTGTGCACTCGTCTATGGCAATGTTTCCCAAATGACTCATCGCCGGTTTTTGGCACTTCATGAACTCTTAGCAGAGTTCATACACGCCTGGCTGAGCGTCAACTCCTTGACATGGCAGGGAATTCTTTGTTCGTCACTCGCTATACTGGCTGCCACCTCAACAATAGTCTTGGTTCAAGACGTTGTTACGTATATACGCGATAACCGGCCGCCGCGAGAGGGCGTTATCACGACAAACTATTAATAGCCACGAACCGCCAGTAACAACGTCTTGGGAATTTCGTAAAATCTCCCCCCGAAAAATGGGGGAAACTAGTGCGCATGCGTTAATTCTGTATGAAAATGAGGAACATTTTCTCTTCACGCACGCGCACATACGAAAAAGAGCTTCCAAGAAGTTGCACATAGTCTGGTAGCTATCTATCTGGCCGAAGGGGCGCTGGTAAGTTCGCGATCGAAGCTGCTATGCTTTGCATTGCATTGCATTGCGGCCGGTCTGCCGGCTATGCGCTTGCGGCTGCAGTGTTCACCGCTCGTGTTCGCATGCGACGTCTTGCAACTGTGACGATCGACGCGAGGGAGATACGACGGGGAAGGTGCCGGGCGGGACCGGGCAGGCAACCTGGGTGATGGTGTGTGATCTGCGGGAAATTACTTGTTACATGCGAGAAATACCTCTCCATTATATTAAACCGTCAGGGATCGGACAACTCGACCTTTGGCCGACTCGACTCGAGACAACTCGACCGTTGAGACAACTCGACCGTCTTTGCGTCAAATGGGAAGACAAGTCGTCCGTGGAGACAAGTCTTCCGTTGAGACAAGTCGTCCGCTGAATTGAAGTCGACTCGGAGGTAGGAGAATCGCTGGGGTTTCTCGGCGGGGATTCGCGTCCAGCCTCAAAGCTAACATGAGCCTGAATTTTTGTCGAGTTTCACCAGTGTAGAAAACCCGCAGGAGATCTGGTGCGTCTCAGTATCTTTGTGAACTGTGTGACAATCGAATTACCAGAGTACGACAATCTCCGTTTTCCCCGGCCGTAAAGACTAGGACCTCGTGAGCTATTTGTTTTATTATTATCACCGCCTTTTCTATTTTATATCTAAATCAAATCACCCAACAAGGTCTCCTCAGCACCATTGGTATAATATAATCATATTCAGCCCCGTTAAGATTTTCTGTTTATTATATTTCCATCATTCCGGAACTTTTTAGTTCATTTCCCTCGTCCCTACCAAACAATCTAAATAGCACGGACCGATTTTATAATCGAAAAAGGCCCTATTTCCCCAGGCTCCCTGAAACAAGAAAACATATCGAACAGAAAGGGGATGTTTAGTACTTCCAAATGGTGAGCGATATGGTAAGGTACACAGCAACACTTTTCACTAACAGAGGGAAGTTTGGAGAGGGTGCTCTAGGGAGCTTTGAATTTCCCGTGTTAAGCACTGTGTCGCGGGCGTGATTGAGCAAATGTCCGCAAGTTTTTCATATGATGGAAATATTCTAAATTTGTGTGCCTGTTCTGCTTCAGGAACATTCATTCGGTTGATTATGAAAGCAAAAATAAGAATACTTACATTTTGTTTGCTTCTCAGTTATTCAGAAGTCGGAGACCGGGGAAAAATGGCAAAATCATCAGAAGTTTTCAGAAGACGACTTGTCCCTATCTGACTCGGAGGAGGAGGAACATGAGAATGAAATCGGTATAATTGTTCCCTACTTATGTATGAACCCAGAAGTCTAGAAAGACGACAGCGATATAACCAGAGAGGAAAGCACAATTCCTGGCATTCACAACGCGTATCGATCGATGGAGAAGTAGACGGAAGGCTCGGCAACAACTGGTGAGCCCCCAAAAAGACGGCTTTAAGGAATTACTAAATTTTATTCAAACAATAACGTGTACATCAGTAAATTGGTTCACATACACGTCACCGTTTTCACGAAGAGACAAACATGTCAAAAATGAAAACAAAATTCGATTTCGATTTTTTTCACTGTTTTGCTTTAAAACACTCTACTTAACCATTTTGACATGCTTCTGTAAGCAACACATCATTAATTTCCAAATACATTAATTATGCAAAGGGCAAACATCTCGATAATTGCATTTTGCGTTTTCACGAAGAGACGCAAAGATGCGTGCCCCTTGAACGCGTACAAAACGTATTGCACGGAAATGCGTAAAAGTAGGTCAACCGAGATTTTCGTTTTCACGAAGAGACACACATCTTTGTTACATTCTCAGCTGCGCGCACGTAAACACGTGCGCGCCCCTTCCATATGGAAAAACACATTGAACAGAAAGGGCCACAATGTAATTTTCGTTTTCGCGAAGGGACACACATCTTTACTAATTAATTTAGGCTAATTAACCACCGTGTTAATTCTAATTACTGGGTTCACGTAAAGATTCACCTCTCATAGAATCACGTGAATGTTTCCTTACTGCACAAAGTTGTTGCAAAGTAGTATTTTTTGCAGTTATAAAATAGGAGAAACGTCTCTTGCGATTATCTTGAAAACGCTTTTTCTTCAAAATCCAGATGTGTGTCTCTTCGTGAAAACGGTGACGGTTTGTCTGATTGATTTCCCGAACGAAATTTTGTGAAGGTTACCGCAAGTCACAAGTCCTACTGTCGGAAATAGACGTCTACGTATGTAAGCAATATATAATGTATAATACGTGTACATGCATATCAAGTAGGACCTACTGAAATGCTAAACACTCTCGGACTATGAAAAGTTCTATCTACTTTGTTGACTGACATTGCTGGCCAGCATTTATTGTATGTTTTAATGCATGTAATATACTTATGAACAGTCTGAAATATTAGTCTCCAAAGTATACTTGTGACCCAGCTCAACAAGTCGTCAGAGCTACTTTTATGTGATATACACCTTTAAACATGGCTTAACAGTGGAAATCAATAGGAATTGTCAAGGTTTTTACCAACATAATGTCCATATATCACCAGGATGTCAAACTGAGGTGCATGATGAGTCAACTACGCTCTTTTCATAGCACCCCGTCACATTTTACTTAAACAAAGTAACCAAATTGACCAGCCCGACGTGTTCTTTAACCACTTTTTCCCTCTGTGGTAGTTGAGTGAATGCTGGGCCAGCGGTCGTCCGGAACCAGTCTAGTCCACAGCAAGTGTAATCCTAGCATCGAGACTGCGCACAGACCGCTCACCACCGCTTCAAAGACAAATCCTGCACCGTAACTCCCGGTAATGTCGTGCAGGAAGCCTGCGGGTAAGAACCATCGAAAAAAATGGTTATACAAATTGAGAAAGGTTTTAGAAAAGGCGGTCAGTTACTGACACTGAATAAAGCCGTACATCAATCGATTTATTATTGCATGCATTAAAAGGAGCGATGAAATGTAGGGCACCTTTCTTGTCAGGTTACTATACTCTGCATTTTCACATTTGCAGAATTTCTAGGGAGTATTTTAAACATTTTGGTTTTTATGATAATGCAGTATCCATATTCACGAATCCAAAGCATGACGTCATGAATAGGCACAACAGCAGTGTCGTGCATAGCTTCATATTTAACTACATTTTCTTTGAGTAAGTTCCATGTTTGTCTTGATTTTCATGTTAACGTTTGGTGTTCCTGATATGTAAATTGGAACAGGGATTTTTCTCCCCGACGTAATATTATATGAAGCACTCTATGCTCAGTGCTTTCCGAGAGCATGTGTGAACAAATTCACAGGCTTACTCGGGCAGGATTCGAACCCACGACTTTCTGCTTACTGGTGCAGACGTCTTAACCACTCGACCACAGAGCTTGTCGGGGTCGGCTGGCCGATTCGAATCCAATGTAACAGCGGGTACGCGTAATCAGTCAGAAGATGGAATTTGCGTCGGAGATGATGTAAATTAAAACAGAGATTTCTTAATAATACGCTTTTGACAAGGAGTTCCTTGTTTTTAATTACAAACCTAAAAATCGCTTTCTTGCAGACGTGATTGAAAGATTTTCTTAAAATGAAAAGACCACAACTTTCCTTTCACTTCCAATAGACGAATTTTACATCGACGCAAATAGCACCGATCTCCGCACATCCGGGTTTGAAGGCGAGGTAATGTACTAAGCAAACAGTCTTTTTCGCGCACATGTAGGCTACATTCGTGTACAATTTATACACGGCAAATACTTTTGAATTTTGAAAATTCGCTGATCGAGTCGTCCAAAAACAATCAAATGCAGGTAAGTTTGAGAACTAATATTATTCTTTTAAAAAGTTGAACATCATGTCGATTAAGAATGGATTTGGACGATTTTTGTCGTGATGAACCAGTACCACTTGTCCATGTTGACTATGCGCTATAATGCTGTCGTTTGGCGCAATTTATGCATGCAATGAATGGATTTGTTGAATAGCAGTTTGTTTAGTACTGGGAGCCTCGCTTTCAGCCCGGAAGTGCGCAGACGGGGAAAATGTGAAATTCGTCTGTCAAATATGTCATCGTTGCTCCGTGTGAAAGCAAGTGGTTAACTTGCTTTCACACGGAGTAACTATTAATGGGGATCCAGTGTATGTTTCCTTTATCTACACGATTAAGTTATAGCTAAGTCTTCAATATGGTCCTAAATATCGTCCATCAACTGTACCTCCAATGACAGGCGTTACCGTGTTCCCAATGGCTGCCACAACCCATAATGTACCGATGCCTCCAGGGAACCTTTCTTGGCCCACAATCCGGCGAGTCATGACCGCGGACATTGGCATGTAAACCCCGGCCGCAATCCCGATCAACCCCGCACACATTGCAAACCAAACCCAACTGACGCTGATAGCGATGACAATTGAAGCAACGCACGCCAGGGCCACGGAGAAGCTGTAGATGTAAGCCGATTCGATCACATTGGCGTCCACCAGATGACCGGAAATGAAGCTACTGGCGGTGTAGGAGATACCGATGATGGAGATCAGAGACGAGGCTTGTAGCTTGGGCACGCCCACGGACTCGGCTCGAGCTGCTAGATACGGCAAGGTGATGCCGAAGACTGAACTATCGCCTAATGACACGATCACAAAGCTCACAAATACCCGATTGGTCCAGAAGAGCGATATGCCCGTGTGGTACAGGAAACTCTTCATGTTTTCAGTCCAATTTCCCCTCTGTGCTGACCTTGCCTCATTGACTGAATCGTCTGCTGCTGTGGCGATGGGCCCGCAGTCATTATGGGCGGAATTACTTGCAGGTTGGTTTGTTCCGTCGAAAGTAGCGTCTTCGGTCTCATCCCTACTGTCAACAAGTCGATGGTAGCTCCCCGGTCCATCTCGTTCCGAAACGATGCTTCCGTAGTTGTTTTTCCCGCCTACATCCGATTTTGTCTTCTTTCTTGTACCTGGCGGAGACCGCATAATCCCGGCACACACGAACACGTTGCCCTGTACGGCACTAGCAATCAAGATAGCTCCCCTCCAACCGAATTGCTCTACCAAGAAGCTGAAGAACATTGGCAGGATGACCATACCTACTCCACTGCCAGCTGTGGCTATTCCAATTGCCAGTGCGAAGTGCGCATGAAAGTACTCACTGATGATGACCAGGATACCTGTGTAGGACATGCCGTAGCCGATACCTTCAAACACAAAACGTTAAAGAAGGAATGAATCCCACCGAATGGAATTTTGCAATTCACCATCACTTTAAGCTTTTGTTTTGCCATTGGCCAATAACAATTTATACCCCTTTTAGCAATCTCATTTGTGCTATTAATAGATTTACATATTTTTGACACAGGAGTGAAACGTTTCAGTATCATTTGTGCAGCATAAAAATGTTACGAATTTTTACATTTCCCAGAGTGGACTTTTGTATTTGTGCAGTCAGTAAACAATACTTAAAGGTATAGTATACAGTTGCAAACGTCAAACAACAAAACTACTGAATTATTAGGAAATAACCTTACTCGACTGTAAGTACGTAATAGTCTTAATCATCCTGTAAAATCATGGCACCTGGTATGGTCTCATTTTCAAGTGGAATGTTTGTATCAATTTCCAGCGATGGTCGGCCGACTATCGTTGAAAAAAGTTCCCGACCTGATAGTTCCCTGACGTCTATAAATTCCTCCGTTTTGTTTGAAGTAGGCTCAGGGAACCAGACTACAAGATTATATTATTTTCTCCTTGTTTTCCCAGCATGCACACAAAACTTTAAACAGGTCAGTGTTACAGTATTTGCTTTAAAATACTAACTCCCAAATCCATTTATTTCTGAAAATTACAGCAAAAGCAAATGTTGTATACTATTTTTAATTTCGGTTTTGACCTTTTTGTACTGTAAGTGCCTCAACTGCATGAGTGATATAAATTGATTGACATTATAGCTACATCACCCTTACATCAGGAAATGGCTTGAAGATTTTGAATTCTTTGGGGAAATTGGTCATTGCATACATCAATGTACGGATTGGTACTAAATTAACCGGACTATATAGACATATTTTATTATACAACGCCTGAATAAATCCCCGCCATCCGATTGGTGGATCGTCGATCACGTGCATTGAATTATTCGTCCCATCGCACGACGCGAACCCGCACCGCCAAAAAAAGTTCTATCACATGGTTCTATCAACCGGTAACGCGTTTGACTGGACTGGTTCTCGGTCCCTCCGTTGTCCTTCGCACTTCAAATGTATAGTATATACATATGGGGACCGGGAACCAGTCTAGGCTGTCATTCACACAAAATGGCGGACGGTGTTTCCGAACCGCGGTTTGTTTTCCTAATAGACGACGAAATATTGAAACTCGTAGGCGATACTGACGCTGCTAACACAAAGACAAATGAATTATACAGTCAAACGATTAGAGGAATTTACAAGACACGCAGGAACAACAATTAAAGCTTTACTGATTCGGAACTGGACCACTTTTTGTCGCGGTTTTATGCGGGACTGAGAAGGTAAACGGCACGTTGTACACAAAGAAATCCAGGCATGCAATCTGTCGGATTTATTCAGGCGTTGTATATAACAAATAATGAATGTTTCACATTCCTTACCATCGCACTCATAAACATTCATTATTTGTATACTGTCACATAAAATTGGACTGCATTGGGATGCGAAGTGTTTTTTATACAAAAAACGGAGGAATTTAGCGATGTTTATCTTGGCGAGGTCGTTGGCGGCAACAATTCGTCTTTGGAAAGCGTCTTTGCATTGATTACTACTGATTTTACCTGTCATGAATGGAAGTGTTACAAAGAGGATGGAGAGTTCCCTTGCGAACGATGCGATGAGAAGTCCGGCGAACGAAAGGCCGGCCCCAGCCGCGACCACGGGGCGAACCCCATAGCGTGTGGTCAGTGCACCAGCAAAGGGCGCTGTAGGAGCAAAAAAGACACCGCTCTATTAAAACCCCTTGCGTACGGATGACGCCAAATTGCGCAAAAAACAGTGGCACCAGGTCGGATGACGCCATTTGCCGCTATATTGTTGGATTATTGTGTATGTTACGCTTGACTGCACAAGCACATATTGTGGCTGTTTCGCTTGGCTGCATAGGCCTCACAGGCACCCCGGCGCCTCACTACGATAACCGTACTCAAGGGGTATAAACCCCTTGCGTACGGATGACGCATGTGGGCGCAAAAGGCCGGATGACGCCACTGGCTGCTGTTTCTGCATTATTGGATTATTGTAGCGGTTCGATTTGGCTGCCAGAACCATATGATGCACGATATGGGGCAGAGCGAACCCCCCCTCTTTTGTGTTGGTCATTGTGTTCCCGGAATCTCAGGAATTCTTTTCAGAAGTCTAGGGGGGATGTGTTAGGTAACAATAGTCTAAAGAGTGTATAGGGTATAGGGACAAAAAGGGGGGTACCCCTCTGCCCCATATCGTGCTGGGTATAGCCAGAACCGCCGCGACACCCCGACGTCTCCCGTAAAATACCGTGCCCAAGGGGTTATTTTAACACCTTTTTTGTGTACTCCGGTTCGTGTATTGTAAATCAGTGATGTCATATTTATGGAAAAGAATTTTCACACTATTTTCATAACATAACATAACCACCTGAGCGAGAGTATTTTGCTTGATACCGTACAGTCATAAAGCTTTTATCGTCAGACAGAATGCAATGATCTGTGTGTGGTCGCCGCCGCACCTCCAATCTTTCCCATTCGCTCAGTGCACGGCATTGGCCCTCAACATTGCGTGCGTTTTTCTGCTGGAAACGAAATGCTGCTGCCATTTACCGCATCCAGTACTCAAGGGGTTAAAGACGAGACCCTTTTAGGAGTCATGCAATACGGCCTTTTTCTATGTAAGGGATCATTTCATATTGTCTGAAAGCGGTATCAACAGCGGCACCGCTGTTTGTTTTTTTCGGTACCAGCATTAACTTCCAGCTGGGTGTTATAATGAGCTTGTTCTATAAGTCACCTGGCTTTCCATTCATCAGCAAGGTTTAAGGTAATGCGGGCCGCAAAGAAATCAGCGGTACCGCCATCAATACCGCATCTGGGCAATATGAAATGCTCCCTAACTGAATTTTCACCTCCTTTGTAACAATTCTAGCCAGTAATTTCAATATGTTTGTGCTAATAAAAAAATTCCATATTCATGAGCCAACGCATGATGTCATCAAATACACAACAGCAGTGTCTCCATAGTTTTGTGTACAAGATCTGAAACTCGTTTACATAATCTTGCAGTAGGGTCAATGTTTGACTTTATTTTCATGTTAAATAGCTTGCTTCGAGCTACTTTTTTTTCAATTGATTTTAGTACTGTTCTTAAGATCTTTTGTCAAGGGCTGAGTTCGGGCGGTCAGTTCTTAACACGAGTTCCCTGTTCTTGCGCCCGTACAACATTGCACTCGGAACAAGATCACACAACACCTACCAGTCGGGGGTTTACAAGAACATGACGTAATTTGACGCGACGTAGAAGACGACCAAAGATGGCGGAGGATTTGACGAAGCATAAAAACTTGAAGGCGGTGTAATGTTGCCTTAAATTCCCTTCCAAACGTTTTGAAAATAAACCCGTTTCAGAACAAACTAGGGGAAAATGCAGTCTAAATATTGTGCTTCCGTTAAATTATATAACGTTACATGGGCGCAGCCATTACATTTTGCGTGGTTACCAGCGATATATGGCGCTCTTGGCTATCAAACGTCAGAGCCATCTCTATCAACAGCTCTGTCAGACGTTATTAGGCGTTCGAGTGGTCGGAACACGAACGAAAACACGAGTTGTTCTAGTGAGCAAACAAGAACACCTCGCCCGAACTCAGCCAAGGAGTCCTTGTGTTAATTACATAACAATAGCGCCCTCTAAAAAAATTCTAAGCATTGAAAAAAACGTCGCCGCCTTTGTACTTACAATGACAAGAAGCATTTTATAATTATCGTGTTTTTGTAGCAAACGGTAATAATATGCGTGAAACGAGTTGAATGTGATTGCAGATTTCATTTAACTAGTTAACGACGCGTGACTTGAGGGAGTTATTTACAGCAATAACAAAGCGGCCAATAATTGGATACATTATTCAGTGCAGCATTCAGTGCCAAGCCCTCATATTGGATGCGGTAAATGGCAGCAGCATTTCATTTAATTTCCAGCAGAAAAACGCACGCACTTTAAAACAAAATGTCGAGGGCCGATGCCGTGCATTGAGCAAATCGGAAAGATTGGAGGTGCGGCGGCGACCATACACATTACATTTTGTATGACGATAAAAAGCATTATGACTGTACGGTATCAAGCAAAATATCCTCGCTCTGGTGATTATTATATAAACCTCTTTCCATGAATATGACATCACTGATTTACAATACACGAACCGGAGTACACAGAAAGGTGTTACATTAACACCATGTGGTATCTATATGGAAGCACTCGTGCAGTATAGATACTACATGGTGTTAATTTAACACCATAGTTTTTGCATTGTATAGGAATATAGTACGATTTTGTTAGAAGATACTGACACAGCCGTAGAGTACCGGAGTGATGATGTCAGCGACAGTGACGTAACCAGATCTTCACACTGAATACCTTTGGTGTGATTTTCACATTTAAAGCAAGATATGGGACGGCGGGAACCCCCCCCCCCCCCCCCCCTTTTTGTGTTGGGCATTGTGTTCCGGGATCCTAAGGAATTCCTTTCAGATCTAGGGGATGTGTTAGGTAACAATGGTCTGAAGTGTGTATACGGTATAGGGATAAGAGAGGGGTACCCCTTGGTCCTATATCTTGCTGGGTATAGATTTTCCATTTAATCAGATTTCTATTTTTCTCCTGTGACGTCACTCTATACAGAAAAGTGTCCATTCTTTTTAATCAAACTACTTTTGTGACGTCACTCGATTAATAACAGTATCGATTCTTTTTAAATAAACTACTTCTGTGACGTCACTATTAATAGAAGTGTCGATTTTTTTCTTCAAAGAATGTACAGCTGGATGTCCAGTGCACTGGGCATTTAAAGCGCCCTTATTTAATTCGATTGAGCGCGTTCAAGAAGGGAACATTATTCCATTGTTTCGTTACGCAACACGGGGACCAGATGGGGCAAAGCTTCACGTATGGCTGTAGCTCACCACTGAACAATGGACTTAATTCATCTCATACCTCAAAGCATTAGTAAGAATTTACACTTTTTGTTCCCTTTAAATCTTGGCAATGTGTGTGAAAGGAACGTAGTTTAAGTCAGGGAAACAACTCGGGTGGAAACTATTTAATTCGAATCAAATAATTTCCACTTATTCGCCGTTTCTCCTTAACTGAACCAGTTGCCAAGCCAACGCCACACTTCGGTTCTCTGTCGGAAACAAAAATACAAGAACAGACTTACTAAAGCACAGAAGCATGACCAGTAGGGAAGAAGATAGCCAGCCCACGACAGCTGAGCTCTGGGGAAACTCGTTGAACCACTCAATGTAGAATATCCCGATGGAAGAGGCCACCCCATCGGTCAGAATGCTGACGACAAAGCTTGCCAGTACAACTGGCCAGTGGCGCGCTTCCGATTCCCGTGAGAGCATTCTGCACAGCTGAAAATAAGTGAAACAAAAATGCATTATAGAAAACTGTCGGCACAGTTGGTCGATTTATTTTTTTAATTCCAGCTGGTTCATCAGCAATGTGAACCCGTAAAGCCTGCGTAGTGTTCAATCAGTGCAGTAAGACCCTGACATTTACAGGCATGAGAATATTCCGGTTTTGAACAGAATTCTGTTTTTTCCTCCAATTTTTTTTTCTTCGAGTTCAAAGCAATTTGAAATAAAATTTGGGGGGCGAGTTGTAAAGGGGGTAATGTTGGATTACCACTGTGGAGCTGAAACTCCCCCTTTATTCGGAGTGAAATTTCTGAGTTGAGACATCGTTTTTATAGACCCGAAATCTTGAACGGACCGCACGCGATACGATACGCGACGCGTCACGCGTCACGCGTCACGCGGCACGGTGACTCGTCCGCAGAGCTAGCTGCACATTATTCACATGCATGCGATAATTATGCGCGTGAAGCTTAGTGCGGCATGCATCGTGCATGCCGTGTCAATGTCCAGCCGGGAATACTTGCACCTGCGGCAAATATGGACTTGTATAGCAAAACCCTCCTGAGCGTGCGTATTGCAATATTGGGCAGAGCGAGTCCGTTGTTTGGGGAACTTGAATTCATGCAACACCGAAATTTATAGTCGGGTCCCACCATCGTTATTCTGTGTGTTGTCCATGCACAAAGTCTAGTACCTAGACACGCATGCTTACATGGAATTGTAAACATGATTTTGGAACCTTCAAGTTGTAGTTGTACTCGACAAGATTCACAAACTGAAATCGGCAACTTGAAGACAAAATCCCGCCGATAACAAACAGTTGGATCAACAAGGATAGTCATTTATTTCAATCAAAACTTTCGACAAATTGCGACAAGAAGTGGACAAGCGGTTGAGTGTGTCGTGTGCGATAAACGGAGGTGTGGATAATTCCCGTGGCCAACGTGTTGCACCGTGCATGGGGCTGCTCGTCAGGTGGGCACTCCAGCGCTTTGTATGGCATGGAGTACTTTATCGCACCGCGGCACAGTGACTCTGTGCGTGCAGTTTAGGATAATTATGGTGATCGCAAAACGTCAGTATCACCTTTTTTGGTTTAGTTTATTGCTTTTGCTGATTAAGAGGCTATCAATCATGCATGCTGTTTTAATACTTTCATTCTCATATACCTAACGTTTTTGTAATGTTCGTCAAACAATCCACAACATAATGTAAAACATAATGAGATGAGTTGACCCATTTTATTTTGTATATTTAAAATGGGACGCCTTTTTAAATCATGATTTAAGGTCTGACAATATTTAAAAAGTGATTTATTTTCATATTGTATTTTTAATAAGGGAACCGCCTATTTTATTAGGGAATCAGATATAGGGAATTATTAAAGGGAATAACGTACTACAATTTTAATATAGGTATTTGAGGTGGCCTTGGTGCCCCTTGCCGATTACACAATAAAGAAACAAATCTGAGAAAGTAATTCAAGATTTTACAATTTGTGTTGTTCAGTATTGCCAATGGACTAGTCATTAAAATTAATTTTTCAAAGAAATGCAGAAAAAAGTTAAGAATTTTCTCATAAATTGTTAAAGTTTACGCCTTCCGAAATGCCTCAGAATACACCAGAGCATCTTGAGGGTCAAAATTGTAGGGCCCTTAAGCAGGCCCCGGACGCCACGCCGTTATGGCTTCGCGCTCGCATTTTACGGTATAATTTCAACCTGGCTAGAACAATGCACATGTACGTGTACATAACGATTATAATAATCTGTGATTACTAATAAGGCGGCCCCCTTGACACCCAGCCGTTGGACGCTCCGTTCGCTTCGCTCACTACACTAAATTTTGGTTACAAAATATTTTCCTGCTTTTTTATCAACACCCATTTTCATGCCTGCATTTAACTAATTAACAGGCAAATTTTAGTGGTAATGCGTTTATTTATAGCTACCTCCGATTAACATTCAGCTAAAATCAACCCTGGGAAATATGTTAGTTAATTGAAAAACAAGAGGGATGCACGATTTGTATTGAAGGGCATGTATTTCCAATTGAAAAATTGAAATATTTCCTTTTAAAAATTGGGAAAGGACCCACGCAACTTTTCACCTTAAAATTAACATAAACGGCGAAAACTTAACGAAGATTACACTGTAAACAAGTAACAATAGATTTAGTGCCAAGTAACAATGGGTGTTCATTGTTAGGACACTGTTTTTCTTTTGTTAGATGTTCATAGTGTTATGACCAGAATTATCATGAAAAGAGTATTTTCAGGACGTCGTCGTCGTCATCGTCATTGTATTATCAAAGTCATCATGATCAAAATACCAAACGGCTTCTGCCCTCAAAACTCTTCAAGGAGATGTGACCCTAGATAAATGAAAAACAATGAATCCAATTACGCTTTCTAATACCGCTTTAGAGTGGCGTAATGAGTGGCGGGGGGCATTGTGTCACGCCCACCATTGAGGCCTTTTCCCCAGTCATTCCCCCATCCCCCTTAGAACTTTGAGTGAAAGAAATGTGTGTTTTTTACTGTTAACTCATTGAGTTTCTCTTACTACAAAAGAGGCCACCTTACGTCCCTCCCCATTGCAAAAAACTCACAAAATTGCAAATTGTACAAAAAAAGTAGTGACTATCGTCTGGTGTGTTTTATAACCTAGCAATGTGCTTAACGCCTCAAATGCACTTCAATGCAAACGATTTGATTGGTCGTTTCAATAAATGTAGCTAAATTTTAAATCCACAGTTTGTAGGATGTCACACAATTTGAAATGTGCCTTATGTTAATTAATGTGGTGACATGCCACGTCACCGCAAGGGGGTCGGCACCAATAATTAGTCGGGACGGCGTGTGCAATTCACTCAGGGGAAATGAATGAGCCCTTGTAGTAACTAAACTCTGATCGTAGGCCGCCATGTCCTTTGATTTATTGCCGAGATGATTTCCTTAAATGTAATATACGATATTTGCAAACATAAAAATAGAATACCAAAATATTATGAAATACCTTACTTGACTGTTCCCTCATATTGCTTGCTGTATGGATATGGATTTTTGGTTTGCTAAGAGGTGCATTCAATTCATAAATATGGCTCTAAACTGTAATAACCTTACTGTGAAAACTATTTGTAAAATTGGCCAGTTCTTACTCTATAATGGGGGTAACTTTAGGTTTTTGTGTTCCAGATATAACATGTGCTCCTCTAATGTTATAAAGGAATGGAATGCCTTTTGTTGTAGTGATGAAGACAGGATTAGGGTTGCTAATCAGATTAGGGAGATTGCTGCCATGAGAGACGTGACATAACTTCAACTTGGGATGTGTTAAACATGAAACTGCCAGGTATGGAAACTGATTTACGAACCACGGGAACGACAACGTGGAGCTAATTCGCTTTAAATTGGCCAATATCAAAAATTGGCCACTATATTTTGCGAAACTGGCCGGGAAAACAATAGTTGTCTACAAAATAATAATGAAACAAGAAAATAGCGAGTATGGACACGGGGTGGATGGTAGTCTTGGTTCAAGACGTTGTTACGTATAGTATATACGCGATAACCGGCCGCCGCGAGAGGGCGTTATCAGGACGAACTATTATAGCCATTAACCGCCAGTAACAACGTCTTGGGAATTTCGTAAAATCTCCCCCCGAAAAATGGGGGAAACTAGGGCGCATGCGTCAATTCTGTATGAAAATGAGGAACATTTTCTCTTCACACACGCGCACATACGAAAAAGAGCTGCCATGAAGTTGCACAATAGTCTGGTAGCTATCTATACTACTGGCCGAAGGATCGGAAGGGGCGCTGGTAAGTTCGCGATCGAAGCTGCAGTGTTCACCGCTCGTGTTCGCATGCGACGTCTTGCAACTGTGACGATCGACGCGAGGGAGATACGACGGGGAAGGTGCCGGGCGGGACCGGGCAGGCAACCTGGGTGATGGTGTTTGATCTGCGGGGAAAAACTTGTTACATGCAAGAAATACCTCTCCGTATATTAAACCGTCGGGGCTCGGACAACTCGACCGTTGGCCGACTCGACTCGAGACTACTCGACCGTTGAGACAACTCGACCGTCTTTGCGTCAAATGGGAAGACAAGTCGTCCGTGGAGACAAGTCTTCCGTTGAGACAAGTCGTCCGTTGAGACAAGTCGTCCGTTGAATTGAAGTCGACTCGGAGGTAGGGGAATCGCTGGGGTTTCGCGGCGGGGATTCGCGTCCTGCCTCAAAGCAAACACGAGCCTGAATTTTTGTCGAGTTTCACCAGTGGAGAAAACCCGCAGGAGATCTAGAGTGCGTCTCAGTATCTTTGTGAACTGTGTGACAATCGAATCACCAGAGTACGACAATCTCCGTTTTCCCCGGCCGTAAAGACTAGGGCCTCGTGAGCTATTTGTTTTTTAAATTATTATTACCGCCTTTTTTATTTTATATCTAAATCAAATCACCCAACAAGGTCTCCCAGCACCATTATAATATATCATATTCAGCTCCGTTAAGATTTTCTGTTTATTATATTTCCATCATTCCGGAACTTTTTAGTTCATTCCTCTCGGCCCTACCAAACAATCTAAATAGCACGGACCTGTACCTTTATCTTCATACTAACACTCGGGCGGTAGTAGTCAGGGGGTTAGACTATGCATAATGCATTTATTTATGTATTTGCAAACTACATAATGCGCGCAGCATTCATTGGGCTAAGCAGGTGCGTGCGCACAACACGGCTTCTACGAAATTCCCAAGACGTTGTTGCTGACGGTTCGTGGCTATAACAGTTCGTCCTGATAACGCCCTCTCGCGGCGGCCGGTTATCGCGTATATACGTAACAGCGTCTTGAACCAAGACTAGGTGGATGGTACAGTCAATGCATAATCATGTAAATAAACACTCAGTGCATTTCCATGTATAATAGACAACGTGATGCGGTGAGTGCTTTTACAACAACATCGTACAAATTTGACATCTTCCCACTGGGCAATTTGTTACCGATTACCGATATTACCGGTAATATCACCCCAAAATTTGACTAAGACTAAATATTACCAATATTACCGTGTTATTACCCAAATGATATTACCTGTGTGATAATGAAAGTGTTATAAATTCCTTAATATTTGGTATTTGAGGATAAGAATTAGATATAAATGATCCTCGAGGCCGACAGGATCTGTTTCTGATGAGGAAAACAATTGGAAAATGGTGCACCTCGTACCACAATTTGCAGGTCCAAATATTACTGTTATTACCCTGTTGAAACCGACATTACCATCATGCAGTTAAAACAGGGTAATGAGAGGTAATATGGGTAATGGCGAAAGATTTGAATTGGTTATAACATTGGGAACTAGAGTAATAACAGTATATATCGGTACCGGAAATATCGGTTACATTCTCCCTGCACTGTAAAAAAATCCCGTAAAATCCCGGGTTTTTCCCCCTGTAAAAAAACAGACTATCACCGTACCGTACCGTACCGTACCGTAATAGTTTGAACGGGTTTTGAACGTAAAATCTCAGGTTCTCCTACACGAATCTCATTACGCAGCAACTGACCAATCAGAACTGAGGAAATTTGTGTTCACACAAGTCATGTTAATATTGCAGTGTTTCGTCCAAAAACACGATTTCTTGATTAAAATATTTAATTATTTAAGCAATTCCACATAGGCAAATGATAGGAATTTAGACTTTTTGTAAACAGAGGTGAAAAATCGCATTACATCTTCTTTGGTATTCAAATATTGAAATTTTTTATCGGAAACCGTGACTTCATGATGGCAGGATAAGGCTGAATATAAAGCTAAAGCGCGACATTCTTTAGTGTGTAGTGTTTAGTAAATTACTGTAGCATTTGTATAATTGATATTTAGAGTAATGTACATGTATAATCATATGATGCACGATATGGGGCAGAGCGAACCCCCCCTCTTTTGTGTTGGTCATTGTGTTCCTGGAATCTCAGGAATTCTTTTCAGAAGTCTAGGGGGGATGTGTTAGGTAACAATAGTCTGGAGAGTGTATAGGGTATAGGGACAAAAAGGGGGGTACCCCTCTGCCCCATATCGTGCTGGGTATATGTATAATAGATCACGTGTATTTAGTCTGGTTCCCATTTCTGTAAATTCGTGATTATACTTACACCAAATTTCCAGTAACCGAGTGATTTTTTTTTTTTATATCGGGTATAACATGGCAATGCCGGAAATATCGGTTACATTCTCCCTGGTAATATCGGGTAAATGGGGTAATATTGGGTTGTAACAGGGAAATATTGGTCTACTCTTTCCCCGTTATTACCCATGGGTTTGATATTACCCGGTAATAACACCCGTTATTACTCGTTACAACCCGGGTAATATCGGGTAAAATGCCCAGTGGGTTTGCACCCAAAAGACTAACGAATTTAGTCATCAAAAACTACCCTTGTATGTTCTATCAATACATTCACCAAATCCTAGAGACACTCGCCCAGCGGCGGGACTTTTCGTCAAGGTCGGGGGCGGAAGAAAAAGCACATAACCAACAATAGTTGTTAAAAAGCGTTTTTGTAGCGAAATTGTAGAAAATGTGTGCTGATCTTTGTGTATTCTGGTGCATGCATACTGGTGCATGTAAAAGCCAATGACCCATAAAATACATGTGGCAAGGGGTGGGGGACACTGCCATAGCCCCCCCCCCCCCCCCCCCCCCCCGTCCTATACCCGGGATCACCGCCCATGTACTCGCCTCAAGCTTCGGATGAATTTCCCTCTTTAGTCTCGGTGACCAGCCACGAATCGTCATGTACGCGACAAGTCAATATGTTATAACACAGATAGCATCATGGTATTGAACCAATGTTGGGCCATCAAAACTGTTTTGTGAATTGGGCCAACATTGGCTGTCAATGTTGGTCCAGTGTAATTTTGCTCATCGGCATCTTGTTGGCCCAATATTGTTAATGCTGGCCTATAACGTTGGCCAAACATTACAGTTGGCTCAACATTGGACCGTTGTTGTCCCACTCTATTGAGAAGCCTTGAGCCACCATTGCACCATCAAAGTTCAAAGGTTTTCCCACATTAAGCCATCAAAACTGCCATTTGTCATGCTGTCGTCTCTCATTAAAACACTTAGAAAATATTAAAATAATCACAAATCATACTAAAATTACACACCATAACATCAAACTCAAAACTTCACATACACAAACAATAAAAGGGTAGACTATATAGAAAGAGTATAGAAACACATACCACTGTTAACTCTTGATGGTGGTGCAATGGTGGCTCAAGTTTTCTCAATAGAGTACGTGGGACAACAACGGTCCACTGTTGAGCCAGCTCATGTTTGGCCAACGTCAGGCCAGCATTAACATTGGGCCAACAAGATGCCGATGAGCAAAATTACACTGGCCCAACATTGACAGCCAATGTTGGCCAAACAATACAGTTTTGATGCCCCAACATTGGTTTAATATCATGATGCTATCTGGGTAGCAGGCTGAATCTGCTAGACTCAATTATTGCAATGAATGCCTGCAAGTACATGTTCATTAGAGCGATGTACGAGTACTGCAGCAGAAGGTTAGGAAAATGACGTCAAGATCGTTTTTCTGAGTACCCACCGAGTATAATACATGAAAATAACGATTTTTCCCCCGAAATCCCCCCCACCCCACCAAAATACTGATGTTTAAGAACATACACACTTCTTGAAGCATAATTAAGGCAAAAGGTTCACTAACCGTTTCATTAAGGATTGATAAAATCCAGTGCGTGCAGAATTCCAGTCGATGTCGCAGACAGAAAACTAGTTTCCGGAGCGGCTGCAATCGTATCAACATGAACTAGAGTGTGCACAATGTAAATTGGTGTACAGATTAAAAATGAATCGGCGAAAGGATCAAATACGTCAAAAAGGCACTCAAACGGTGAGAGATATCATTGAACGCACGGCAAGCCAGTATATTTGTTTAACATGAGGGAAACGCTCCACTTTTAGAGAGAAAACAAACATTTCCACTGTCTTTTAGCTCTTGACATTTCAACACCTTTGCCAGCTTATCTTTGTAATCTATTAGCCAGACGATTGCTTGTAATCCTTAAGCATACAAATGCATGCACAATTATCCTAGTAATTATCGTTATCAGCTTTACAGCGGTCGTTTTTCACGATTAAATGTTTGCGAAGTATAACTAATAACTCACATCGATAAGAATTTAAATCAACAAAGAATTAAACCACTGGTAAACACCAGATAAACAATGCAAATTTTGAGAGCCGCCTAACTGGGATACCTCTTGTGGGATGTGGACAGATTGGGCTTATTTGGGAAGTCGGTATGGCCCAGTGGTACTTTCATCGCCTTCCACCGCTGTGAGTTTTAAATCCCTGCCCGATTCTTGACTTTCCTAGAACAGTCTGGGGTTCCCCACCTATACACCTGATCATTTCTTTGTCTTCTTACGACAGGTTTCTCCGTTATAGGCTTTTTAGCTACAGTCAGATATGCACTTTTGAGGAATGTTTTATAACCTGAAAGAATGAAATAAAACTAGAGGTCTGCGTCTGTTTTGAACAGAACACAGGACTTTTCCGTTTTCTTAAGTATCAAACTTGCATTGTAAGATCTTTGTCTAGTTTGTTTGATTTAAATTTTAACAATTAAATTTAAATGTTCAAGTCAAAGCTAATAATGTTATTACGACTCGACGCAAAAGCGAACCTGGTTCCAACTTTGGTGACTGTCTCCACATACGTAGCGCCACATACGGTTGCACCAAAATACGTCTCATTTGCTTGCATTTTGTAGTACAGTGTTTCAGTTATCCTTTCAAAAGGATATGACATTTACACCAGGGTTTGTAGATCATATAATATAGTCGGTCATAACTGGGTGTTTTTGAGTGATCCAATTGCATGAACAATCAAGGTGTTTCCATTATAGAATGCCATGGCCCAGTGGTTACGGTGTTCGACTCATGTACGATGGTGCGTGGGTTCGAACCCTTCCAAGAACATGGCGTTTGTGCCCTTGGGAAAGACACTTAACTACAATTTCCTCTCTCCACCCAGGAGTATAAATGGGTACCTGAGAGAGTCGAGGCCAATTGAGCGCTGATATCGGCTGCCGCGTGGTCCATTGCCTGATGAACGGGGTAATAATTGTAAAGCGCTTTGGGATCGTTGATACGATGGAAAGCGCTATATAAGCATAACAATATTATACCTGTTAAAGTACCCTTAAGGAGACATTTTGTCATAATTTTTAACATTTATACCTTAGGGAGACGAGTGACATTAGGGAGACATTTCAGTGTCTCCCTAATGTCACAGCTCCTAGGCCTATTTAGAGGCGGAATTTTACGTCGAAACTGGGTTGTATCGATAGAGAATGGTCCAAAACATAAATATACCAAAATTCGTGGGGTAGGATAAGGGGAAAGTGGGGTTAGGCTTCATGAAAGTTCAAACAAAATTGTGCACGCGTCTATGGCAATGTCTCCCAAATGACCCATCGCCGGTTTTTGCCACTTCATGAACTCTTTAGCAGAGTTCATACCCGCCTGGCTGACCGTCAACTCCTTGACATGGCAGGGAATTCTTTGTTCGTCATTGTGCTGCCGACTATTGTCACTCGCTACTGGCTGCCACCTCAACAATGACCAACAGTGCAAATGAAATACGTGCACTGAAACCTTCAGGAAAAACCACAGCCCCTCTCCATGTCCACTTTAATAAACCCCGAGAGTAGATCATGGATCAAACGGCAGAAACGAATACCCGTTGTGTGTGGTGTCAGGGCCCGTGAATCATTCCCACCTAGACTTTCAACATATGAAAAATGGTGCCTATTTTTCCAATCTTATCCGGCTTTCATTAACCACTTATCAACAAGGTCTGATAACTATATTCGGTCTATGCAATATGCTCCATCCACGAGGCCGAAGATCCGCAGCATGTCCGATAGGGGCACCGCCAGACAGCCAAAAGAAACAACTAAGAGCCAGAAATTATACCCTAACTCCCTAGGTGGTGTGGAAAATTGTATTAAAAATGGAGGATTCAGGACTGTTAGTGTTAAACACAATTTATTAATCAATACGAAGGAGAGCTACATGTAACATGTAAAGGAAACTTACATCCAGCGTGCTCGATTACTTACCTGCGCCACGTTTGTTTATTGCGGGTGTATCAGTTTGGTTTATTCACAGGCTGGTAATGCTGCACTCGCATAGTTTAAGCCGTTGCCCGGATCAGGTCTTTTGTGGCTACGGCATCGAATTTAGCCATTGACAGGCTACAATGAGGAGCCGTAGCCATTGATAATAATATCTGTGAGATAGTCTTACATCGGGATGCTACTAGGCGTGTTGCCAAAATACTGCACGAACCATTCAAATTGTCTCTTAACGGGGTTTTCTGTCAGATGTACCCCAGAAATATATGTGCACAAGAAGTATCCCAAGACACACATTATAAAATCAGGCGTGCAAAGGTTTTTAAAAGTAATATTTATTGATTTCTTTGTAACATTGTCAGGTAAAGTCGGAAGTAGATAGTATCGATTCTTGGCATATTATATAGTGATTGGTATCGATATGATTAAAAGCTATTGAGTTATGCACTATTCGAAAATCACCGGGATCGCTGGTTCAGTTAATCAATTGCTGCAACAGAATCGAAGCACAACCTACACCGGGTTTGAACTCGTGAATCTGAAGAAGAAAAACACTTTGCACACTAGTAATCACCAGAAAGGTATAAGTTGGTCGTTATAGCTTCACTTCCATGGGATTCGCATTCTTGTAAAAACCCCGCTTCCAAAGAATCTCCTGAAAACTATGACAGCAATAGAGGAAATCAACGAATATCACTGCTTGTAAAAGGCTACTATGCAAATCAATTACGCAACACCATTATGCCTATTCAAACGCAAATAAGCGCCTCGTTGCTTAAAAAGGGTAAACTGTAGATCTGCACAATGAGCAAAACTAAGTTGGCGGAGGAAACATACGTGGCGCTTACTCGTGCCTCCAAATCGGAGAAAGTTGCCCATGCGCAGTACGTTAGAGTAAACGAACGATCTCGGGTCACTCGATCGAGTGATGTCAACGCGGCTCGTGACATCATCTCTGTAGGCCTGGTGGCGCTTTTTGCGATGCCCAATTTTTCTGTCAGTGCTGTGACAGCTTATAATTTTATTTTATTTTTATATTTGTTTTTTATCATTTATTGCCAAATAATTGGTGTTTGTTAATTGTTACTTTTTAAATGACTCATAATCATATAATTAATTTAATTTTTTATAACAAATTAATAAGAAATGAATGAGGCTCAAAATTTTCAATTAAAAAGTTTAGCAATTTAGCAATATGGTCACAACTTTTTAACTGAAATTGGCTCCAAAATTACCAAAAATTAAATCAACAAAAATCCAGAGCTTTGCATAGGGTTAACCTATCATGACCATTGACCCCTCAATTTATTTCAATTTTTTTATTCTTTCCGTGATATAACAACATTTTCATGAATCTGCCCTGTGAGGCGGAGTGTCCATGATTGATGGACAGACAGAAGCGGAGTCCCATTTTAAAGTGGATTGGTTTTAAATAAGGTGACATACTTGACTGAAGCCATGCATGGTGCTTCATTCGCAATGTACACATTTACGTCAATCGTCCAGAGTATTTTGGAAAGAAATATTTGTGGTGTTTTGAATTACCGCTGGCGCATCGCGCGACGTAACAGTCATGTTTTTAGCATGGCCGTATGGGATACTTACCCTATATGGCCGGTTAGTAGGCCTACTAACCGGCTCGGCGAGTCGGTTAGTAGGGCTAGGCCTGAGTAAGCGCTAGAAGTCACGTGAGAGCTAAATCGAACGGGCTCGCGCTTTTACGAGTAAGCGCGGGGTAAGTAATCGAACGCGGTAATCGAGTATAAGACACCCGGTACCGTATGACCTACTTGTCCATACATACCAATGCCCAGTCAATAAATCCACATGTGCATCTAGATGTAGAAAGCACAATGGAATTCCACATAACAAAAAACATTAAAAAGCATCAAGAGTAGTTTGCATTATTGGTCATTGTTGCAATTTTCAGAAGCATTTGATAGGCGCATTACAACCGGGGGCGGACAGGGTGGTGGGCGCCATTAACGTTGGGTCGTATCTCATTCCCTTCGTGGACTGCGGCGCACACGCATCGCAGGCGCGTAAACCCAACGTACCGTATTGTACACAAAGCTCGATGCTGGCTGCTGTCAAACTGTGTCAAAGCTGCCCTGGTCTGGTTCCGAGGTTCAAACAACAGTATCGACGATTCTTTAAAACCGGTATCCGACTGTGCAACTTCACAGCGTCGTTGACAGAAATTTGGGACATTCTTTTTTTTTAAATCGTCCCCAAAACGGTCATGTTAAACCAACGGATTTCCTTCAAATGGTTACAATTTATTAAAAAGACCTTAAGCATTTAAGTTATAGAGAGAAAAAAATGAAATGTAAACAAAGCGTTTTTGAAACATAAGCCATTTTTAGCGCCAATTATAGGGGTCATATTGAAGTTTCAAAAGCACTAATATTGTATTAACATACGTGGTCGCAGCATGCTTCATTGCATGACAAAACAGAGCAATTACAGATTGTTTTAGCTGCCCTTCGAACCAACGTACGATCGAATAGCTGGGCTCTACATCCCGGGTCCTCCATGGCCAAATAAGGCATAAATTTTGCTTGAAGCGCAGTCTTTTATTATTTGGCATCATCCACAGCCTGTACCTAGTGTGAGGGCGCTGTTAACGCCAACCGTGACAGATTTGAGCAAGTTTGATTAACGACCATTTCGCGTCAGAGGACGTGTTAACACGATCTGGCTGTTTTTTATGCACGGCTGACGGGTTAAAACGTCAAGCTTGCCTCGACTCACCTCCGGGTGACGTCTCATCAACACGCTAATCCCTCATTTGTTTTGTACACACACACAAAAAGTCCGAGAAGTCTGTGGAGGTGGACCGCGTGTTGAACTTGAACTTGGCCGCTGTACACAGCCTGTTGTTCTACAATTTACGCTTTGGTGGGCGCACCCGGAGTATTGAAATATATGAGGTTTCGGCAAGAAATATTGTACAAATACTGTTGAAATTACTCTTGCAAATCAGTATTTGTGGCGTTTGACTGTATAGGCCTATCAGCAGTTGGCTGCTATATTTTGCCTTTTTTGAAAATAGAAATGTTCGGCAAAAATAATTGACATTATGTATTATTTTATCGTGGTATTCTTTTATGCAAGTTCTCCTAGAACAAGGCTAAAAGTAGTCTTTGTTCAAGACGATAGTTATCGATAATGGATCGTGCATGCAGCGTCGCGTAAATTCGTTTAACGCAGTGCGCCCTCTAACGGTACGATTAGACCAACTCATGGGCTCGCACTATCGTCTTGGGAATCCTGCACCAGCGGTTTAACTTTTTCTTTATTTCTCCCTAGGCTTTCCTGGGGAGCCAATCAACGATCGCAAAACGGACATGCATATGAATTATTTATGTGATAACCTGAATATATTAACGGGTCGGGATCCAGGGCTAAAATGTAAACATGCATGGCCCCCCCGGCGGGCTAGCCATGCTGTCTCCGATCCGGTCCAAGCGCGCGATATGCGATTATCGCACAATTACAAGCAACTGTGACTGGGAACGACCTTTTCCTGTGTTTTCAATCTGTGTCTCTCTGTTTTGATTACAAGAAATACGCCTCCAATTTCCAAATCACTCGTCACAGCTATACAGGGTGTCTTTAAAAAAGGAAAACCGAGATAAATCTGTTTATTTCTCAGATACTGCTCAATTTTGTTTAAAATGGTAACCACCATCTAAATACTTAATGATGATGTCCTCTTTCTTATGACACTAAGAAATCCATGCTACCATCACGGATGACTGAGCACAAAGTTGTGCAACGGACCATGTCAGAAATGGCTTTGTACCAGATGCACCACAGGTCTATTCGCACAGTGTTCAGCATGTCTAAAAATAGGAACAAAGACCAATAAAGACCAAAATCATTTCTTCAATGATTAAACAGTTGGAGGCTTATCCCTGTCCCAACCTAACCCCAGTGTCCTTCAACATTCCCCCCATTTCTTTCAACGCAAACTTCTGCCCTGGTTCTCATTGCTCTGACCGCATTCCTGACCGGTTCCATTTCTCTGTCCTCTTATGAGGTCTCAACTACAGCCACGATTCTGGCCCGTATGTCATTGATGTCACTGGGCAGTGACGTGAAAACTTTGTCACTACGTCATAATCTCCCGGATGTCGCGGGAATTTCGAACAGTATGGACGCGCCCTTTGTACTGCTGAATGGCAAGAAATCGTAAATATAAAGGGCGCGTGTGTCGTTCTCCATAACAAAGAAAATCCAACTCTCGGTGCAGTCTGTATGTTAGTGTATGTTCTTTTAGACTAGATAAAATATTATAGAGCCTGGAATTCTCCTTTAAGATGCCCCCACACAAAAACGTCACAGGGCGTGAGGTCCGGGGACCTTGGTGGCCACTCAATCTCATGGTTCAAAGCAATTACTCTCCTGTTAAATAGACCTGTGGTGCATCTGGTACAAAGCCATTTTTGACATGGTCCCTTGCACAACTTTGTGCTCAGTCATCCGTGATGGTAGCATGGATTTCTTGGTGTCATAAGAAAGAGGACACCATTAAGTAATAGATGGTGGTTACTATTTTAAACAAAATTGAGCAGTATCTGAGAAATAAACGGATTAATCTCGGTTTCCTTTTTTTTAAAGACACACTGTAGTAGTATCACATTGTACAGTGCCTCTCAAATAATTGGCTTTGGATAAAGCTGAGCGACGAGGTGCTGGAGAAGGACGCTCAGGGCCAGTACTATTCTATTCGTTTGTGTTTGCAAGCCCTGAGTCCCTTTTTAGCAGACGATCGAGGACGGGAATTCCTGCAGTCGGAGTCTGTCTACAATCGGAGTACGAGTATGCGGTCAGGCTCTCAAATCATTGATGAGTCATATAGTCACGGTGAAAACGAAATTATGGACTGTTGTTGTATTTCTTTCCAATTTGAATGGAGTTGCATAAAATAGATGGTTTAAATTTAGCTTGAAAACGTTCCAGCTCTAGGCTCATGGCGAATCTCGCATCAAGCTAGAGTGGTTGGGGTAAATAGGAAAGTGGTTGGGGCAAATAGGAACTTTCTGGAAATAGAGATATTTAAAACCATCATAAACACTGAATTGTATACCCTTACCCCCAAGGCAGCTTGTGTGGCAATTCACATTGTATTTCAGTACGAATTTCAGTACGAATTTCACTTTTAAAAATGCGTCCGTGATTCTCGACAGCGCTTTGAGTATTTTCTTGTGACATGAATCACACACGTAACGTGATGCAGAAGTATAATCCCCAGCGATATCCCTAGAAAACCATCAATTTCACGTTTATTTAACAGAGAAATATGTTTTGCATGTTATTTGTTCCTTCCAAAGATCCTATCGTAGCTATACGGCATACGATCTTCGGTTTCTTCCCACAAACCAGACACTATCGTACGGTATGTCATGGGGTCGCCGACTGCAAGACGCGCCATGTTGTTCGAAGGTTATGAATATTAACACGAACAAATCATTTGCATATTACGGCCGCGCCCATATTCTTGCAGGATTCCCAAGACGATAGTGCGAGCGCATGAGTTGGTCTAATCGTACCGTTAGAGGGCGCACTGCGTGAAACGAATTTACGCGACGCTGCACGATCCATTATCTATCACTATTGTCTTGAACCAAAAAGACTAGGCTAAAAGCCACTCGGGGTATATACGGAGCTACAAAAAGAAAAATATTCCCCTTGTAAGATGAAGGGAAACATGCACCAGGTAAAGAATTCCACAGAGATACAGAACGAGGGAAAAGGCTATTTTGGCATCTTTCCTATCTACATATCTAGGTACAGCTAGGGTATATTGATAGCAGGCGGAAAGCCACGATGCAGTTCCAGCTAGCCCTAGCATTCGAAATGAAATGGTCAAAATGCCAGAGTTGTATTTGAGTCCCTGCAAGTCCTTTCACAAGTCCTTTCACAAGCCCAGTCAGAAGTGCTTTCATAAAACCGGTCACAAGTAACTGGATGAACAATGACAAAGGAATGCCTTTGTCACAGCTCATTTGAATAGCTTGCGATTGGGATTAGGACTGGAGGGCTTGTGATGGACTTGCAGGGACGTGTGAAAGGACTTGAAGGGACTCAATACAACTCTGCAAAATGCCTTTAATAAGGTCACAAACATCCAACGCAAACCTCCACGGGCCTTTTAAAAATCCACCCGGTTGTCTTGGTCTTCGCGTCATCCAACCGTTCTATTTCTGAATCAATAAATATCTGAAATGTAATAAGTGATGCGCGTGCACGCTTACATGTACAGTGATAATAACCGATGTGTCTAAACGTCGGGGCTATGACGAGTGGTTGGCATTTTGGAAATAACTCAAGCATACATTTCATAATCTCATTTACAACTGGGCGGCCCTGTGTTGTCAAAAGGGTGTAGACCTATTATACAAATACAACATGGTCAGAGGGAAAATCGGGCAATCTATTTTTCCCGAGGTCGTGGCTACAGGCCTACCACCCGGATGCTCTATTTCCCCCGACACAAACCATGTAGTATTTGTTATATTGCACCTTCTAAATTAAATCAACTGTTCGATGTCTCCATCGTCAAGAGAAGCGAATCGCGGTGCTATGAACGCGGCCATCTTGCATCTGGTTATTATGGGATCGATATCCACTTCCCGTTTTTCCGTGCCGCGGCACCGTGTGTATTAAAATACGTACATGATTGGATGTTGACTCCGGAGAACGAAGTTGTAGGGAAAATAGTAAAAAATAACACCCGGGTGTTTTGGTAGCGTCATTCTCGACTGACCAATGAATTGGTACCATTAGCTCATGAATATTTAGAAGGTGTAGTTTTCCTCAATTGCCGGTTGGGGCGCGCGACACATGATGCTCGAAAAGAGTGGGTTCGGGCGACGCAGTCGAATAGGGCGACACATAACTGTCGCCCCATTGTGAAAGTCGCCCCTTTGGAGTGTTTTTCAGTAGGGTGCTTGGAGAAAGTGCTCTAAATGGGCGACTCGGCGCGCGTCGCCCTTATGGGGTTATTTTGGGCAGAGTCGCCCGTTTGCCGCATGCACAGGAATTATAATAACACATATTATTATCTTTTTGATGTACACCCTTTTGCCAACACAGGGCCGCGGGATTAAGCTGCGATCCTCATCCTCGTCCTCGTCCTCGTCCTCGTCCTCGTCCTCGTCCTCGTCCTCGTCCTCGTCCTCGTCCTCGTCCTCGTCCTCGTCCTCGTCCTCGTCCTCGTCCTCGTCCTCGTCCTCGTCCTCGTCCTCGTCCTCGTCCTCGTCCTCGTCCTCGTCCTCGTCCTCTGGTGCAAATGTCATGAAGCACAGAAATGCGCTTAGCATAACAAGTCTTTCATGGTACAAACAGGATTACCAACCGAGTTGTCACGTGATGTATATTGCTTGTGACTGGTATTCAGTTGTATTCCTGAAAATGACACTGGTTTTTGGCTGGTAAGTTTTGGGGGTTTTTTTGCAGCAAAATCAGGTTGGTGTAGTGGTACTTTCCTCGCCTTCCACCACTGTGACCCTGGTTCGAATCCCGGTTGGGGCAAACATTGGGTTTTCAGTCCCCACCTGATTCCGTGGGTTTTCTCCAGAATTATTCTCTGGGGTTTTCCTCCCACGTTTAAAACTGTAACTTCCTTCTTCATCTTCTATCATGGGACCCCACTGGAAATAAGTCGAAAGAATTTCGTGGGCTATCATGGCTCTTTGCCAAATAATGAATAATAAATAAAGACGATGTGCCCTCTGACGTCAAGTGTTTACATATGTATTGAAACGCACACCCGGCGGTGTGCGCACGCATCGTGTTTTGCATACAATTTGGTTTAGGAGTGACGTCGCAGGTCAGATCGCCTTTGGTGTGACCTTTGATGCGTGTGCCCACCGACGGAACATTTGAATTACAAAGCAGTTTATGATAGCAAAGGGCAATGGTCTATAGCCATGGGCCTGTGGAGAGAAGACAAGAAAGCGATGTCAGTTTTAGAAACCGGACATAATTCGTTCGTGGTAAAACCCATGCTCTCAGGAAGGGACTGACTACCCAATCCACACAGTGTACATGGCAGGATTCGAACCGGGGTCGCCAGAGTCGGAAGGTAGGAATGAACCATACGCCAACCTGTGAAAGATTTCGCTTTTAATACACCACCAAAATAGGTCAGAAACCAATAGCGTAAATCCGTGTCGGCGAGTGGGGAATGACACAAATCTCGGCCGACCAAAGAAATTTGACAATGTGACACTAGCGGGCGCTGTTAATGATACTGTGGTCTGGTCACCCGATGCAGTCTGTGCAAATAAGCACACTTATGTCCCTAAGCCTGACAACACAATTAACGGTGCAAACCCTTTGTACTGTTTGTGTTCCGTTTTGTATACATTTTGACTGTTGGAAAGTTACAAGATGGCACATGGCCCCGGTCAAAAAGTGGGGGGGGGGGGGGGGGGGGGGGGATATATACACTGCAAAAATTGGGGTGTTAAAAATAACACCAATGGTGTCAAATTTTATTCTTTCCCGGTATCTATATAGGACAACACCCATGGTGTTAATTGACACCAAACGTTGGTGTTCATTTATTCCAACACCAAACATGGTGTAACTGTATAACACCAGAAAGCGGTGTTAATTTGCAGTATACTTGGTGTTACATGTACTCTAAAAAATTAAGAGGCGTATTTTTACTGGAAATTCCAGGCAGAAAGTAAGTGCAAATTTATAGAAATTAATTTAGTGGGAACCAGACTAATTGAAATACACTTAATATACATTATTATGGTAGGGTGTACAGATGCTACGGTAACCTACTTACACTACTGAGTGGATGTTTATCTTTATATTTAGTATTTTTCCGCCATGCTGAAGTCATGGTTTCCATGAACAATTTCAATATTTGAATACGAAGGCGATGTAATGCGATTCTTTATTTATGTTGACACAAAATCTAAACAAAATTGTGGAATATTGTTGAATAATTACACAATATGGTAAAGAAATTGTGTTTTTGGACGAAACACCACAGTTTAACGTGACTTTTTGAACTGAATTTCCCCACCATACTACACGAAGAAGTGATGCCGTCCAATCGGATTGCTGGATCTTCCAGCATGCGCACGTTGTGTAACCTTTTAACACAAGAACTATTTAACACCAAGTTATTCAAGTTTCTGCCTGCACGTTTAAATAAATTGGTGTTATTTTAACACCAAAAGAATCACTAAAACATTTACACCAGCTTAGTGTTAGAAATTTAACACCAGAGTTTTTGCAGTGTACCCCTATCCCTCGGTATTTACGCCCATGTCAGAAACAGCAAAATCTTGAAAACTAACCAACCCTTACAACTACCTATGTGGCACAACCAGCTTTTTCAAGATTTACGTCGGCAAATTCGTTGGAAAATGAGGCAGAAATTAACGTGTATTATGTGAACACCTTGAGTGGTGACTGTAACGCTTTGCTAAAAACACCGAGCACACTAAATACAAACTTTCTCCCCCTATATATTGCACACATTTAGGTTGTGCTATCTGTTTATACAGTTTTTTTAACACGAATTGGTGGTTATTTTTTGTCACAATTTTCTTTTCTTGACCCATTTTGTTGGGGTATCAAAGTGAAATCCTTCCTAGCCCTGGCATGGGGATACGATGCTATGAGATTAAGCAAAATATGAACATGTGCGTTAACCTGTACGCTGACATCTGACTATAGCACAAAAATAGTAGGTTGGACTGTGGGCGATCAACCGGTCCAATTATGACACGGCAGGATAATAAAAAGAGACGAGCCCGATTTCCCGCGTCGAGTAATAACGATACAACGAAGATAGCTGCGTGACATTCAAAAGTCAAACAACCAAACAAATGGACCGACAAATGAAGTAAACAGAATTAATAAAGCGTACTCATAAAACACAGTTAATACACGACTACGTGTAATTCAATGATGAGAGGTCATTTCCCTCAGACCGTGTTCCAAGAAACCTTCCGATCGGAGAATGGCAATTTGCATGGTTTTTTTTACATGGAAATTATCCCCCGGCGTTTACTCCCGCCTAATTCGATGCAGTCAATATCAGATCGGCAGAGAGTTTGCTGTGCAAGGTTGTCCAAATGCCACGAGGTGGTTGCTGGCAATAAGCCAGTTCGGTATCTGGAAGGTCAAAGGTTATTCGGGATCAAATTGCTGCAGTAATGTCACGCGATGTTACGCGATCGCCCATTCTGATTGAATTTAACACTTGCGCGTTGTGCGACCACCTTGCGCGTTCATACGCGCGCGTACACTGTTGTTAAAAATTACGTTTTGGTACCACGATTTACAGAGATTCTTTCTGTATAACCACATAGAAACTCTGTTACAAACATTTTCCTTGTATATCAACAACTGCGCAATTGTAAATTGTACATGTACAAAGAAGTTCTGTACATTCACATAGAATCTTCTGTTATCCTACATGAATTCATTATGCGGCGGCTGACCAATCACAATTGAGGAAATTTGTGTGCGCAAAAATCATGTTAAATCGCTGTATTTTAGTCCAAAAACACACTTTCGGTTTCATAAAAGGTAATTTGTCAAGCGATTCATGTACAAAATTCCTTGTATCCAAACATTATTAAATAATGTTAAACTACATCCCCGTTTATGTTCCAAAAATCGAAACGGTTGATGGGCAACCATGACTTCATAATAGCTCGACCGAATGAATATAAAAGCAAAATGCGCTGTTTTTAATAGTAGGACTGCACGTGTACACTGTAGTAATGTAGGAATATGTAGTATGTGGGATTGTACATTAATTACACTGTACAGTTTGTAAAACTAAAAACCGCACTCTGTAGATGCGCTGAAAAGTCTACAAATAACATGTGATAGCACAGAATATTTTGTCAGTACAAAAAATGCCTCTGTGAATGTACAATGTCATTGTAAAAATACGATTCATACTCTGTTAATGTACAGAACAGTCTGCAGATCATCTCTGTACATACACACAGCCCTTGTAATACCAATTGACATAAGATTTTTGTGAAATAACAGAAATTTTAAGTGTACGTTAGGTCACGGGTCATTTGGGATATATGTTATTGTGCACATGTAGAGTTGAAATACCGAACTGGCTTATTGAAGCGACCTGCACGTATGCGATCCCTCCACATTCGTAGGGCTGTACATTTTCGAAAGATTTAGTATTCGATTGTGCGAAACTGGGTTTGACCGAATATTCAAATATTCGATACTAACCGATCAAGTTTTGCACGCGTCAGCTGCAACTGCATGCCGCGCCGGTAAAAAAAAAGGTTGCACGCAAAGCACGCCGGTGGTTTGCGTGCAGCGATCGATATTATAGACCGCTCGATCGACATATTTTTTGGCATGCACCTGTTGTATTAAGGTCATTCGGGTACGTATGACGTTCCGATAAAATAAAAAACTCCAGCCTCCGTTTTTGCATTCTTTTAAAAGTTTAAAGTGTTTTACGGACAGTAACAATAAACCTCCGTCCACAAAAAGTTACTGTTGACAAAAATGTGGCATTTGACACTGCTAAGCCCCGTAACCATTCTGTTAAAATAGCATCAGAGTCGTATCTGTACGTGCATATACAGTTTTTGAATATTCGAACCGGAAAAAAGGTATGCGAATATTCGGTTGACGATCGAATATTCGGTTGACGATCGAATATTCGGTATATTCGGGACAGCCCTCCACATTTTCGATTGAAAAAGCGGAGAAGTTGGGGATCTGTGCATTGTAAAGGTTTTTAACAACCTGTTCAATCCCAAACAAACAATCAATCAAATCGGAATGAAGATACGGCTCATGTGCAGTAGGCCACTTGTGGATACGATGCAACAATATTGTGTGCACACGTACGTAGGGCCTAAATGGAGAAGCTGGTAACTAAATTGGAACATATCAATTTCTCGCGCAATTTACCAAAAATAAAGCAAACGCTTTACGAGTCAGTAAACGTGTAGACAGAATAGTGAACCGGTAAAAAAATATATATTTGTTTTTGCTCTGACAGTTTGAGAGAGAAATGTTTTTCAATACAATTAAAAGGTGCACTCCATGATGAGGGTATTTGGGAAATATACTTGAAAAAGTTCTGTCTTAAAATATGGGGGGAATCATACTTTTTACCCGTTCGCAGCTCTGCCTCTACGTTTGCTGATACGTGAAGTTTTGTTTTATTTAAATGGCAAATCTTCGTGAAAAAGTGAAAAGTTCTAATGGTTTCCCTATTGCCTTGTGCACTGTGCTTATCAAAAAGTGACCTACTGTAATACGCTGTACAATCGTGTTTGTAAATCCAAGTTGGCTTATTAAGTGCTAATTCACTATGGGCGGCGATCCCGGGGGACGGGGGACACTCCCCCAATATTTGTAGGGGAGGGGACGGCTATGGCAGTGTCCCCCAATAATCTCCCCTTTGTCATATACATTTTATGGGTCATTGGCTTTTACATGCACCAGTATGCACCAGAAGACACAAAGACCATCAGCACATGTTACGTTACGTTACGTTACGTTACGTTACGTTACGTTACGTTACTTTAGCGTAATTTAATGTAACTAGCCTGGCGACTTAACGATCACCGTTTACGTGAACATCTCACTAGTAAACACTGACTAGTAATATACCAATGAACAGTGTTTTAATACAGAATAGCAATTATCGTGATGTATTGGTGGGAGAGAATAAAATGCAGTATTTGTATTTACTGTTGTAAATTGTAATGCGCCCCATTCTTTCACGAATGAACTTTATTGCAGCTCTGCACATTCAGAAATCAACGTTAGGATGCCGCCATAGACTGGCTACTATTGCCTTCAAGTCACGTATTCTTTATATCTTGCAACATTGTAGGCCTATACATACGGTAGTATTTGCGGTCAACTTTCAAGCTGTTTCTCGCAGATTCCCGTAGACCTTACACCCTAAGAACGGATTGGTTGAAAAACAACCAATAGGCCCTATATTGGTAGGATTGGTAGACATGTGTCCAACCAATCCAGTTGGTTGGACACATATCAACCAACAATTGGTTGTTTTAACTAATAGGCCTATATTGGTTATTTCAACCAATCCGTTTTTCGAGTGTAATATGTACAGTTCACGGTCATGAACTCACACAAACTGTTGTCTCAGATTTCAATGGACCTACGAATAAATGACGTCACACTGTTGACCACATGCGCCAAGTTGGGCGTGCGGAAAGATATGTGGTTCCGGCTACCAAAATGTAGGCCTACTTTGTACGTAGGTGCATATTTTCAGGATTATTTTTATTTCGTGTTAGGGACCTAAAAGAGGCCATAATTCTTCCCTTGTGTTTGGAAAATGTAGTCCTGGTCTTCGTCCTATATGCATTTACAATATATATATATTTTGTTTAACAGCCTTTAGTTGTGTACGGACAAAACGGTGATTCTTGTTGAGCCATGGAGATGCAGGAAACAGCATTGAATGGGTAAGTAAAGTACATCTAACCACGACTTTTGATCACGGGGTTAGATCCTTAGGGAATGGGGGTAGCCCCCAACTTTTTGACCAGGGCGTGCTCCATGGGATCCCCCTCCCTATTATCGTAATATAGATAAACCTATTTCTAAACGAAAACCCCAAAACGCAAGTTTAAAAATGCAAAAGTTGTGTGTCTACATGTTCATAGCTGCATATGAATATATAATATACCTGCATGAGAATATGGGACCCCCATCCCGCTTTTCGAAATATTTATGGCTGAATTTTTGAAGGTCACTTTTGGGGGTGATTTCGGGGGCAAAATATCTTGATCACCCCCTCCGCCTTTCGGCGCGGACTTACGCCGCTGCTTCGGAGGATCCTCTGACTTAAATAAGCGACACTCGTGTAGGCTCGCACAATAGCCTCCCAGTGTTGATAACATTGCATTACCCCCTTTAAACTTGACTGGATTTTTCTATGCCGAGAATTTGCGGCTCGTGCATTATGTATACAGGAAATGTACCAATCTACCATGAAGCAAGAATCATACATTTATGCACGATTCTGCCCCGGGTGCTCCGATCTGGACTTCTCGGTTATTGATCACGTCGCTGAGTAGGCAGAGCTTTGAGCTGATTTTAGTTGCCAAGCCGGACCTGTCCGGTTTCGTAAACCCATCTCGGCGAACCCGGTACGTGCTCCGGTGAATACGTCTTACACAACACAGATATGAACACGTTGGGGGCATCGGTATTACGGTTTGATTAATTCCCAGTCTTTTCTAGCAAAGGGTAGAGCAGGAATCTTAGCGAGACACTTAGTCAAGGGGACTCAAACCTTAAGTTGTAGGGTTCACGGTGGAGTATCTCCACTTCACGCCACAGAGTATAGAACGGAAGGGGGAGACAACGAACCGGCCGCATCCCACAAGATGGATAACCTTTGTGGGAAACGCCAAGTCATGAGCTAATGCGCAACAAATTGATAAATTCGAGGGATGAAACGCAGTAATTGCCGATACGGGAGAATGTTAAGGGTTCCCCGCTGGGTGGGGGAGCCGGCCGCGTGCAATTGAAAGAACAGCCACGAAGCCTTTCAGCCGGCTGAATGGAACGTGGGCGGCGATCCCAGGGGACAGGGGACACGTACCCCCAATATTTTAGGGGGAGGGGACGGCTATGGCAGTTTTTCCCCCAATAATTTCAACCTTGTATACATTAAGGGTCATTGGCTTTTACATGCACCAGTATGCACCAGAATACACAAAGATCAGCACACATTTTCAACAATATCCCAGGATACACAAGAGACACCGAGTACAAAATGCTGAACAATTATTATTGTTGGTTGTGTGTCCCCCCCCCCCCCCCCCCCCCCACATTGACAAGAAATCGCCGCCGCTAGTATGGAAAAAACTGAAGTGCCACCGTGGAAGGTCCGCTGATCTCTGTAAGGATAGCGCTTTGGTAATTCAAGTAGACTGGTTTTCACGCCCAAATATTGGGGACACCGGTAGCTATGTACATGCGCTTTACATTCGCCCTCGTGTGCGCAAACGCTGTAATGAATTCCCCTTTTTAATAATAATTTGGGAGGCTAATCATCCTTACTCCCAGCTGGGATGCTGAATTGCGAAGGACGCGGCTACAACGTGGTCGAGACGAAGGCACGTAAAGGCGCCTCCGGCAGACGGCCATACGACCCATATCTAACCACGGAGCACAGCCAAAGATCGTAAATGTTTTTTGAGAGGGAGGAAAACCGAAGAATCCCGGAGAAAAACCCTCGTGGCACAGGAGAGATCGAGAACCAACGCACAACTCTACTCACATAAGGTCCAGGCCGGGAATCGAACCCGGGCCACATTGGTGAGAGACGAGAGCTTTACACACTTGCCACCCATGCCACCCGAATAAGAGTTGGGTCCTGTTTTCATTCTCGTAAGTGGGTTTAAGTCATGGAGAAATTGAGTTTGTTGAATGTAGTGTGTTTGGCAGGTTGTTGCAGCGGTTAAGAAAAGCAAAATGCATTTGGTATTTCGCATAAACCTGGTGGAATAATTCCGTTGAGTTTATGGTAAATGATTAGTATTAATCGCTACCGGTCCCCACAGTGGAAGTCAGAACAATAATGGGAAATGGCCTAATATAACCATTTCCAAAAGAAAATGTGTACCGGCCCCGTTGCTAAGGTCTACTTCCATCCTCGTTCTCAAAAGTAGAGCGATCAAGTAATAATTTATTTTAAACTTTTCAAACTTTTTATTTAGTTATTCTTGATTCTTTTTAAAAAGAAATAATATGCACGTTTCAGTACACTCTAAAAACTGTGTTTAGCAATTAAACACAATCTTGCTACCAGTTTGTAAACATGTTTAGAAGCTAAACAGTACGTGTCCAATTCCTAAACATCAGTGTTTAATGGCTAAACACTATCCGTCAACAAGCTAAACATGTTTAGTATGTAAACGTGTTTACAAACTGATAGCAAGAAAGTGTTTAGAAAAGTGTTTACTTGCTAAACACTGTTTTTACAGTGATATGTGTTTGACGTAGCGTGAATTATAACAGAGCGGTTAAAACAGTGACGCAGTGTGAACAAGTACCCGAAACAAAAATTAATCGTGCTTGCGAAGTAAACGTTAATCACATTGTATTGATACACAGAGAAAAACGTTGTTTAAACTTTTAAACAACCACACGCCCCCATAAGATGGCCGTGCCAATTGACGGCTGCCGGCTTCAGTTCTTTGTACAGCACGCAATGGACAATGAGTCCAGATTTATTTTTTACACGGAGATCATTGGGAAGGTCGGATTCCGTACTAATGGCGACTCAGGTGTGGAAGATGATCATCGCCATCTTTACTTTGTCATACCACGTTTTGCGGGGTAAATTGATGCTACGGGGGAAGGTCAGGTAATGCCGATGTTGATTAGACACTTTCGGTTTTCGACAAGCGCACTGCAGCTGAGTGCATTATCAACGATAATGCACTTTAGCCAAAGATCGGTTTCGCCTAATGTGATTTTTTGTTGTTTCATTTCGTCCAGTGTGCCCTCCAACTGTACTCCATTCCGAGATGTAGCCTACTACACTACCCACAATAATAATTCTAGCCAAAAATAGCACCTGTCACTCTTTCTACCATCACTCTTTAAAAAAACCACCGAAGTTTGTTAGAAATTAGATTTAGAATTGTCTAGAGAAATGGTTGGAATTGTGTAGGTTTTGGTACCGTTGTGTTTGTGAGATTTGCATAGTCCACTTTTATCTCTTCAAATTGCGGCTCATCTTGGGCTGAATATGAGGATTTCGACATTGCAAATTGGCATTTGGTCGTAATGAACACTGTCAGCAGCAGGGGCGGGTCCAGGATTGTTTGCGGGGGGGGGGGGGGGGGGGTGGTTCTGACATTTTTTCCCCGTACATTTGCCAAAAAGTTGACTCCCTAAATGTTCGCCTGCGCGGGGTCGGGGGGGGGGGAGGGGTGTGGGGACACACTTTCTAAACGTTGGTCGCGCCATTTAATCTCTTTGTTTTGTTTACACCCAAATAAGACCTGTTGGGTTTGTGCTTTTCTGGTTTTTAGGCGTAGACCCTACAAGAAAAAACAAAAAACAAGAAAAAATTTGCCACGAGCAGGGGGTGGGGTTCGACCCCCCAACCCTCAACCCCCTCTGGATCCGCCCCTGAGCAGAATCAGATTTTCTAGGGAAATGAGACTAACAAACTGATAAATCATTCTCAGGAAATCTTAGAAGGAAATCATTCTATTTTGAAAAACCCAAATCCAAACATACTTTTACCAATGTTGGGACGGTCGTGCTACCTGTATTTAGTTTGAACTACAGCAATTAATATACGTGCACGAACAGAAAGAAACACACTTAACAACACAGAAAATGCCTAGAGCCAACAACCAACAGAAAGATAATGAAGACCAACATAAGAAATATAGCCATTGGCCGGCCGTGAATCTCCTCCTACGAATCTGTGTCAATCAATGTAATTCACTTAAGCGCCCGCACTATAATGCCATTTCATTAGCATAGGCCCGTCTAATTCACCGTGTGTGTGTGCACACGGGGACCCCCGATCGTACAAGGTTGTTGGAGGACACTCAGCCAGGCAAGAGCCTTGAGAGGCTGACTTGAATGTCTCTCTCATCCGGGCGACCCTTCGGACTCAAGCCCCCTTAACGGCGGGTACCCATAGCACGATCACGCCCGTGTGTCGTCCAAAGTAGTTCTGCATAATCACACCACCAGACGCATGTACAAGGAAAAAGAAAAAACACACAGGGGAATGGGGGTTTCGATCTAAAATTAAATGTACTCTTGACTAATTCCACTGGGGCCAGCTATTCGAATAGACTTTCGTGTGTTTACGGACGATACTGCGTGATTATATTACGCATTTTGCTTTGGCCCACGACGGCAGTAAAGTTAATAACCGGGGGTCGGGACGATTTCTTACAACAACAAACTCGAGACGACAGACGTGTCTCGATACCCCGTCTCATACAGCGTGTCTCCCCGACGACAGCATTTTCCCAAACCCGTCTGTGTATAATGCTTTCGCTCCACTCAAATGCGAAATGATTTTATCCCCTAGAAAACGTTGTTTCATGTAACACATTGCAGTTCCAAGGATTACACGTTGCCTCCGGATTTACCACATTCAATACCTATCATTTACCGCAAGCCCTCACTATAGCCGACGTGTTATGAGACTTCCGGTGTGTTACTTCTCATTTATGTACATTCTCTATTGAAAGCAAGTGTCTTGGTATTTAAAAATTAACTAAATTCACGCCAAAGCCATTTTATGTTTTCCGGAGATCGCCAGGGAGCTATTGGAGGTATCAGCGTGCCGACAGCAACGAAGAAACCTGGGCATGCTCTTCATCCGAGGCGAGGTAGACTGCTTCCGTTAACACATCTGAAGCAGGCGAGTTGAGAGCACGGGGCGACGGGAACAGCCCGATTAGGATCCCAAACGAAAAGACGGATGCGCAGGCGCACGGAAGGTCATTTATAGTGTGCCACGCGGCCGAGAAAACAAAGTATCGTGACGCGAATCGTGCAGCATCACTAAAGATCCTGAAGTTGCATTGGTTCATCAAAGGGCACGCTAGAGGACCCATATATATTAATACCAAGCCATCTTGTTGAAGGGGCTGGTTAGAACTTCGGCAGGGGTGCTGTCATCGTCAGCTTTGGCAAGCAGCTGAAGGCGGAAGCGGCTTGAATTGTAGATAACACAGTTCAACGGCGATCGATAGTCACCGCAACAAAAGGTCGGGAGCCCCTTCACCACCTGCAGGCGCATTTGGCTGTTGTGCACCAGCCATCCTTAACCCGCCGCCGTGGATAGGATTCTCACAGCGTTTTGCGGATAATACCAAGCGGTATTTGCGTTTCGCCGTCGACCGGAAACGATTTTGACTTGTTCGCTATTCATCCCATCGTGTGGCTTATGATGAGATCAATCTTGCTGCGTGTTGATTCTCGTCAATGCTTCAACTGTATAGGATACAATTGATGACAAAGTGCGCCTTGTGTAGACAAGTTTACAGGATGTCAACTGCATATTTTGGAGGAGAGAAATGAAACAGCCAATACGATGTTCATATATCTGTACAGATTCGATAATTCGATTGAATTGTACACATGGACTATGGTCGACTTGCAGAGTTTGTTTTCCCGCGTACTTCAATGTCACGGATGGCATATACAGACGAATATAAAACGTGTCAGATGCACGCAGCTGCATACACGCACCAATTAGTATGAATGTGCGTGTTGCGTTGTCAGATCTGATTGCTAAAGTAGTTCGAAACCATGAGAAATAACGTCCACTGAATGTAACAGTTATTTCACTTATCACCATCCGCTTCCGTTCCGTGTTCTGCGTGTCGAAAACTACGGAGTAGAACAAGCCGCATCCGCATTATTACAAAGAATCCTTACGCCTTGGAATATAACACCTGATTTAGTTCCTAATTGGTGGTGTGGATGTACAATTCATCATGGATGCCAGATTGGTTGTTCCCCGTGACTCTACGCCGACCGCACATCTCTGGGATAACAAGAGGGGGTTGAGATGCCGTAGTCACAGCGCATCCTCAGATGTGAGTTCTTCCAATTCTGCTGATCTTTCTAAGTGTGGTATATAAAACAGCTTCTTGTATTTTGTCCGAACACACGAATTCAAAAAGAAATCCGATTTGTTTTTGTTCGCATGTTTTTAAGTCTTTTTTTATTAAACAGTGAACCTTTCGTTTTTAACTGTCGTTTTCCACGAGTCACTTTCTATTGAATGGTTGTTTTCATGCACGATTGTTAATGCATGTGGTATTTAGGACCAAATTGGAGTTCTTTCGAGTACCGGTAATCGATTTTTGGCCAAGATTTGTTTTTACCTTTTACTGAAACATGTTGCTCTTATATCTCTTAAAAGGGCCAAAAATGAAAACTGACAGTTAAAATTTAACGTGTTAATGGTTCCTGACATATCCGGTAACATTTTCTGACTGCAGGAAACGTAGATAAGTGAATAACTTAACTAAATTTACTTAGTACGAATGTGTGTGGGGGGAGGTGCACAGGGGGCTACTTGTAAGGGTTGCAAGTTAGTCAATCCCCCCCCCCCCCCCCCCCCCCGATATCCAGGACCAAATTTAACAGTTTTCGTAAAAACAGGGTCGCAATGTGTTGTTGTTTTTTGGGGGGGGATAATTTAAAAAGCAGGGCACGGGGGCCACGGACTCTAATTTTCTAGACAGCAGCTCTACATACTGAAATGAATAGAAAATACTAGCCAAGACCTATAAAAGAAACCTACCGGAATTCATGAAAGATCATGCACGTTTTCACGTTTAGGACTGAAAACCCGATCCAGACCCATTTGGAGTTCGAACCACCTTCCATCAAATAAACAAGGAGGGATCCGTATTTAACCCCGCTGAAAGAATTGTTCTCCGTCATTATCGATGTTTACTCATAGCAACGTCCCAACTAACCCCCAAAAAGTCGTGGCAACGTCGTGACGACGTTGTGTTTGCCATGGCGACGTTTTAATATGGACGTTTGTGTACGTCTTGATTGACGAATTATCCAATGACGTTGTGAAAAGGCGTTCCCACGACGTTTCAAAATGACATGTTCCCAGCAACGTAACGATTACGTCGCGTGCTAGTTGGTGTTGTTTCAATTCGCCACCTATACTGTACAACATTTGCTTCTGCTGTGATTTTCAGAAATGAATGAACTTGGGGGTTGGTATTATATAGCAAATACTGTAAGATTGACCTGTTTGAAGTTTTGTGTGCATAGATGCTGAGAAAACAAAGAGAAAAAAATGCTGTTCTTGTAGTCTGGTTCCCTGACCAATTTTAAACAAAACGGAGCAATTTATAGACGTCAGCGAATTATGAGGTCGGAGAACTAGACTAGCTGGCTTGCACCCGTTCACGGATGTGTATAACCATTATTGCCCAACAAAATGTGGTTTAAATAAAGTTGGTAAATTGGGGGCAGTATTTGAAAAAGTCTGTTTTTCACAACGTCAATTGATACAAAACCTCACTTTTCTTGAAAATGACAGCACATTAATAGGTGCCATGATTTCACACGATGCTTGAGACAATCAAATAAGGTATTTCATAATAATTCAGTAGTTTTGATTTTTATATTTGCAAATGTTGTATATTATACCTTTTAAGGAAAGGCACAAAAAATGCCCATTTCAGTTGATGAATAGGAGGTAACCTTGAGGAACGTGTTAAGGATTTATAATCCTCCAATATACAGATGTAGAAGTGTTGGTTTTATTCAGTTGGAGCCAGAGAAAGATTTGGAGGAAAAGAAAGATATGTTTGAGCCATTGCCGCGCAATCCTGTTATCAATGGCTTGATTGGAAACGATCTCTGGAGGCAAAGATGTAATCCGCCAATAGATCGCCAGTTATAGATGTATGGTTCACAGGGTTGATAAAAATCATGATTTAAAAAATAAAATTAAAATCAGACTTTTTAAAATTTAAATTGTGACCCGCTCTGCAAAAAGGGCACATATGTTGCAAAATTTGAAAATAGTGTTTTATATATAGCTGGAAAGGTCATTTTATAAGCTTTCATATGGTATATGTCTAAGGTCTGTAGCATTTTGCAATCACGAGATATTTGGAAATTTTTAAGTTTGTTTTCAGGAATTTCTTGAAATGACTTAAGGAGAAACAAGCCATTTAAAAAAGCAAAAAGCAAAGCAATAGATGGAAGCACTCGACAAAAACACATTCTTTTTCCAACTTTATTCACTGAAATCAAAGATTTGGGTTATGAAATAGAAAAATATAGGTATCAAAGATGCAAAAAATTCCCTCCCTTCAAAATCACTTGTTTAAAGAATTGTTCACCCTCTTTACATTGAACTGCCTATAACTCCTAAAAGCATACAGCGACTTATGTGCCCTTTTTGCAGAGCGGATCACAATTGGATTTCTTTTTTTTAAATCGAATTTTGTTTTTTTATCATCGTACCATTGGCATAAAACATTTGTTTCAAATAAGTCAATTCAAATGACCATCATTGAAAGTCAAGTATAACCACACACAATTGTTCATGAAATCAGTACTGAAATCCCTTTCATTGATCATATTCTTTTCTAGAATACAAAGTTTGTCTTAAAATCTCTGTTACAGCATCACCATCATACTGCACATTTCTAATCCAAGTTGATAACAGGAACCCCCCTCCTCTCTACACACAACCATGTTGGAATAAAACTATTTAATGCAGCCACCATATTTTTTTAACGCACTGTCCTTATTTTGATCCTGTAAAAGTTTTTACGATTTTTGCGGTGGAAATATTGTCCTTCGGCATCATTTTGCATTTGCAGCTGTAGAATGGGAACCAGACAATGGAACTTTCAATGGACAGAGCACCATTGAAGATTTAGGCCTATGTTAAAATATAGACGGTTTAGCAGAGACAATTAGGCAACATTTACAATTTTGGAAAACGTAAATATTTGTTAAAAATCATTAAAAGTCCCAACACAACATTTTATATTTTGTCATTTTTATACAACTCAGCAGAAAGTCCTTAATGCCTGATGAACTGGATAAAAATCGCCACTCGGGGAGGGGAAGGGAAGGGGGAGGGGAAGGGCGGGGGGGTCGGGGCGGGGGAGAGGGTCAGGTCAGGTCGGGGGGTATTGATAGGCGCATTACAATATGCATGAGTTATTTTAACCTATATGTACATGTTAGAGAGGAATACTGTATCATACATGCAGGTAGTACATTACACACACACACAATGTACTTCAGAATCATATGCATTGTACACAAGATAAATGTACCGGTAGTAGTACACTGTTTCAGGAAACTGGCCTTATACATCCCTTTAGAGTTAGTATAAGCGTTTAAAGTTAATGACAGTCAGGTTTGAATTACAGAAATTGTTTTTGCATTAAGAAAATAACAGAAATAAAAAAATATCAAAACGTGATTTTTATTATTAGTGATTTTTTTTTTTCAGTGATTTAAATTATGATTTAAATCAGTGATTTAAATCGAGTGATTTAAATCAAACAACCCTGATGGTTCATGTACAGCATTGGTAGAACTGAACAAGAAACAGTCGCAGGCAGTGTTTATACTTTGTGTGATTCAGCATATACATGAAAGAAGAACCCTGTGAAAGTGTGAGTTCACTCCGCCATTAGAGTCACGGGGAATTGCTGAAAACCGTTTTGTTTTAACAGCGATTTTGTTCAACGATGATATGCGCTCATTTTGACTGTTGGAACAAAATGAACCATTGCCGTGTTGAAGGTCTTCAGATACAATTTTCTCAAAGATGACAGCAGTTCAGATAGAAATATTCCTCAGGAGGATTGGTACTATATTTATGAACAGTAAGCTTTCAATATTTTTGTAATCATTACTCGAGCTATGTCGTAACTTTGTAAACCGAACAAAAACACATTGATAGTAATGCGGCCTGTTTTGTGGTCCAAGGTCACATATATTTGAATATACTTTTTTATATGCATCATGATACGGTTTAACTAGCCTAGCAATGTTTGAAAACTTACAAATGCAGATACTTAAAGAAACTGTATGGATTTCTGGGTGTTACGAAGCGGCTACCTATTCAGTGAGAAAGGAACACCCAGTCGTACTTCCCTATACTCGCGAGGACAATGCTTTGTGTTTCCTATTCTTCCTTTAATATTACCCAACCCCATAGACTAAGCACGTACCCTTACGTTCGAGGACCGATTTTAACAAAAGACCGTCTCTCGAGGACAAGAAAGATTCTTTTGTATTTCCTTTCTCCCCTTGTCCTCGAACGTAGTACAGTACAAGAACACACCCATGTGTAAATACCTGCAATCGTGGACCTCCCATTGTTCCTCTTTTGTTTATACTCTAACTTTTTCGGAAGGCCTCCCATATGTTTTGTACACGATTTTCAATCGTGGACCTTGACTCAATCGTGGACCCTATTGTCCTCATTGTTAAAGGTCCACGGTTTGAATAGCTATTCAAACTCAGCTCTACATTACTATCCTTATGTGGACATTCCTTTGTATTCGTGTAGTTAAGAATTCTCGGCCAAAATACTCATTTTTCTCACATCCACAAAATGTTTTCAACCCCAATTCTTGATAGTGGCCCCCTGAAGTAATTCCCTTTATTCTCCCCCCAACCCCATTTTCCCTCTAAACCCCTTTTTCAGATAGGTGAAAACCAAGTGTGGACGTGGGCAAGTCCACACAATGTCTTCGCTACCTGCCTAGTGTGGACATCTTTTGTTCCGAGGTCCACACAACGTATATGTAACGCTTGTCCACCCATACGGGGTACCTCTATTGTAGACTTTACTTTCCTTCTATTATTCTCCTTTGTCCCTATTGAAATCTCAAACTCCATAGCGTTTTCTTCGTGGGGCAACTAGATTTCTAAAGACTTCCTCGTCGGGCACCATCGTCCCCATTGTTGCCAATTGTGCGAGGTACCCCCTACGGGAGTACTTGTACGAACACTCAAGTGTGTAAACACCTTCAATCGTGGGCCATCTATTCTCCTCCTATTGTTCTCCTATTGTTCATACTTTTTGGCAAGGGTCCTCATTGGTATTGTACACGATTTTCAAACGGGGATCTTTACCAGCCGGGGACCCTATTGTCCTCTATTCTTATAGGTACCATTGAATGCAAAAACAAACTCACACAAGTGTGTAAACGCCTGCAATTGGGGACCTCCTATTGTCCCCCTATTGTTCATACTTCAACTTTTTGGCAAGGGCCCTCATTGGTTTTGTACACGATTTTCAAACGGGACCTTTCTCAACCGGGGACCCTATTGTCCTCTATTGTTAAAGGTCCCCTATTGAATGCACACTCACGCACACAAGTGTGTAAACGGGTGCAATCGGGGACCTCCTATTGTCCCTCTTTTGTTTGTACTTTAACTTTTTCGGAAGGCCTCCCATTGGTTTGGTACACGATTTTCAAACGGGGACCTTTCTCAATCGGGAACCCTATTGTCCTCTTTTGTTTAAGGTCCCCTATTGAATGCAAAAACAAACTCACGCACATGTCGTGCTTTACTGTACTACTGAGGGTTTTCCCTCCATTGTTCCCTTTGTTTGTACATTCTCTCAACATGCCCCGTAAGGTTTGTACATGACTTCTACCGAGGACTTGGGCTCACGTCCTCAGTCGTATTGTTATCACTAATCCCCCATTGTCCCAAGTCCTCAGTCATAATAGAAAACCTGTACACACACTCTGAAATGTATATACCCGTGGAGATATGCCTTTGTTCTCTCTTTTGTTTCTATATTATAACCAGTCCCCATAGACACGTTTTTTCTTGTGGAGACATTTTCCTCTTTAGAAATTCCTTGTGGAGACCTATTCTCTTTTTTGGTCCTATATTGTTTCCATGTCTCCCCAGGGTACCGGGGACCAAATTGTGTAAACACCTTCAATAGGGACCTCCTATTGTCCTGCTATTGTTCATACTTTTTTTGCAAGGTCCCTCATTGGTTTTGTGCACGGTTTTCAAACGGAGACAGTTCTCAACCGGGGACCCTATTGTCCTCTATTGTTAATGGTCCCCTATTGAATGCAAAAGCAAACCCATACACACACGCAGACTGAAAAGAGCCTGGCTAGGCCACTGGCGTCGAGCATAAACAGGCCAAAAAGACCTGTGTGAACATCTGTGATACTGTAGCAGTTACGGCCCATGGTGTATTTACTGAGCGTACGCCATATACGGTGTCAATTCGTCACCAACACCACGAACTGACACTCTCTAGCGCGTGAGTGCCAGGGCGCGCGCGTATTTTACAGAACAGAGTAATTAATTTTCGTTTTTACGAACTGACAGCCAAGTAGGGGAGCGCGCGCTAACCACATTTTCATTTTCACGAACTGAAACCATTCTTAATTTTACTAGTTTAGAGGTTTTCAGTTCAATGTTTCTGTAAACCACAAGTATACAGATGGAGTAGATTCGTGTCAAAGCTTTTAAAGCGTTTTTCTTGGAATGGTATTTTCGCTACATGCTTGCGTGTCAATTCGTGAAAACAAAGTCTTCTCTAGCGAGTCAGTGTCCGATGTGCGCGCGCACACCTGGGTGTCAGTTCGTGAAACCGAAATTTACTCAGTACGCGGTTTCACGAACTGACACCCAGGTAGGTGCGCGTGAGTGTCAGTTCGTGAAAACGGTGACGAATTATTATGCGTAATGATGAACATTAATGTCAAGCGTTGATCAAATAGCCTTTGGGTGACGTTATGACAACATACCCTATTAACATACATTATTGTATATAATTTAGTACCATGTCTGCGTGTATTCTAGACAAGTAATTATATTAAGTTATACATTAATTTTTGCGCAGGAAATGTCCTCTAAATGTCATGATACCGTCTGAGTACGTGATTTTTTCTCTCGAGATTTTACGAGAGATGGAGAATAATTTGTTGCGGTCTTGTTTCTTGTGTTTTTATATGCATGATTTTTTTTTTTATTACATGTATATTCTTTTGATAAAGTTGATTTGATGAATTAGATGTGTTAACATGGTTATAACGTTGTACAATACACAAGAAACGTCCTGCAAACGTCCTGCTCGTGATACTTCGTGAGAGATCGTGGTTGGTTGCGGATAGAGGAGAAATTTTAGGAGTGTGCAAAATTTGGGGGAATATCTTGTGATATAATGTTGTGCTCGTGTTGTACTCGTGTTGTACTCGTGTTGTGCTCGGGATAGTTCGTGTTCGTGATGAGCTCCTGTACTTCGTGCTACACTCGTAATAACGTCGAGTAGTCATTTTTACACGACGTAAACACGATCTTATCACGATGCACACGAGTTTTGTTTCGATTGATACGAGATCAGTTGGCCTACGTGCTCTTGAAAATGGACATTTTCAAGGGAAGGAGCGGAATATTGTTACGAGTTTGACACAATGTTGACTCGAGTTAACTACATGTATACGTGCACAACGCGAACTGTAGTACGAAGTGACGCGAGCTTACCACGATCATCACGTGATGAACACGAGCTTATCACGAGTGTACTGCGATTATACAGGTATTGTTCACGTGGGGACGCGTCGATGACAAAGTCGTGGAGATCGTGCTAAGACGTAAAACTCGTGAAGACCTCGTACGAAACGTCTTTATCGTGGCCACTTCGTAATACATTCGTAGTAAGTTCGTACTAACTTCGTATCAAGTTCGTGTTATATTCGTAGTAAGTACGTGATGTGATCGTAGGACATTGTGCCAATGTCGTGTGTCCTTCCGCGACATACAAGATGTTCTACTCAATACGACGTGTATAGGCCTATATCGCCGTCAACATCGCGAAAGTGGGCGAGTATAGCATAACGTTTATCGGACGTTGAACGTCGGAATCCTACATTTTATCATGACGCCCCGGAAACGTTTTGTTGTGGCGTTATGATAACGTGACCAGAAACTTGTCGTTTGCTACTTAGGCCTATGTGCTTAACATTTTGCTACCCTAATCTGCCCCGCGTGAAGTTGCATAAAGGTTATCGGAATGTCGTTTCACAGTGTCGTAAGAACGTCGTTTTAAAACGCCGCGAGAACCTCTTTTCACAACGTCATTGGATAACGTCGTCAGGGCGTCCACAAAACTCCACACAATAATTACTACCTCGCCACAACGTATGGCGTATGCATAACGTACGTCCTCACGAGGACTCCACGATGTAGTCAGGTTCCCAAAAAAAAAGTCATACAAATCCCATTGCATTACATGGGCCCTTTTAAAAGTCCTATGAAGGTCCCAACGGCAGGAAATCAAATGGAAGTAAAACACCAAAAGCCCTTAAATATTAACATGTGATTTTCTTTCAAAGGGTTTCCAATCAGTCGATTTTACATTCATGCAGATTCCCACATTCATAAGAACAGCTGAAGTGACGTCATCTTAGACAAACACTACAGCAACGTTGTTGATTTGTGCATAGGCCTACAATTTTTTTAATTTTTGAGGCCCGTTCAATTTCATATTTTGTGTTGTGTCGATAAATTGGCGCTTACAGGGAAGTCTGTAAACAAACTTGAACACAATGTCAACATTTCTAAAAATGAGCCGCATTTTGTATTGTGTTTGCACAGTGAACGTGTCTGAATTGTACAGCAACCCAGCACGGCCGTAGGATATTGGCACGCAATTATAATCAGTTGACAGTAATAAACGAGAGTGCAAAGAGTAGGCCATGATGGCGGCAGTCATAGAGATCTTATGGAACTTGGAAATCCTTATTTGAACATGCAGGAATTTCTGTTTCCAATCTCTTGTTCAACAGCGCTGTCGTTTTGGTAGCAGGTGTTGTAGCAGAATTTAACTATTTAAAAGACAGCTTTGAACAGAATTTTCATTGTGTATTTGGCTTTTATTGAGCCATTATTTATTTGTATAGTAGCAATTATTCTGACATTGTTTACTTGTTCGGTATTTCAACTGCGCATGTGCACAATGACGGGTCACGGCTCATTCGGGATAACTAACGCGCGCGTATGAACACGAGTAAATGCCGATAGAAAATGACACAAAAAATTGACCGTATCAAATATGACGTCATGGTAGCCATGTTGTGAAACACACGCGTACACATAATAATACGTGCCGAGTGTCCCATAATATGGCGGCCTATTGTTGTTGCTATGGCGACGTGGATATTCGACACACTCTACACTGCATCGAAAATGCTCCTGGAGAACAACATGTCACTTCAAGTTTTAAGATCGGTTTTAAGATTGAGTGTCTTCTCATGCGGCGTTTGTTTGGATGATAATGTGCCACGCCATAGATCGAGTTTGGATTGTATATATAATCTAGCAAGATAGATTGCATTGAAAGCCGGTTTTATTCGGTTGCTTATTAACTTGAAACCAGTTCTGGGTTAAACTCCGCAAGCAGCCACAGTCATCGATGCACCGCGATTGTTATTCCGGTCGTGATTTCCGTCGATCCCTGACGTCTATCCGCCAGGCATAATTCCCCGAAGGCAAAGGCATTTTTGATTAATGATTAAAATTACCCGAAATGGAATCAGGATCGCACTCGTGCAACTATTGGTGTACTCTCAATGCATTTTATTTCAGTTAACCTATAAGTGTCAAATGCTCTGCGGTCGAAATCCTGTATGAATTACGGTACCTCTTTTTACCGTGTTCATTTTTTGGTTTACATAATGCAGTGGTCATTTTTTTGGTCAAGTATCACTTGGAAATTGTTCATATTTTTTTTTTCAACAGAGCTGTTTTTAGGGCTCTCGCGGCGAGGGGGGGGGGGCGGATTCCGCCTCTTTCCCCTAAAATCTTAAGCAAACAGTAATTTTTCTTTTCCTTGAATTAAATATGCAGTTGGCGACGTGTAAACCGTTTTGTAGTCATACATTATACACGCCGCATCGTGTTCTGCGGATGCACGGTTACAATGTAGAAGGTGAATGGGGACATCACCGCAGTTTTCACCCCGCGTCGGGAAAAGTTGCATGGCTCCGGAACGATGCTCCGATTTTGTCAATTGGGCGTCAAAACTGGGTGTAGTTAACTGTGAGAAAGTGAAAATGCTGCCACAAAAGCTCCCACACTGTCGCAACAAAATAGGGTGGCGGGTTCCGCCCCTGATTTTCTGAGGGTTAGCCCCCCCCCCTCCCCCGGGTTTGTTTTGAAAAATCGTGTACAAAACCAATGAGGGTCCTTGCCAAAAAAGTATGAACAATAGGAGGTCCCCGATTGGAGGTATTTACACACTTGGGTGCGTTTGTCTTCGTTCGTTCGTTCGTGTGGACACCATCATTATCTATTATGGGACGTCTGAGGACAGCCAGTTGATTGTATAGCGTCATTTAACGTCAGCAGGCCAGCAGCGCTATTTGGGGGTCCGAAGATTCTGCAATCCTGGATGATGTGGTTCGTAGTCTGGGTAGCTCCGGAAGCGCACACAAATTCTATGAAGTTAATGCTGAGTGCGGCCAGCACCCGATCACAGTCGGTTCAAGTTAGACCATGCCTTGCGGGGAGTTCCCATCCCCGTGGCCTCATTGACGGTGTGTCAATGTAGGATTTCAGCTCAGTAGTTGTGGTAGACCACAGCTCTGCCCAGGTCCTGTTAATCCAGTTAGGATGCATGGTAAAGCTGAGATGAAGCAAGTCTGTAGAGAAGCTCTTGCGAGGTCTACAGGCTCGGGGACAAGGCTGCTAGGATCACTATTTGCAGGCAAGTTTCATCGCCAGGGTGCGTGTGTCTGAAGTGACAAATAGGAAACGTATTGTCACAACGCCATAAATTTCGCGCCAACAGAAAACATTTCAGAGCGAAAACATTTCAGAATATCAAAGCTCTTCAAATGCAACTTTAGCCGGACATATCAAATTTAAACAAAACGACGACAAGTGGAGAGGATTTTTTGTTTTACTCGGCAAGATCCTGGAATATTTTTGGAAACATTTGGGTTATTTGTTTGGCATTTTGTCAGCAATATAGAGGAAGTTTCACATTATCCCCTTCTGTGCACTTCCGGGTTGAAAGCGAGAATGTCAGTGGCAAACAAAACAACGCTTTTCAGCACATTCATTCATGCATGAATTAATGAATCAGACCATAAAAGGCAGCGCAGGCGTACGATCAGCATAAAGTTGTTTACTTTGACATTGAGATCCTCGTTTTCAAACGCGGAAGTGCGCAGATCGGCGCTAATTCGTCGTTGTGGGATTCCTCTATTGCCTGTAGTAGAATGGTGTACATACAAACCCTTGTATAGAACCATCAACGGTCTCCGTGCACGTATCAATCTAAATGACTCACCGTTTCAAGTTTGTCTCATTAGTCAGTGTGAACATTGTTAATAATGGAAAGCGTATTGTTAAAGGGACACAATTATAGGATGTTTAAAGCATGAATACATGAAGGGCAGCGTTATTTCCATGTCACTATAAATTTCCAGGTTTTTTGTAGCAATTAATTACCCTTACAAAAATCTCCCACGCAAAACCCCATGGGAATTGCATGGTGAATTGGACACCATGGGAATCCCATGGGAGGTTTTTTGTTTTACAAAAATCTTCCATGCAAAACCCCATGAGAATTGCGTGGTTAATTGGACACCATGTGAATCCCATGGGAGGTTTTTTGTTTTACAAAAATCTTCCATGCAAAACCCCATGGGAATTGCATGGTGAATTGGACACCATGGGAATGGTGGTTTAGACAAATAGCTCCAGCGGGATATACGTGTACTGCGCTAGAGGGGACTTGATAAAAATAGCTCTCAAAAGTCACCTTTTTTTTATTTCATGGCAGAAATAATTGGCTGTTTAATTTTACAATACGCAATCTACATAAAACTACAAAATGACGCAGACTTCTCTCAGCAATCAACATCATCTTTAAAGACTAAACAATATTTAGAGTAAAAGATGGATAGTGTTTAGCCATTGAACATTGATGTTTAAGAATTGGACACGTCATGTTCAGCTTATAAACATGTTTACAAACTTTCAAAGTGGCAGGAGTGGGATTCGAACCTGCGACCTGATAGCAAGATTGTGTTTAATTGATAAACAAGTTTTTAGAGCGTCTACGTTGACACTGTACGAATAGGAGCGTCCCGCTCTAAATAAAGAAAATGAAACTTATTAACTCTGTTACTTATCGTCGGTCGATTTTTGGTAGAATACCTTATTGCAAAATGTATCTAATACTTACAATTTAGGAATTTCATTTGATTTTTTTTCGGGGTGACACGCCTGAAAAGCATATACAGAGCATGTTTAAAGCCCCTTAAGGGGGTGGAGATCAGTAAATCCTCTGTCATCTGAAGCTGATCGTTTATTATGTGCAAACATAATTACAAATCAATCTTGATAAAGTTTGACATATCACAATCATAAGTGAAAAAAATACATCATAAGTGAAAGTCCTACAGGTTTATACCGAAACACGATTTCGCACTAAAATAATTCTTACAACTTACTTTCATACTGCTTTTACCTAGTTATACCCAAACAGTGAAAAAAAACTAACAAATACATTGGGGGTTATGAATAAAAAACTGCTGTAACTGCAAAAGCACAAATGACTACACATGGAAATATCGTTAATGAAATTGACTTATAAATACCGTAGGATGATTGGGGAATTAAGCTAACACACTGAGAATGTTTGCATATACAGTGTATAAACACGTATAAACATTGTTTACACACAGTGTATGAATTAATGACGTGTTTAAAAGGTATGATAATAGCATTGGTAGAGTTGACAAAGTAGTTGCAGGCAGTGTTCATACTTTGCGAGATTCAACGTATACATGAAATAACAAACCTGTGAAAGTTTGAGCTCATTCCGTCAACCGAGTCACAGGAAAATATTGAAAAAAACGTTCTGTTTTAGGTGATTTTTGTACACCTTCGTACGGGTTCATTTCGATTGTTGAAATGGAAAAAGGAGCTACGCGGCATTTTCTTCAGGTCTTCAGATACAATTTTTTCGAAAATGGCGGCGTGTCAGATGGAAATATTTCTCAGAAGGATTGGTACAATATTTATAAACAGTCAGCTTTCAGGTGGAAACTAATCAATTTGGTGTTCGTCATTACCAACGCAGAGAAATCTGTGCCCTGCTTAAACAACCAACTGGTTGTTTAAGCAGGGCACATGAACAACCCGGGGTTGTTTAATACAAGTTTAAACAACGTTTTTCTCTGCGTATATTTAACTTCATACTCATTTCATATCAGATGTTTTCATGAAAATCTCAGATTTTCATATCGTCTGATAAAGTCATCCTAGCTGAGGTTCATGTAGATGCCGCATGCAGCGCATGGACTAAATCGATATCGCCAATACAATAACTGTGTGCACTGTCACGTCCGTATGCCAGTATCGGGATATGTGTCTGCACGACTGTCGTCCAGTACTACATGCATAAAGACTTATAAGAACCAATAGGTGTTGTAGCATAAGGCCCGCCATAGCCATAGCGCTTAGGCCAAATAAAACAAAAACATGTTTAGCGTCTGTGTTTTTAAAAAAGGAGGAGGAGGGGCTTTTTATTGTTTATTTTCAAGATGGCCGCCATTCTGTTTTGCATTTTCGACAACCGTATAGATTTGTTCAACTGTTCAAAGACACAAAAATGAAAGAGACATGTTGGACAAGAGAATTGAACATGTTACAGTGGTTTTGATAATTTTAGCAAGCTTGTTTTTTAAGGTAACTATAGTTTGCGGTACCGGTAGTACCATGTGTATTAAATCTCTTTTGTGAGTTTGTGTGGTTCTGAAAAGAACCGGAGAGAACTCGACGTTTCGGACAGTATGCTCTGCCCGTCGTCAGGAGACTGAGGGATTCCAACGGTGAAGCGGGTTTATATGGTGTCTGGAAGCGGTGAAGCCTGAGAAGGATGCAAACTCATGCAGAGCTTGGGGGATGCTGGATGATCAGTGAGGCGTGTCAGTCTGAAGGAAGGGAGCGAAGGGGGAGGTTGCCAAGGGTATAGGGGACCCATAGGCTGGAGAACTAAGGTGTACTAGGACCCATCGGACTTGTAGCTAAGTATGGGGCTTGTATTTAATTTTCAGATGGATCGGTTGACAATGGCTGGGGTGTGTTCTTCGCCTTACCCCTAATAGGCCTACTTAGCCAGTATTTGGGGAATTACAGTGTAGTAAGTCAGGTTAGTTAGTGAATCTTATCGAAAAATCAACACCTTTGATCGTATAAACATCACCATTGCAATAAAGGTAGTATACAGCATTTGCAAATATATAACAAAAAACCACTGAATTATTGTGAAATACCTTACTTGACTGTAAGTAAATAATAGTCTCAAGCATCCTGTGAAATCATGGCACCTGGTGTGCTGTCATTTTCAAGAAAAGTGGAATTGTATCAATTTCCTGCGATGGTCGGCTGACCATACCCTGCGCGACCAGCAGCGCGACCATACCCTGTACGTCGGTTTCTATCTAGTCGACTAGACGTGGTCGACTAGCTCGTTCGGTTTAGTCCAAGAATCGTCGACTATTAACTATAGCCCTTCAGGGGCGGATCCAGGAATTTTTGCAGGGGGGGGGTCTGAAATTTGCCCAAAAAAGTGACTCCCAAAATGTTCCGCCTGCGAAAAAAATTACAAGCGGGGGGGGGGGGGGGGGGGCTGATACACTTTCTCACCGTTGGTGGCGCCATTCAACCTCTTTGTTTTGTTCTCCCCATAGGCAAAATAGGACCTGTATTTGCAAGGCGTAGGCCCCTACAAGCAAAAGCCAAAAAGAAAAAGAAAATGGCAGGGGGGGGGGGGGGGTTCGACCCCCAACCCCTCCCCCGGATCCGCGCCTGCCCTTGATCAAACTTAATCTTGGTTTACATTACGGGCGGGAAGAGTGCCTGACGATGTCAGGAAATAGATGAATTTCAGATTAGCTCCGTCTGCGCACTTCCGGGTTGAAAGCGAGGATGTCAATGCTAAACTTGAACAAAAACAAGTCAACAAATCAATTCATGCATGAATGAATCACGCCATAAATGGCAGCGCAGCACACGTTTAGCATAGTCAGCTGTTTACTTAGCACCGAGAGCCTCTTCTACAAACCCGGAAGTGCGCAGATCGGTGCTATTTTCGTCAATTTGGAGTTCGTCTATAGCTTGAACATTCTGAATAGTGAAAAAGAACACTGTGTCTCCTTTTCCAATCCAAATAGGAAATTCGCAGGTGTTTACATAGTTCAGGAACAGGCCCGTTGACTCCCAGCTCCCCCAACCCTGGGGTGGTTCGTCCAACCCCTAAGTGGAACATTTGGCATATGCGCAACATTGTGAACACATGTATAAATACGTACCACGAAGTGCTTAAGCGTCGTACAAGTTGTATTTACCATATTAAAGTGGAACATTCAGTGATACGTGTACTTTTAAGGCAAAATTTGTAGTAGGCTAGCCTGAGTTATAGTGACTTACCGATTTTATAATTTCTGAGCGGGGGGGGGGGGGGTTTACCCCCCCCCCCCCTCCCCCAGCCTGAGGGGCATTGATATTTGCACAAGATATCATTGAGAACGATTTTCATTTCGCGCGGCCTTTAAATGACATCGTAAACTGGGTGACATTTCTGTATTATTACACTCTCGAGACTGCTTTAAATATTATGTTGCGGCATTAATTAGATACCGTAGGAAATGAGAAATCCAATCGGCTGTACGTTGGGCCGGGTAATCATTATTAAAGTGCATAAACCACGCGTTGCTATTTCAACACCTTTCCGTGTATAAAAAATGGCTGTGTGTCCGACGGTAATTACCTAACTGTCAAACGACGGAGATATCAGTCGCCCGAGAGTGTACTTAGTTAAAGGTGTTAATGACGTAGACTTTCCGGCAACATTCAAGTGTCTACTGTTCGCAGACGGTAGTCCAACGTGGGTTCAATTACACGACGGTTCAAAATGGATGTCGTTGATGTGAATCGTGGGTGACTGTCAGCAATGCATGCCCCGCTTCAGAGTGCACATCTCCAACTAAACTTCCGCAGAAAACAATGGTAAATAGCCCAAGTAAAACAAAATGGGCTAAAATACACCAAAATGAAGCTGAACTTTTCATCTTTCTTGCAGTTTCTTTTCTATTTCATTTTGGCTCGGCTCGGCTCGGCTCGGCTCGGCTCGGCTCGGCTCGGCTCGGCTCGGCTCGGCTCGGCTCGGCTCGGCTCGGCTCGGCTCGGCTCGGCTTGGATTGGGAGTAGGGGATAATTTTTTGCGAAATTCCCCTCTAAAGAAGACCACCCCTAAAATAGTACATAACCCTCATCAGCCGAGCATTCGTTTTCAAAGAAGATCCCTTCACTCTATTGCCAAATAGCATCTAGCCCCACGAGCGTGGCAATACTCACTGCGTCGTATCTTTTAACCAACCAACCAACCACTGGTAGCTCTTGTGCGTTTCAATACATTCGGACGCGCAATATATGGAGTTGTTTCGGTCCATTTTTGCCTCCTGAATGTGCTTTTTTGGAACGTCATTTCCCTGGAGCACATTCACCAGATGTTACTTGGAAATTTTCGTGAGATATTTAGGCACGCGTTGGGACTCCATACGAAGCTCGCGCACAGGTTTTACCTATGGTTGGTTGTGTGGCTAAGGATACGGTATATGAAGCATCCTGCCAATAAGGTTGCCTTGCCTTGCCTTGCCTTGCCTAGGCCGTGTTCATCCATTGTCGGATGTAACCCTCTTCATGTGCTTTCCATGTCCTTCTTTCTTGTGCCTGTGTTGTCCATGTTATACCCATGTAGGATGTGATGTCGTCTCTCCATCTCTTTTTCTGTCTGCCTCGTTTTCTCTTTCCTGTTCGTGGTTGCCACTCTGAAATTCTTCTGGTCCATCTGTTATCTTTCAAACGTGCCACATGTCCAGCCCATCTCCACTTTGCTTCTTTGATTTTTTCAATTATGTCCTTAAGTCCTGTTTTCTTTCTGATATCACTGCATCTTATTTTGTCCCGGATGGATATGTGTAGCATTCTTCTCTCCATTGCCCTTTGTGCTGTTTGTAGTTTGGTTTCTAGGTATTTTGTTGTTGTCCATGTTTCTGCAGCATATGTCATAGTTGGTAGCACGCACTGGTCGTATATTTGCCTTCTCCATGCCATTGATATATTCTTGTCACAGAGCATTTCTTTGTGCCTTCCAAAACTCATCCAACCTGCTTTTATCCTTATCAATACTTCTTCGTGTGTGCAGTCTTTCATCTTTAATATTTGACCAAGGTATTTGTATTCATCAACTCTGTCTATGTCATGATTTTCTACTTTGATGGTGGAATCTGTATTATAGTTCGTCATATATTTTGTTTTCCCCTTATGCATTTTCAGTCCAATTCTTTGGCTCTCCCCGTTTAGGTGATTTAATTGAATTTCCATGTCTTCCACTGAAGAGGTAGTTAAGGCTACGTCATCTGCATAGCGGAGGTCTGTTAGTCTTTCACCGTCTATGTTGATTCCTCTTTCTTCCAGGGGTAGTTTCTTAAAGACTTGTTCCATTGCCGATGTAAACATTTTTGGTGACAAGGTGTCTCCCTGTCTCACTCCCTTATTTATCTTCACGATTTCTGAAACGTCCTTATCCAGATGGATTCTAGCTGTCGCATTTGTGTATATTTCTTCTAGGATGCAATAAGGTTACACACCAACAAATCAAGTTCCATATATAGACCCCGATGATAAATACGCCAACTTCCAAAATTCAGGAAAAATACTTAGGACTCTCCAATGTGTTTGAGACACACATTAAAATTAAAGCTTATTTCGTCATTTTTTCAGTTTCTGTTCAATTTTGTGGGGATTAACCGATGACTTTTGGGAGAAATTTCCATGCAAAGAGGATCCTCCTAAAAGTAGTCCCGTAGCCCATCGCCAGCTTGATTGATGATGCCTACGCTCCATTGCAAAATGGAGCTCTTTTATAGGCCAATTTCCATCCGAATTCCAAAGTAATACAAGCTGGCAGTCCTGTGCACGGCTTCCAACCTTCTCTTTTACAAACCCTCACGTTCATGCATGGCCCACGATCGTAAATCGTGATTTGGCCGGCGTAGGCACTGATTTTTTTAGAATGGTCAGAATTAGCAGCTCACAGTCATAGATTGAGGCCGTACACTATAAGCCGTGTTTCCATTGGACTTATTTTTGTCAATCTACCGCGACATTTCTTTAGAATAACAAAATTAAGTCCAGTAGAGACACGCGGGTCAACTTACCGCGACCTTGATTTAAAACAACCAGGCCGAAAGCGGTCGCGGAAGATATCCGCGCAGCCGCGGAAAGTCATCAGGCTCACAATGTGTGACATTCTGCCATCCTCGAAGGCGAATAAACATTCTTGTCGCCGTAAATAAAAGTCCAAATGGAAACGCACGGTAGAATTACGCGAAGGCATGTCGCGGCAAGTTTCCGCGAGGCCGCGGAATAAAGAGTCCAATGGAAACACGGCTTATTTCTTTCAAATTGCTCTTAAACTGCTCCGTCTTTATAGCAAATATACGTTCAGGGCAGGAAAATGTGAACAGATCGGCGCAGGCAATTTTGAGCCTGTTTATAACCGTGCACCCTTCAGAGCTAAAATGACAATTATATTTCCTGTCTGCGCAGTCACATCGCTTAATATTAACTGTTTGAGGCCTGCTCTTGGAATATTTTCCCTCAAATTATTCTCCCCATCCCCGGAGCACTGGAACAGTGGCAGTTCTCACACCTGTAACTTGAAAATCGTGAGCGACATCCACGGATGAGAACTCGGGCAACCCGCAGGTGAAATGTGCTCAAATACCGTCAGATAGGCACGAATGTGACGGCTTGGATGTATTGACCCTTTTTCTCCATATCTGAAACACTGTAGTTCGTGTAAAGCATCTGGACAGGTCATTGACCATTGCGCCCTGTGCAAGCAACTGTGGCCCGCAGCCGCCATATTACCACTCCCATCGTAAGGGCTTGTCCCTATCAATAAGGTAATTTACGTGTATCGTCAACAACGATTTCCGGCGATTTGCTTACACAATGTCACTGTTTTAACCTCATTATTATAATTTTTACTGATGTGTTTATCGAAACATCAATAACGAGGTACTGAGTTACTCCAATAAGGAGCTTTTTTCGTCATACCGTTTTCAAGAAGGAAGGAGGAGGGCTGTCCCTTTTGCTTGTACTTGTGTTTTTACTCGGCAATATTTTCCAAGATGCCCCCCATCCCTTTTTTTTTCAAAATGGCTTTCGCTAACATTGCAGGCCCCAAATCGATTCAAAACAAGAATCTCTTTTTCCTGAGAACTTTATTGTCAACAAAGTAATTATCGCCTACATCGCCCACTTTGAGATATGACACATATTCCTTACTTTAAAACGTCGGGATACCATGTGGGAGATACCGGTACGCCAACACAAACCAACATCCTTCAATAAACAAATAATGCCTGTAAAATCTGACGGCACAAAAATACATTAACAGAGTTAATGGCGCTCGCAGTCATCCCCCCAAAGTCCGATCCCCCGCATTTTAAGTGAGAAAAGCTTCTGTCGGGCCGGCACGAGAGGCACATTTTCCGAGCCGGGACCGCAGAAGGTCCCGCGGCCAAAAAGTGTGCTTTTGCGAAAACAACTGATGTCATTAAAAACAGAGCCCATGCGAGAACAGGGCTGCCGTTATTAAATTGCCTAGATCGGTGACCAGTTTCTCTTCCTGATTGATAAGATATAAGTTACTTTCCTCTATACCTCCGAGACCGACAGTCCTGGTGAATTACCGGCAGGGCAAACGGGTAGAGTGTGTCACACTCGCACTCCAAGGAAAATCTGGTCTTGTTTCGGCAAATACACAACGGCCAAATCTGGGCCACGTGGCAGGCGGCGTTTTCTTCTCCTTTTTGACTGTAGGGAAATGCTCTTGTCACGTCACAATAAACAACCCGCGCCGCTGGGATATCCACCTTTTACGGCAGACGTGATTTAAAACGCCTGGTTGATTCTTCAACTATAGTCTCCCAGCGATTGCTGTAAATTTCAGACACCCCCAAGCAGTTCTTGGCATGGCAGTGTGCCTGTTCCAGATAGCGAAACTGTGTAATCAAAAAGCAGAGTCTTGCAGTGCAATCACTTGCAGGCTTTACCGAACCCTGCATAATCGCAGTACGGATTTCTTACGTCACTACAAAAGGAGGGACATCATTTGGAGACTGCATGGATGAGCATAAACCCGCTTCTTAAAGCTGCTCTGTATACGTCCGCGCTATAAGGGTGCATCATCCTGAAAAGGCGCACAAAATCATTAATAAAGGTAGTGTACATGATTGGTCATTGTTGCAATTTTCAGAAATGGGCGGATAGTATTTTATAGGAAATATCGTTCCACTGACCTGTTCCAAGTTTTGCGTTCTTGGATGGCGAAAAAAACGAGAGAAAAACGGCGTTCGTTTTCAACCGTCGGGCGGTAAGCTCACTGGATTTGTTATAGCGCCCTCTTGTAAAATAAGCCCATATTTGTAAATGGGATCGTTTTCAATTGGTCACATAACATGTACATAGGCCGAGCGGTACGTACTTCGTGCGGCGAACGTCCAAGATCCACTGCATGCACTGGCTACAACGCGTCGCTTCGGGACACTACTCGTACGACACGTACACACACGTACTATTGCAACCTTGCGCCCGTTTTCGGATTATTAACCCATTTTAGATACAACGCGGACTAACTACATTCAGTCAATAGAGGGCAGTATCCGTTATTTTTTCCAACGATTGTTCGGCCAAACAATCGTTGGAAATTTCAACTTTTCTTGAAAACGACAACACACCTGGTGCCATCATTTCATAGGATAATTGAGACTGCTATTAACTTACAGTTACGGTAACCCGGAGGTCGCAGGTTCGAATCCCGCTCCTGCCAGTTTCTTTGTTCACTTTGAAACTTACAGTCTAGTCAGGTATTTCGTAATAATTCAGTAAACAAAATTGAGAAGATTACCAATCTTGTACACTACGTTTAAAACAGCACGGTTATCTCGCGACTCGGAGGACGGATTGAGCTCAAACTTTCACAGGTTCGTTATTTCATGTACCATATTTTTGTTGAATCCCACAAAGTGTGGACACAGTCTGCAACAGTTTTGTCGGATTAGCCAGTGCTGTATCACGGTAAAGCAACATTTTAAAAGTTTAGCGTCGCCGCTTGCTTTCTTTTGCCAGGACGTTGTTTTTCTCTCTTCTTCTCCAAAGAACACCATCGAATCCAAAAGAAAAATAGGAAACGCATAAATACGTACCACGAAGTGCTTAAAGGAAACATGCTTCTCAAACTGGCCGGATCACATTCTACTTCATAAATAAATTCATTTATATGTATTAAATGTGAATTAAAAGCCAAACTGGTTCAAGTGAAGTTTTAGTGTGATTATTTGCCGCCCAAAAATGTACCCCCCCCTTTTTGGAATTTGTTGAGACTCAAATTGAGGGCGCTGTTCGTGACGTAGACCGAGGCACCGAAATTCATGGATCGACTGGACCCGGTAAATGACGCATGTACATCGTATACACACGTACACTAGGTCTACACGTGCAATTTCGTAAGTTGCAACAACTAACATCGAACTTACCCTGATTTTCTCCCTTTTAGCGAAGGCTCCTCACATCTGGGAACTTTGTTGGGATGGCAGTGGACTTGAGCATATTTTTAATGGTCATCCCATGATTTGAAAATACCAGTATCGAAACACGACGGCTCAAAGACAAAGTGGTCGCTACATAACGCTCTTGTCACCTTCACTTTCGCCGTCCAAATTCTCCGATATTTCGCATCAGTTGGAAATAAATGAAGGCTTACTCCAGCCTTCGTTGTTTTGCTTAGATTTTTGACGAAGAATGTACACTCAATGCATACGCGTGATGAATGGGGCCGGCTCGAGCAGAATATGTAATGTGCCTCGATCTACGTCACACACTTATGTTAATGAGGGTCCCACTCAGGGGGTGGAGTAGCTTGGACAAACATTTTTCAAGAATTTTTTTCTCATATTTAATCTGGGAAATAATTGTCTCTGGACACAAAATATCATTGTCAAGATAATACTTTATTGTTTTAAGCAGGAATAATGCAATATAAATCCTAAATCATGTTTCCTTTAAGCTTCGTACAAGTTGCATTTACCGTATTAAATTGGAACGTCCAGTGCATGATACTTGTACTTTTAAGGCAAAGTTTGTAGTTGTAGAGACTTGGGGGGGGGGGGGAGTAATTTCTGAGCGGAACTCGTCACCGAGCGGGGGGGGGGGGGGGGTCGTTCGAACCCCCGAACCCCCTCAGTCTACGGGCCTGTGATAATAGGCCTATCGGCACGCATTGCCGGTATTGTTGTACGCGTGGTCCCAGTTCATGGCTGCCATGGCATCATATTCGATAAGGTCTATTTCATAGAATATACGGGGGACTCGAATGTCAGCTAAAACCATTCTGAAAAAAAGGCGGCCACCTTGGATGGTTAATTAGGATTTCCTTATTATAGATGAACAGGGGAATTTCCTTGCGGTTCCCTGCTGTTATCTGTATTTGAATAAACCGGGAAATGGCGATCGATATATAAGCAGCAGGGCTGCAGATGTCTTGAAGTTCTTCTGAAAAGATTCTAAATTGCAGATAATCCGAAATTACCGCCCTTTTGAAATTCTAATGGCATTCATAAACCAAGCCGGTGCTTTACAGTGACAGCTGGTCGTCTGGCGCTTTTCAATTCAAGACCTGAATCATCACTGATGACGAATTTGCTATCTTACCAACCTTGGGAACCTAGTTCGATCAGACACCTGCGCGTCGTCAAAGAATACAGATTTACTTTGTTTTCCTCGGCGTCTTAAGCTAGAGCATTTGAAGCTCTCATTTCTGATTGCGAAAAACGAAAATGCACAAACGGAATGACGCCCTTTAAGTATGACAAATTAATTTGCATTTACACAGCTTCGTGAAACGAGACAATCTGCTGACATGAATATAGCACTGAAGGTTTCTTTTGCGAAAGAAAAGTGTTTTTAACGAGTTTAGCTGTGACTGCTGCAATTATGAAGTAATGTGCAGGTGCAGTGGAGAAGTATTAAAAATTCTCTAACCTCATTCAAATCTCACCTTCGTAAAACGGTCCTTCAATAATGCCTGTGCTAAAATATACAACGTGTGCTGATCTACGGAACTGACAAACTTGATTACCATGGCCTGATTGCTAACTATAATTTTATTTCTTATACGCGGAGTACGGGTTTTTCGCCAATCCCGTACGACTCGGCGCACATGTTTTATATAAATAATTTATATAAATAATTTATATAAATAATTTATATAAATAATTTATATAAATAATTTATATAAATACTTTATATAAATAATTTATATAAATAATTATACCGAAATTATCCCAACTTAAGGTGTTGACATATAACAATACAAGTTCAATGATGTCTCCCCAACCGAATGTATATATTTTCACCTTTTTTCAAAGCAACTCGTCCACAAATTTGTGTAAGTTATATTACAAGTAATTAGGCCTAAGTGTTCCCCCTCAACTGGGAAGAGATTTGAGTATATCAGACATGTTGCTTTATACCCGGATGTTTTTGTCCGTGGATTAGCCTGTCAATAGCCCATGGAATAGCCGCTCGTGCAATAGAGGAATTTCACATTAGCCCCTTCTGCGCACTTCCGGGTTGAAAGCGAGAATGTCAGTGGCCAACAAAACAACGCTTTTCAGCACATTCATTTATGCATGAATTAAACATGCCATAAATGGAAGCGCAGGCGCACGATCAGCATAAAGTTGTTTACTGTGACATTGAGATCCTCGTTTTCAAACGCGGAGTGCGCAGATCGGCGCTAAACTCGTCGTTGTGGGATTCCACTATGCAACGTATGATACTCAGTCTATACCTGTCAATGGCTCTTCGCTGTAAACAATCAATCTCGTTGACAGAAACTTCGATTAGGACACAGCCTGCTTGTGATGACGTACCGGGGTACTGACGTACCGGGGTACTGGTTTTTTTTGGTGCGTGGATTACAAGATGTTATGAGTTTCGTATCCAATTCCGGGATTTTCTCCAATCTTTCTGCATGAGATCAGAAATTTTCAGAGTATCCGGCCTACGGACTAGATGAGTGTGAAACACTATCGGCACATGTTGCAACACAGTTTTACGAGTGACGCTACATCGCTTGTTAACTTAATGATCTCGTCAGATGCGTCACACACAATTAAAAACAAAATATTTCAGAACACCCGCCTGCTTCCTACTGCCGGTTTTTTAAAGGAACGCGCTGCCTTCGAAAGGGAAAAAAAGTTTGGTTCTAAAATTGCAACGATTGATAAGATCGTTAAAAAGTAGCATAATTATAATCAAAATGCGCCGTTTGTCTGAAAATTAGTGAAAAACACGGCGTACTATAATAATATTAATATACATTTATAGGTCTATGACGCCTAATGTAAAAACCTCAAAGCGCCTTACAGTAAAACATAAAATTAACAAATAAAGTTATTAAAAGTGTCACAAAAAAACTAGATAAGTACTTAAATACGGAAGCAAACTAAGCTATAAAAACCAGAAAATACCAGGGGAAAAAACGATTTAAAATGAGATGTAGAAGAAAAGAAAAACGGTCCGACTTTTCAGAACCAAACATTCGTCCCTAAAAGTGCTTTTTTAGTCCCCTCCACAAAAAAATAAAACATTTTCAGAAAAGTGACGGATTTTCAAGGGATGGTGGTGTACATCATATGTTCTAGTTTTTCATTCTCTTTCTAACCATAGCAATTTTATAGGAAGAGCGCTTGTTGTCGCCCAATTGGGCGCCTCAAAGGCAACGCGTTCCTTTTGGTTATGTTCCTAAAATCGCCATAAGAAATCAAAAGGGAAGAGAGGAAATGTTTATTGAATGTTTTAACTCGATTTTGGGGACTCCAAATATTTAATACCATTTTGTGATTTCAAGCAGAAACACTATACTTGTGGTTGTTTGTTTGCGTTAGACGGCCCCATTTCTCGTGATTATATTAGCATAATTATTATTGTAACCTTTCTAGGTGTTTGGAAGTTCGTTCATTTATCATTGCACTTCCGGAACCTCGGGGGGGGGGGGTAAAGGTCAAGTAACTTTGACCCTGATAAACAGTCCACCATAATCACAGAATTGAACATTTTATCCCTTTTTAGCAATTTAAATTATTTTAGATTTTGCGCACAGGAGTTGTTGACTCAGCGATAAATAATTGGTGTATCAGGAGTGTTTCCGTTGTACACAATGCTTGCCATTCGCGTGCCGTGTTTCAATTAATCTCCCAGGATATTATTCAACATAAAGAATGATGGTTTCCAAGAATATAACTCACGAACACTGTAGATCCTTCTGATCGTGTCTCCTGCAATGACGCATTCGCGTGATGTCACGATTCTGAGGAGTAGAGGGCGCTAGACCTTCATTGGAGAAAGCTGAGCCCATGGCCCAACCCGCGCCGGTGGTATCGTTAAGAATCCGCTTCTGCAGTGAAGTCCAGATTTGTGAAAATTTGTCGTCTTTTTGCCCGTCTGGGGGCGCCCCTTTTTTCTCCAAGGGCATTGAGGGTCTTTGAAAAGCGTTATGGTTTCTGCTGAGATTGTTCCAGTCTCGAGTGAAATTCACGAGTTCTTCGTCTTCTTCATATTCAGAAACTTTCTGTAATCATTTTATGAGGTCTGCAAGGACTTATCCTGTAGGCATATACGGTACCCTTGCGGTGAGACTATTGATAATGATCCTTTTCATTCACGTGACCAGATAGCGCGAGATGTAAACAATGCCACGAAGTGTGGACCGCCTTGAAGTAATCCTATAGTACTGTTTTCTGATGGGATAGGGGAATGTATAAGCAAGAAGATGTTCGGTATTCTCATCATGTAATTACAAAGACATTTCCAGGAATTTACTCAATGGTTTGTTTCCAAAACGCGATAAACGCCAATTTCTCACTTTTTTAACACTGCCCTCTTTTGGCCTCTCGAAGTCGGTTCTAACGACTGTTCTACTATTTGTTTCAAAATACTATACTGTACAGTGAAAATATTTTATAACAGCCGTTTGTAACGCGATATACGCCATCGAGCTTTCGTGAGAAAACGCGATACCTCCATCCAACCAACGAGTTAACGAGTTTCAAACTCCAACATGGCGGAGTCCGGGCGCTATATATTTTTGTATTTGTAGATCAGAATTGTTATCATGCATATTCATGATTAAGTTGACTTATGTAATAAGAATCAGAAAACTGTATAAGGTTGCAGTAAATTACCGATTTGGTCGGTTTGCTGTTGTGGCTATATTGGAAGAGCGTAAGGCTTTGAAGTACAAGGCCCGGGTTCGAATCCTCCCCCTGTTTATATTTCTTCTTTTTCTTGTACTAATTGTGGTGTGAAGGATTGTATTTCAAGGGAAAACAAGTCCGAGAACCTGTCTTGCAGCTCACATAGCCAAGTACACAGAAACAGGCTGGCAATTCTGGACTACGAGGCAATTCTAAATTCCGGGCTCTGTGTAACTACGCCCTCTCTCCTTCAAGCGTTGGATGAATTTGTGAATCATCGGAGCTGGTGACGCGACAGGAAACGAACCGAAAATGAAATCAAGTTTGTTGTTAATCTAACACCTCAGTTGGTTTTAGATTAACACCAAACTGGGGTGTAAGATTAACACCCCAGTTGGTGTTAATCTAACACCCCAGTTGGTGTTAATTTAACACCCCACTGTTTACAGTGCGTTTGCAAGTACTTTAAATAAATTCTAAAATCAGGTGACTATAATCCGTATAATAATTTATGCGAAGAATGTGTAGATAATGTTGAATTAAAATTTCATATGAATCCAGAGTAGTGTGTCACTGCACTGGCTCGTTGGCCGACATGTCCCGTCTCTTCAGAATGCACTATTTTGCTCTTAATAGTTGTAGCCCAGAGTGCCTTCATCCATATTGTCCGTAATTAATCCAGTTTGATCGGAAATCTTATTAAAATTATGTCTGATACGCTAGATAAGTTTACACAGGTTTTAAGAGCTGCCTTCAGCCGAATCACCACGAGGCAAGTGTTTGTACTTTTCAGCCCGTTATTATTGCTCAGTAAATGTATGTTCCCACTATTTTCAGAGACGACCAAATTTCCACCAGCATCTGTCGTCAACACTCAACAGCGCCAGCTACCGGTAGGTCTTCGTGATGGGCCCGCGTTGAGGATGGAATCGCGTAGGAAGCCTGGCAGAATGAAATTGACTCGATACGTGCACTGTGATTTAGCATTTATTTTCAGAAATGATGGCAGATATTTATGAAGTGAAATTTTTCAAATGAAATAAGTCTATAATTGGGTACATTCGCATTACTACTTCGTTCACGTTTTATACTTCCAAATGGACAGTTACACAATGTTTTGCATGGCCTTTTTTGGGACTGAATTTTGACTCGCTGAAAATCTGAAACGGTTGTTCTCTCGGTTTAAAACTGAAGAGAATTAACATTTAAGCTCAACCCACCCTGGCTCCAGTTGTTCTATTACGGTATAATCGCATGAATTCAGCCTGTGAAATTGCATAATTATGACGGTAGTTTTAATCACCTATCTCCATGTAAAAAAAGGGATAGCTCATTGGCCATTGCGCGCTGTACAAGCAACTGAAGCCAACAGCCGCCATATTACCACTCCTATTGTATGGGGGCGTGTCCGTATACAGTGATTGATGTCTACTGCGTAACCAAGAATAATGATGATTTGCTCACGCGATGTCACTGTTTAAACTCAGTCTTATAATTTGCCTTTCCTTGTTCTGCGACATATCAATAATCAACGGTACATTTAAAGTTTTTGTACTGTTTGTTTTCCGTTTTTTACATTTTGACTGTTGGAAAGTTACAAGACAACCCCGAAATCAGCATTTGTTTGTTTCTCACCACACAAATCTGGGGGGGGGGGGGTGATCCAATGGCCCACCCACCCCCCGGTAAAAAATGTTGGGGGTGGTGGCTATATACCCCCATCCCCCGTGATTTACGCCCATGCGTTAGATGTCATTAGTCGTTTTAAAAGGTTTTCCTGTTTGCTTTATAATGTCCATTTGTTTTCTTTTAATATACTCATCAAAAAAGGAAACGCAAGTGTATTAAATTCCAATTCCTGATTGAAATAGAAGTCTGTTGAATACAGTACACGTGTGGATAACAAGGCACTAACCGACCGTTCACTTTGGAATCGATTTCAAGACTGTTCCGCTTCAATGATTTCCTCCATGTCCTAGACCTCCTGTTTGAACAAAGTTATTCCTACAGAGTTACGTAATCATGAAATGTGAGAATTTTTGTTTTTTGAGAATCCTGTATTTTAGGGCTCTTAGAAAACCATATTTGTTTGGTTAGCGAAGCTTTCAGCATTATGCCACGCTTATCAATGTTAGACAGGGGGAGAGCTATTGGGATGCTGAATGCGGGTATTCTACCCATCAGGGAGGTCGCACGGCAACTGAATGTGCATGAATCCACTATTGCACGATTAAGGAATCGTTATGTGGCCACTGGCAGGGTGGAGGAACGCCATCGAAATGGACGACCCAGAGTAACGACCCCAAACCAAGATCGTCAAATGTTGCTCCTCCACCTTCGTGATCGGACTCGAACTGCAACAGAAACAGCTGGGCAAACGCCTGGGAGGCACAACAATAGGATTAGTGACCAAACTATTACGTGCTGATTACGTGCTGCAGGTCTACGCTGCCGACGCCTAACCGAGGTCCTCATCTGATGGATGAGCGCCGTATGAGAAGGCGTCAGTAGTGCCTGCATCACAGGGACTGGACACGAAGGGTGTGGTCTCAAGTCCTGTTTTCTGACGAGTCCAGATTTTGTCTATCGCACAATGATGGTCGCGTCAGAGTTTACCGGCGGCATGGCGAGCGCTTTACTGATGCCTGCATCGTTGAGCAGGACAGGTGGGGCGGGCCTAGTGTGATGGCATGGGCGGGCATCACGTCTGAAGGCAGAACAGATATGTTGTTCATTGATGGCAACTTGAATGCCCAGCGATACAGGGATGAAATCGGTGCAGTCGGCGTGGTGCCATACATGGCACAGCATCCCAACATCCTGTCCCTGCAGCAGGACAATACTCACCCTCATGACTTGCCCGCACTGTAACCCAGTACCTGCAGCAGCAGCAGCAGATCAGGACTCTACCATGGCCAGCATTCAGTCCTGACCTCAGCCCGATTGAGCATGCGTGGGATGAGCTGGACCGCCGCATCCGCGCGCATCCCATGCAGCCCAACACAGTGCAGGAGCTCAGGGAGGCACTTCAGGCAGAGTGGCGTGCCCTGCCTCAACGGCTCTTACGGAGGCTAGTGCAGTCTATGCGCCGCCGAATCCAAGCCTACCTTGCCGCAAGTGGTGGTCATACACGTTACTGACCGATAACATATATACGTTAGCCTCCTTGATCTCTCAGAGTAAAAACTTGCGTTTCTTTTTTTTTATGAGTATATGTGCAAAATGTTTACGTTTCTTTTCTAATTTGACCGAAATTCAGCTTTTGTCTGCTACGTATTGTCGAAGTGTAATAAACCATTTCAAATTCAAATCCAAATTCAAGTACACTTTAAAAAACTCCCGGGTCAGATTTGACCCGGATCCGGGCTTTACTTGGCCTGACACTTTTCCAGGTCAAATTGACCCGGAAATGAGTCAGAGAAGTATCAGTTTGACCCAGGAAAGTGTCAGTTTGACCCGGGAAAGAGTCAGTTTGACCCGGGAAAGTGTCCGTTTGACCCGGGAAAGTATAATTTTGACCCGGGAAAATGTCATTTTGGCCCCAAAAAGTGTCATTTTGGCCCGAAAAAGTTTAATTTTGGCCCGGAAAAGTGTCATTTTGACCCGGAAAGGGGTCATGTTGACCCGGAAAAGGGTCTGACCAAATAGAACCCGGATCCGGGTCAAATCTGACCCGGGAGTTTTTAGAGTGTAAAGCAGTGCTTACGCGCTTAACCTGCCCCATACGACACACATACGACGATCACTTCAAGGCGGTCCACACGTGCTAATTTTTGTTTACATTTCATCTTGTCACGTGGGTGAAAAAAAGTCTATACGTCATGCTGGACTCGCTTTTAAGCATGTGTGAGTTTGTGGAATGTGACCTCCGGGTTTCTTTATGATTGACTGCGCAAAACGCTGTTGGTCCCTACTCAGTATTTGCGGCATTTACAATTATGGCATTTGTACGCGTGTTCACCACCTGTGACGTCTATTGATAGTTCTCGGGTAGGCTTTTGGTTATTCGAGGTCAGATAAAGAATGCTATATTATTATTTATTATAATATAGGTTTTCCCAGCTTTTTAAATACATTTATCGCTCAAATTCATATTTAGTGAACTTCAAATTCGTCCCAAAAATCTGGTTTGTGCATTTGTTATTTTCAATTTCGTATTTGGTCAAACATATTAAAACTTTGGTCAAGTAATTTAATACTTAGTTGCTGATTTTCGCTTTAAATATTGTTCAATTTCGTCTCGACCTGCAATCAGTGGTCAATCGGTCGAATAAATTCGCCTTTGCCCAAGTAAATTCGCATAATTTCAATTTAAATAATATAATGGATAATATAGGCCTATTTCATCTCGGTTTGCTCCTTTTACTGTTAGTCGTTTTTGTTCGATTGTTATATATTATATATATTTGTAATAATATTTAATATTCTTTCTTGTTTATTTCTTTCTTTATTTATCTCTTTCTTTGTTCTTTATTTCTTTGTTTTCTTTAATTCACTTTCCTTTGTAAACACTAAATTTTTAAACTTTTCCAGACATACATTTTGATCCAAAAATGTATATATCAGTGGATAGGCCTAAAACAACGTCAGGGCATTTTGTCTTCAGACAAAATTTATATTACGACCTGTTTGCTTTACCAGTGGCGAAATGTAAACGGGCCGACAGACCGATGCAAGCGTTTTATATAAGGCAGCACACGTTAAAATCACCCGACGAATTTGTTTTACAATAGCATTAAATGATTTGATCAAAGACGAATTTGATTTCTGAATAAGGCCATTGAAGGCATTGAAAAACTGGTGGGACTAACTTGATGTGCACTGGACAAAATAGAGTGATCAAATGATTAAATCGAACAATCAAAGTTTGAATTTAAATGCTCACTGACGAAATTTAAAATAACAAATGCACAAACTGGACTTTTGGGACGAATTTGAAAATCACTAAATATGAATTTGAGCGATAAATGTTTTAAAATAGCTGGGAAAACCTACAATAATAATAATAATTATTATTATATATTCGGCCAATGAAAACGTGTTCAGTAGTCACACTGTGAAACCCTTTCATGTGGTTTTTCTATTGGAAAAAGAAGGCAGATCAGGCTATCACCTTCTCTCCTGCACAAAATTACTTCTGAAATCGTAAAACTGTTGTCATCCTTGACTTCTAGTTTTAACGACTTTACCCTTGTTGGATTCTTGGCTGTGCATGTGATTTTGTATGCCTGTTGTTTAAACTATCCTACTTTCCATTTCGCAGAAATTGACATGTAAAGGTTTCCCAGTGATCGCTATAGGTCCCCTAAGTCTCGAGAATTGTACGTGTTAACAGCATCTAATATAGGCCTATAGATGAAGATGTATAGAGTTTGGCTCATCCATACAATCACTCTCTCACCGGAGATCTGTTGCTACTCTTAGTCTGTTCTACAGATATTTTCATGGTAAATGTTCCACCGGCTTGTCCAGCTTGGTTCCTCCAGTCAGGGTGTTTGAGCGTGAAACTCCGCTTGTTTCCACCCATACACCTGTACCTAGATGTAGAAGGAAAAGCTATGTCAATAGCTTTCCCCTCGTTCTGTATCTCTGTGGAATTCTTGGTGCATCTTACGATCTTTGCTTTAAGGGAAATCGTAATTCCTACCTCTTGCATTTTTTATTCTTTCTTTCCTTTGTAGCTCCATACCTAGAGTGGCTTTTAGCTTTGTTTGGGGCGATCTTGGTCGGACGGAAGAAATAAAGCAATGAACTAACTTATTCGAATACCTCTTTTATTACAAAAAAAACCTTATTCATGGATTATAGCATGATTGTATCATGCTGGTTTTCCATGATAACCGACGAAGACAAATGTTGTCTTCCGGTGCAAGTTTTTATGACCCAAAGCACGATGTCACCAGATACATTGTGGTATCTCTATAGCATTGTGTACAAAAACAGTGTTTAGCAAGTAAACACTTTTCTAAACACTTTCTTGCTATCAGTTTGTAAACACGTTTACATACTAAACATGTTTAGCGTGTTGACGGATAGTGTTTAGCCATTGAACACTGATGTTTAGGAATTGGACACGTAATGTTTAGCTTCTAAACATGTTTACAAACTAATAGCAAGATTGTGTTTAATTGCTAAACACAGTTTTTAGAGTGTACAACAAATATCGAGGATTTTCCTTTAAAGGGTTGCATTTGGGGGACTGATTTTCATATTAAAGAGGCCATTGATATCGTTGAGATGCGTTATTTTGGAGGGCTGATTTTTGTACTGTTCTTGTGATCATTTTTGGCTAAGCGTTAATTCTATTACAAACAAAACCGCTATCTTGCATGACTAGATTGGAAAGATTTTTATAAGGATTGAAAACTACCACGGTGACCATCTTTGTTATCGGTACTTCAAAAGGAAAGCAAGCATATATTTATATTCTTTCTGGTAATGAAACCAAGGATTCCTCAAGAGCGCATATCGCACTGTAGCTCAAAAGCCTATATAAAAAAAACTGTAGGAAGACGACGAAGAAATGTTTAGTTTTAGAGGTGGGAGGAAAACCCAAGAATGATATTCTGGGGAAAACTCACGGAATCAGAGAGGAACTGAAAACCCAATCCACATGTCGACCCTGGTCGGATTCGAAACCTGACTCGTCTGTTATTGCATCGGGAGTGATAATATGGCGGACTGTGGCTTCATCTCGAACAGACGATGCGCAGAGTTACCTAAACTCGTTGATCAAAGTGTACATTGTATTTCTCAGTATATATTTCAGGATACATGCAGTAGCCTCATATTAAAAAACACGTGGAAGCCAATTCAATGTCTCGGGCGCGCAGGGAATTGTGGGACAGAAATTGGATAAACAAACCCATGTAAGTGGGCGCGCCATTCGTGTTGTGCATAGCGTACTTAGTAGTCAATTTCAAACATTGATAATAAGTATTAGCATGGCTCTAAATCAATTAACAAGTGCCCTGATATGAAACGGAATATTAACTCTTACGATCCATGGTGTTTATATAGAAACTTCATTCATTTTGGCAGGAAAATAAAATATAAAAAAATCGAACTTTCAAATGCCTAAGCTTATACACATGAAGTCCCAACTATTATAAACAGGGTGATATAAAAAGAAAATCAGACAAACCAGGCGCACTTAATCAACAAGTATTTTTATAGATCGAGTACAGAAGCAAAACGATTATTTTGTAACAACCCCGAGACATCTTGCGTGGCGGAAACCAGACATGTACCGTATGCGTATTGTGTGTGGATGCCATAAGTCCATTGCCAGACTTAGTCTGGCTCGCGGTACGCGACGCATGTTCCGTGTTGCTGCGTTGTGCGAAGCAAGATTTGGAACTAATTTTGCCCGTGTCTAACGGGCTGGACATCCGGTGGGCCCGGACGATGTGCGGGGGTTCGGGAAAAATCACTCCTTTTTTGTTCTGAGCGATAAAATGCTGATTCCAAAACCAAGTTATAGTTTATTTAATGGGGTTTCCTATGATGGCAAACATTTCGACAGGTTTGGAAAATTTAGACTTGTAATATGAAGAAATCCAAGCTGAAATGGAAAAACGCGTGTTCAAGACGTGCGTTGCTATCGGGCGGAAAGGTTTGTTTATAAAAAAAAACGGTCGTCAGGGAGTTGGCGCATGCGCGAGCGAAACATCGAACTGGCTTATTACACAAGCAGTAGGCCTAGGCCTGACCACCCATCGAAAATGTCAATCCACTGAAAGTTCGCGCGTATCATAGCACCCGTTTTCTTTGCCTCTTCCCGGATCCCCGGTAAGCGTTAAAATTATAAGGACAACACCGACGGGTCTACACCATCGCCTGATGAAGACTAGCAGTGTTGACTAAATCGTGAAACAGCAGATAAGTATTGCTATCGTTGTTGCTTACCACGTACGATGAATAACTTGTTCCATTTTATTGATGGTACAAACTCTTGACAAACTCTTGGTGGCGCGCTATATTGAGAATCACCTCAATCCTCTTCGTATTAAAGTGTGACGTCATCCGAAGTTAACGCTATTTACGAAGCGGGTTGTTCCATCAAACTCGCCAGTGATGTGATTTGACGATGGGAAGGAGACGAATAACTTCCTCATGCTTGCGGCTTCCCACATGACGCACTTAGCGAGTGCAGCAGTGAAGGAGTCTGCGCGCAGGCTTAGTAAGGAGGAATTCCGAAGCAAACAGGTGACGGAAATTGGTCACTGACGGCACGTCTCGCGTACTTGACCCAGTTCGTTCCAAGTGCAACGCGTGTCGTCATACCATTGGACAACATTCTTCTGTTAATCTGGCAATTTGTCAATCTGGAGACATTGACACGAGCGAGTTTGCCTTTTTAACGTTTCATTTTCTGAAGAAGAAAAAAACTGGCATTGGCGTTCGGTGTTATGTCCCAACTTTGAATCAGTGCCACTATCAAGAACAAAGACGGAAAATCTGTTTTTTATGAAATCAAAAAGGGATTTATGAGGTTTCCTTGGATATCACTAAATTCTGCGCATTTTCTGTATACAATTATCAAACTTTTGTACATATTTTCTCGAAGATGGTTCCCTGTTTTATTTGATTTTCATATTAAATAGATCGTTTAGAATCCATTTCTAACCAATATTTTGTTACAATTTTGTTATTTTGAAGGCATAAGTTTTGTATAGACCTGATGAGAAGCGATCGGCGTGGACGCTAATGTCTTTATTAACCTTGGACAGGAATGGATAAACGTTTTCTACTTACATTGTTGCAGAATTTGAATGACAAAAAAATACCTCAAAGATGGCCGCAATTCAGAAGGCCTATGGGCTCCGTGCACAACTACCCCCTCAGCGGGAAGAAAAGGCGAGTTGGGGGGTCAATATCGACGCCATTTTACCCGACTTCAATTTAAGTGTCTGGTTCCCGCTGTGATATTCTTATTGAAAACTCAATTATCGAGAGTCGGCAAACAGACAAAGCAATCCCACTGGTATACGAGTATCAAATGAACAACAAGGAGCGCGGTGCGGATACCAGCGACGTACTGCCCACGGAAGTGCGGTTGCTATGTGGACAGCGCCCTCATTCGACGGCGCACGGAGCCCATAGAGGAATCCCACAACGACGAGCTTAGCGCCGATCTGCGCACTTCCGCGTTTGAAAACGAGGTTCTCAATGTCACAGTAAACAACTTTATGCTGATCGTGCGCCTGCGCTTCCTTTTATGGCCTGATTAATTCATGCATGAATGAATGTGCTGAAAAGCGTTGTTTTGTTTGCCACAGACATTCTCGCTTTCAACCCGGAAGTGCGCAGAAGGGACTAATGTGAAATTTCTCTATTGCTATGCCCTTCAGAGAACCTGGAAATGTCTTCCATTACCTGACAAAATAGCGCCCTCTGGCATGACTAAATTGGAAAGTTTTAAGAGATCTGAAAACCAACACCTTTTTACTTTCAATTAATGAGTTTAAAGTCACACTATGGCTTTCTGAGTTACAAGCAGAAACAATTTTTCACTGAAAAGTAAATTTGGGGATTTAAACACCTGTAATACATTTGAAAAACCCTATTTTTATCACATCCAAAAGTTTTTAAACTGAATCTATTGTCAAAATATTTTTGGGGGATTTCTTTTTTGAACTCGGGTTAAAGTGTGCACAGATCACACATTTTGAGCTTATTTTTATTTTTCAAAACAAGGGGTCAACACTCTAAATCTCTAAAAGGTTGTATCGGGAGCTGGGAACGAAATACCACAACACACAGTACAGTGTATATCAAAATTAAAGCTTTTAAACTCTACTTTCACGAAATACCATAATCTTGATATTCAAATTTGTTCTACTTCACGCCCATTTCGTGGGAACGGGTCACATATTTTATTCTTTTTTGAAACAATGACACTTCGGTGTGTCTTTGTACGGAATGAATGACATTAATTAATGACTTGCCCTCTCTTCCCCACTGTGAATCTTGTAGTGATCTCCTCACGACGAACAGAACACAGTTATACTGTTACATACTCTTACTGTTGCGTATTGTCCAAACGTACGTTGAGTCACCGGTTCTTCTCGGAACCAACAAGCAAAATAAAAAGTTTCCTCACTGTGTTACTGCAAATTGACTTATCCTCCCTTAGGTATTGGGACGGAAAAACTTAACTCGACTGTATCCACTCCCTCCCTCTTCCCAACGCCCGTAGTCACTGTCCGTGCGCCCGTTTCCTCCTTGTCTCAACTCTCTTCCCAGCCTACCCCTCGGTCTGCAGGTTCACTTTATCAAATGGCAGATTTTGTCCATGAGATCGGAGTTGACAAATACGCCTGCGGTGCATACTATTTGGGGAAAAGGAAGTGTTTTAGGCGTCTGTCTGTGAAAGGTTCATCATTTTTAGAAAAGCATGACAATGGTGGCAGCAGACATACCGGTCCTTTTCCTTTGTTCTCACAAGTTGCGCGCATTCTCAGAACTACGCGCGCATGCTCAGAACTACGCGCGCATGCTCAGAACAAGCAATAGGGACTGGTATGTCTGCTGCCCTCCAGCGTCTCGAAAGTGTCCCATTGCTAGTCTGGTTCCCTGATCTGAAGATTCCCTGACGACTCTTGATAAATCTAATGGAACCAGACTATCCCATTGCGTCCAAAAATTAGTCTTCTTCGTTTGTGTTGTTCACGTCTCTTCCAATTCAAAGCAATTCCATGTCTTCTGTACGTAGGGCCTACATGGTTACTTTGTAGGTCCGTGCAAGTTTTTTTTAATTCGTCAAACAATCCACAAGGGAAACTGACTAGGTAAGGGGCCGTCCATAAAGTACGTACGCACGAAGGGGGGGGGGGGGGGGGGGGTTGACATTGCGTACAGCCGTACACCATGCGTAAAGGGGGGGGGGGGGGGGTCCAAGCCAATGCGTACCGTACGCAAACCGACAATTTGCTTTTATTGAATTGTCATGAAATCAATGTACTATCTAATATAAATAACTACCAGGACCAGCTTTTGTGCATCGAAAAACAGTTATAACACAGTACCCTTCACCCCAACCAAAAGTAAATTAGTCTTCCCAGCGCCACCGCCAGCCAACTCCGGTTTATTTTTAGACTGCAACAAAAAAACTGCTCTATAAACCGGCAGTGTACACCGGAAACGTACAGGTGTACTTGTATCAATTTCACTCGCGTGCTGTCCGAAATCGCTATGTACTGGAGGTAAACGAAAGAACAAAAGAATATATACGTCATGTATATCATCTGCCTCTTGTTCAAACACATATTTTCGTGAAAAGCGTTATTCACTATCTCAATAAACCACTCATGATACGTCAAGAGCAAACTATGCAAAAAATAGTGTATCGGGATATTTGTTTCCCCTTTTTTGGTTCATGTAATCATTGACTGCTGTTTTGGTTTAAAATATATCACTGTTCAATCATTTCCAGGTCCGGTAATAAAAAAAATTGCAATTTTTTTCTGTCAACATTTTGTGATTTATTTCAGTCTTTGGATGCGACATGCGTATCATACTACAGCAGGTGTACTGTGACGTTTAATGATGCTAGTCTGAGAAGTCAAAAAGACATATGGAATGCGTATGCGTACAGGGGGGGGGGGTGGAGCCACTGCGTATGCCATGCGTAGGGGGGGGGGAGGGGGGTAAAAGAAAGTCGGCATTTCGTGCGTACGTACTTTATGGACGGCCCCTAAATTTGAAGACACTCGTAATAAATACGTCTGACACTAGTAGACACACACCACTATCCGTGTCTTCTAAAGTCAATAATTCGCCAACAGCTTTGGATGACTTGGATGTTTTTGTATTAAAATAAAGCATGACCTTTGTTTTCATGTCAATAACTCTTCAAATGACAAGGTTCATTTTCTTAATATTTGGATAAACACTCGGGTTCAGTTTTGTACTCGACCTGAACTGTGCCCACGTCATGCAGTTGCACGTCATATAGGTGCAGAATGTGTACTGACCGAGTGAGGTACACGCCTCAGTTGCCAATTTTTCCCCGGCTCCGGAAATGTTTGATTAATGTGGGGAGAGGGTCTTTGAAATCCCGCTCGGTTAAAGAAATATATTAGAGACCAATGCAAGGGGAAAATGTTAATACGTATGGTCCTACTTTGGAAATGTTTACGTGGATGGTATACAACACTGCTTTCTGCAATCCAGGAAGTAGGCTACGGTCGGTTTTAATGTCCCGTGAAATGTAGAAGGCAACGTTTATTATAAAATACGCCTACGGGTTTTGTTTGGGGAATTTCCACATACAAATATTGCCTGCTATAGGAGAGTTACGTCTGCGAGCTTTGCATACTGTACTGGCTCGATCAGATGTATCGCTGTGAACAATCAAAGCACGCAGTGATGTGTGCGCTGGCGCACCGGCGGCCCACAACTTTAAATTAGTGATCACTCACTTTGAACTGAATCAGAACTTTGCGGTCATTGGCCAGGGGATAAAGTTGTTGACGTCATACACTGCGACAAAACAGCCCGACAGCATGTCGATATCTTTCCCACAGAAGAACGCGGCAGTGCACGGTCGTGTTTCCCAAGGACATTTAATACATAAAAGAAAAACTCCCCACCATTTTTTGGCCACGGCGTTTGCCACTTCGAGAGGGGGTGTCTGAATACTGACTGAGTGTGTAATCTTATCTCCAATAATACCAGTGGGTCATGAATGGCAATGTTTTTGAGTCTGCAACGGCAGGTCTGTCTGCGGTTTCGGATATGATTGGTTGCTACGTGCACGGTGAAACACTGTACATGTTCTGATTCATACACTCGACTCCCGCGTACGGAACTTGTGTGGCAGCCGAACTGTGTGCAGTTATACGGGTGTGCTGGCATATAACGTGTACATGTACAGTTACATGTGTCCACATTGCACATCCCATTGTATACGTAATACACATCTATGCAGTGATTCAGTCTACCTGTGCGGGGATCATTTGCACACGTGCTACTGCAGCATTGACAGGTGATAAGAATTGCCTTCAATATTTTCCGTTTGAACAGTTTACAGTGCACGTTGTTCACTGATGGAGGTTTAGCGTTTCCGTGGTGGGTTGCACTTTGTTTATATGCAGATCGGGGAGATTGCGAGATTCGCTGTGGAATTCAAGAAAGCAGTAAGCCCAGGCGTACGTATGATTACAACAGACGCAGAAAAGAAGCTATATCGTGTTACTTTTGTTGGATGACAATACCTGTCAGTGTAGGGTCGTTTGACGTGTGTCCCAGCGTGTGCGAGTCCCGTTGTGTGTATGTCTGTCACCGACGCCTTCGAGTTTGACCCACCGACATGGTATAGGTGCAGCAGCCGGCGCGGTAGCATGTACGCCGTGGGGCCTCCCGGCGGCGCGTCCATCCCAGGCGGGTTGGGCGGGCTGGGCGGGCTGTGTATCATCTCCGGCCCGCTCCCGGAGCGACGGCGCAGCGAGCCGGCCCCCAAGCCACCTAAGCACCTCTTCCGGTTTGGATCGAGCAGGCGACGGGTCAGCATCGGGCCAAGCTACGGACCAGCGGAGAAGAATATGACACATCCAACGGTGGAAGAAGATGAGGTAGGTGCTATGTAAAAACACCTGTTGAAAGTCCGTATGAAACCAAACTACCCCCCCCCCCTTTCATTTTTTTCTCTCGAGGCATCCTGCTGAATCCATCATAATCCAACAACATCAAAGGGAAAGATTTTACTTCAAAATTTAGAAACCCTAACCCTGCTGAATCCAACAGCAGGATCCAACAATTTGATATTGCCGTTACAATTCTGTTGGATTCAGCAGGCAACAGAAATTTGATACTGTTGGATTTAGCAGGCAAGTCATTATTTATTTTTAGTTACCCAGCAACTTGGCATGTTGGGAAAGATTTTACTTTAAAACCCCCCACCCCCCCACCCCCCCCCCCACCCCCCCCCCACCCCCCCCCCCCCCCCCCCCATCGAAATTGATCCGGAACAGCATAATCTTTGAAAATAACCATCCATCCATGTTTAGAATTTTTTATAAACACATGGCACAACCATTAATTTTGAGACTTTTGAAAGGACATTTCCGTGCAATATATGGGAAGAGAATTTGTGTTTTATAGTACATGTTCTTGGCACAAAGTATGATCGGTCTGTAGTGTTTACATACATGTTGATTTCTGTCTCATTTTTTTGGCAGATAAGTTTGCCGACATAAAATCTTGAACTATGACACGTTGTGCCGCATGTTTAGACAGTTGTAATAAAGGACGGTGGGGTATTAAAATGAAATCTTTCCCTTTGCAAGAGCCAGTTTTCTACCGATTACTCATAAAAACCGTAGTCCATCCCCGCGAGTCCCGATGTGTCTGACAAACATCGAGTTTGACCCTTCGACATGACATATACAAGTCCAGCAGCCGTGTGTGTCAGCAACATCTTTGGGTTTGACCCACAACAAAAGAGGTTGACCTGAAACGGCAAGAGATTTTCGTCCAGTATTCTGCTGATTAAAAGCCTCAGTCTTTGGTAAGACATCTACTCGAGCAGGCCTCCATGTTAAAATGTAATAAAGCAGTTGGAAGCTTTGTTCGTCAAGCAATTATACATGGACAAGTTATACTATAGGGTAAAAGTTTACATGGGTTTAATACATGTATAGTTAGTCATGAAAGTGCTATATAACTTTTCCAGTACATGTTGTGAGAGATGCCGTGGTATACTATGATAGGACCACAGAGAGTATAAGGTCACTGGAAGTGGGAATTCAAAACTTTTATGAGGGGGGGGGGGGTTAAGGTGCCTCAAATTTGGCGTCAACATAATAATTTAATAAGCGGGGATGGGGTAGGACTGTACGTGACGTTGGTGACGTGATATTTATTTTGAATTCTGAGCCCTTGATTGAATTCATCATAAGCTCAATGCATGGCGGTTTACGCAAACTTTCTGGCGTTCTCAATTATTACTGCTAAAAAAAGTAGGGTTTTTTTTTGGAGGCGTGGCCCCTTCGCCCCGCCCCAATCACCCTTACCTTGGGTAAGACCGAGTGTCAAGAGGCGGTTCTACTCCGTTACCTTGAAAAACCGTGTAGGCCTAATTTACAAATGTACATGTAATGCTTGGTGATTTTCCATTTAGCACTGACACGGTTAAGTCCTCGTAAACACTACTTTTATTAGCTACAACACAAATCACAAGTGTTTCGAAGCAAAGTGCAAGTTTAGCAGTATAGGCTACTGTTTCGTTCGCTCCGTTACCCTGTTATGTCATAAAGTTTATATGGTCATGTCTGTGTGGGCTATTTTTAGATCAAGGGCCGAGAAGAGAACTTTTTTCACCCACGTGACCATATAGCGTGAAATGCAAACGAAACCACAACGTGTGCACCGCACCGAAGTGATCATTATACATATATCCTACAGGGAGGATTAAACCACGTGGCACGCTTGACAGATATACTTCAAAAAAACACTTCGCCTATTAATTTGGCAAATGTTTTCTTTGAAAACCTTTCGGTAGAAAATTGGAAGGGGTATACACGGCCCCACTTTTTTGGATTCAAGTTTCACGTTTTGGGTTTTATTTGGGGGTGGGGACTGAGGGTGAAAGAATTTTCTGTTTAATAGAATTTCATAGCAAAAGGGCGCCTGCGCAGCTCCATCTTGTCTCAGTTTTGAACGTGCAACCAACAAAATTATACTTTCAAATGTTTGAAATATTCTTAAGCCGCCTCAACCTCACATCGTAGTCTGCACCACTGTGCCGTCTGTGTAAAATACTTCCATGTCATTTATTTGGTTGGCTGCATCAGAAATGCACGAGCTATAAACTCAACACGGGTCTGCTTAGAAAATATGGGGCAAATCGTATAAATCGCCACCATACTGACTTTGTCCTCGTGCAGTCTATTATAGGGTTGCAGTCACAGATAAATAGAACCAAGATAACATTGATTAGTCGCATTAATGCCTGGTCACGTTGAAATGTGCATGTAGGCCTATACACTCTTCTGTTCAAGAGGGATGTGGGTTATGTGGACTTAAGCATTGTATCTTTGAGTATTCCCAAATAATACACTAAAACGGTACAAGCATATCACAGAAGGCCAAAGGAAACGGTAAACAAACTGTCATGAGCAATTGTAAATGCCTTTTTAAATATTTTGTGTGGCCAATATTGAACATAGGGGCAGGCTACATGCCCAAAAAAACACAAGAAACTCGTTTTGTTATTTTCAGGTTTTTTTTACTGCCTCAGACACAAATAGGCAATATGTTACAGCGTAAGTCAAAGCAGTATTGGATATATACATTCACGATGGATCAGAATAACCGAACCGAACTTTTTCCCCAAATGTTATTAAAGGAACCCAATTAGCTACAAAAAGCGATCGTCCTAGAAGTACCATGGTTGGACAGATCATTCAAGAGTAGAATATCATCATGTGCACGACTATCCCTTGAAAATGCGCCGTTCGTCTAAAAATCATGAAGAATGTCAGTAAAGACATCCGAGGTCTGTAAATCGATACTCGAGTAGCACTCGAGTACGAGTATCGAGATCGAGTACTTCGCAATTCGAGCACTACGAGTACAAGTAAATCGATACCCGAGCACGAATACCGAATAAGAGTACTACAATACTGGACCTTTTTCACCCGCGTGATCAGATGTAAACATGTGTAAAGAAAACCACACCTGTGGACCGCTTTGGAGTGATCATCTTATACAGTACATACACTGTTATTACGGTTGTGTAAAATATTACACAAGTTGTGTAAAATTTTACACAACCGCTGTTTACTATCTTATGAACCTATAGCAACTGTTGTGTAAACAGTTTACACAACCCTAGTTGTGTAACTTGTAAACAGTTGTGTAGTATTTCTACACAAAAATGTGTAAAATTCATTTACCCAATTAGTTGTGTAAATGGTTTACACAGCAATTAGTTAATTTTTGAAGCAAAAACGGTACAAAACCTTAAAAATTACGGGAAGTGCGCAGTAATTTTACGGGATTTTTTTTACAGTGTGGATTGCCATTAACTAACAGAAATTAATGAATTCGGAACCAGACTAAACGGAATTAAATTATTATACATTACTAAGGTAGAGTGTACAAATGCTACGATAATCTACTAAAGACTACAATGTGAACGATATTGTGATTTTAGCTTTATATTCAGCGTATTCCCCTCATAATAAAGTCATGGCTTCCCATGAACAATTTCAATATTTGAATATGAAATTAAAGGAGGTGCAATAAGATTCTTCACCTATGTTTGTAAAAAAAAAATCCAAATTCTATTGTGGAATTGTTTGAATAAAACATATTATGGTCAAGAAAGTGTATTTTTGGACTAAACACGGCAATTTAACCTGACTTTTGTGAATAACAATTTCCTCATTTCTGATTGGTCGTACTTCGTGATTGGTTTATTTCTTATCACGTGCTTCAAAGTCTACACAACAGTTGTTTAAATTCAGTTTTGGCGACAATATCGATTAATATGCATTTACACGACCTAGTATTTACACAACTTGGATATGATCACACAACCTGGTTCAATAATTACACATGGTTGTTTAATTAGATCTTTTCTACACAGCGATTTTTTACACAAGAGAATAAAGAGTGAGATAGGTTAAACCACGTGTGCACACGCAGCACGCTTGACTGGTTTGTATGAATACTGAAGTAAACCATTGCACTGTCTATGACAACATAAGCTTCTTGTCGTGTTGGTGCAATGACGTTCTTGCTAGGCCCTTGGGGGTGTCCGGATCCCAATTTAAATGATACGTTTTCTTACATATACAGCCGTATTAAGTATTTTCTTTTACTTAAATGTAGTATACAACATTTGTAAACATAAAACAAACTACCGATATGAAATACCTTACTTGACTGTAAGTAAATAATAGTGTCACGCATCCTGTGAAATTATGGCACCTGGTGTGCTGTCATTTTCAGAGGAAAGAAGATTTTTTTGTATCGATTTTCAGCGATTGTCGGCCCACTGTCGTTGGAAATAGTCTAGTTCCCCGACCTGATAATTCCCTGACGTCTGTAAATTGCCCCGTTTTGTCTGAAGTAGGGTCAGGAAACCAGACTACAAGAACAGCATTTTTTCTCTGTACTCCCATCATCTGTGTACAGAAAACTTTGAACATGTCACTGTTATAGTATTTGCTGTAAAATACTAACCCCCAAATCCATTTATTTCTGTTAATTACAGCAAAAGCAAATGTTGTATACTACATTTAAGCATGCCAGTATTTTCTTCACTGAGCATTGTAATTTGTGTATGAATGTTAATCACCTGTTCACGGAAAAATTCATATGTATATTAAGCACAAGAACAGGTGTAAATCTGAAATGAAATATAGGCCTACAGGGCATGTGCTAAAACACCATGGAGTCTGTGACAAGACCTTAGGATGGGATTACGTGAGTGCAAGGTCACGGAATCCAGATCCGGGTCATCTTATATTATAATACTGGCATTCGATCATAAAATCATTTAAACAATTTCTGTAGATTAAAAAAGTGGTTAAAAGCCAATCTTTGTGCCATGCTTTTTGTTTTGACATGGATGGATTATGCGAACCGAAGTTCATGTTTCTGTCCGCCTGCGTAACTTTTTGCCACAAGTGACTAGCCTCTATTTAATTTTCTATAATTAAAAGTCCAAAAAAATAGATTAATTAAGATGTTTAACTGACGCGATATGATTGTTTTTAAACAAGCATTCGGTGCTGTTAATATTGAATATAATTTATGATTCGTGCGGAAAGTTGGCGTAATCTTGGTCGTGGTATGACAAGTTCAACTCGAATGGATTCATGTTCCGTATATTCTTGTGGGAATTTGAATTCACAGTTATTTGCGTAAAATATGAACCAAATCTAGTAATGTTGACATGTATGGATATTTTAGATCTAGCGCTATTCGCCAAGACGTTTAACTCTACTGAATGACGTAACCAATTTTGTACTTTGACTATACGTGATGTCTACTGCATGCATGGAAGTGTTTTGTTATGACGGCGGACGATTATTTTGAATTAAATAAGGTTCAATGTCGCCTAAAACCCTAACCCTGCCAAACGCAGCACAGTGCATCTGATGTGCTGACAGCTCCACTTTGCTGCACTCTGCACACGAGTCAATGTGACTAATCAGTATGCAATCTGATGCGTCTGGCAGGGTTCTAGCAAATATCCCCTAGAGGGTTAGGGTTTTGAGGCAACATCTCACCATGTTTGCGCATCTTGTAAGTTCTGTTCGATATTAAATTATGTTTCAGATAAAAACAAAAACAAAAACATCTTCTCATAAATTCTCGCCAAGTTTCTGTCTACAGTTTGTTTTTTTACAGCGTTGCAAACATCGAGCCTAAAACCCGTCAGTCGAGTCGAAGCAAGTGGCGGAAAGCCCTCCCCCGAGTCGCAATCAAAAAAGACCTTGCTGTAAGGCCTATCAGGAGCTAGCCTTTAGTCAAGGCGCGCGTGGCACCCCGCATGCTGGTAACACGAAAAAAGACCAGTGCGACTGGCGAAGCCACGAGCACTGGTCTTTTTTCGTGTTGAATGTAAGCACCCGGGGTGCCACGCGCGCCTTGACTAAAGGCTAATCAGGAGCCGGCCGTCAATCCACGGGGCTTTACCCAAACCTTTACCCGCGTGGTCGATTTGTTCTGGAAGTGCGAAGTGAGTGAACATCTCACGACGTGTTTTCACAGCCTCATTTGCCGATTTGGCATTTTGCAAATTGTGGCGTAATATTTCATGGCCGTGGATATCTAGGCAATTATGACGAATACACATTAATTTTAAAGAAAATGTGCACACAGAGAAAATGGACTGCACTATGTTTATGCTCATTAAAAACGATAGATCTTGTGTTTTTCGGGGGGGGGGTGTCCGTTTGTGCCTTCTTACAAGGGACCAGTCGGAAGTCGCATTCCTCCGTTTTGAGCTAAAGGCAAAAATCCATTGAGGGTCGAAATTTTCGATGTTCGTTTTATTGTTTAAAGGAAACATGATTTAGGATTTATATTACATTATTCCTGCTTAAAACAAAGTATTATCTTGACTGATATTTTGTGTCCAGAGACAATTATTTCCCAGATTAAATATGAGAAAAAAAAATTGAAAACGTTTGTCCAAGCTTCTCCGCCCCCTGAGTGGGACCCTTATTAACAACATAAGTGTGTGACGTAGATCGAGGCACATTACAGATTCTGCTGCGCGAGACGGCCCTATTCATCACGCGTATGCATTGAGTGTACATATACGTGTGTGTGCAGAACGGCGAAAATTCTTCGTCCAAAATCTAAGGAAAATATAGTGTTTTTCGGCCATGCCGACAAGGTGTGTGGCTGCTGGGTGCAGCAAAACAACGACGGATGGAGTAAGCCTTCATTTATTTCCAACTGATGGGAAATATCAGATAATTTGGACAGCTTCTAAGCGTTTGTAGCGACCACTTTGAGCCGTCGTGTTTCGATACTGGTATTTTCAAATCATGGGATGACCATTAAAAATATGCTCAAGTCCACTGCTATCCCAACAAAGTTCCCAGATGTGAGTAAGGTACAGGCGAAAGCAGTTAAACGGCCCATTCCCCGAAGAGCCTTTGCTAAAACTAAAAGGGAGAAAATCAGAACATGGTAAGTTCGATGTTAGTTGTTGCAACTTACGAAATTGCACGTGTAGACCTAGTGTGTATACGATGTACATGCGTCATTTACCGGGTCCAGACTATCGAGTCGATCCATGAATTTCGGTGCCACGGTCTACGTCATGAACAGCGCCCTCAATTTGAGTCTCAACAAATTCCAAAAAGGGGGGGGGGGGGTAAATAATCACACTAAAACTTCACTTGAACCAGTTTGGCTGTTAATTCACATTTAATACATATAAATGAATTTATTTATGAAATATAATGTGATCCGGCCATTTTGAGAAGCATGTTTATAAAATCATACTTTGTTTTCGTTTTTTGTTAGTACAATAAAATGTTTTTAAAAGAGATTTTAGTAAGGTAACTCATCACTGATAATCACCGGAATTTGTGTTTAGTTTCCTTCATAAGATTCGTTATTTTTCGATTCGTGTAGTCCTACATTGTTATTTTTCATGCAATCATAACAAACTTGGTATCAATTTAAAGCTTGTGATCTAAACTCTTCATTGATTATCCGATCTTACCGATATTTCTACAAATAAACTAATTAGAGAGACTTTTAGGAGAGGCTACCCCCCTTATTGTGAGCCGTTCAGCGGTGTGGAAATAATGGACAAACTTTATCGCTTGATTTTTACAATAGTGCTGGATCATCTGACTTTTTTTTAACACTGCTCCGATTTTAATAATTCATTCCTCATTTTAATGCTTATGATGTGTTCTTTCCAATGGTATATAAATCTAGAAGTTAACTTTTTGCGACGAGAGACTGTTCTGTATTGAGAGCGCCACATTTATAGGTTACGTTTTCCATTGGCGGTACATGTCCAGTGGGTTAAGTTTTCCCCTCCATTACCCGGGTAATTGCCGGGTTAAATTTTTCGTTAACCCGGCAATTACCCAGGTAAGAGCATAGTGTGAAACCGGCAATACTACCTGTCTTAAAAGTCCGCGTAATTTAAAGGCCGTGTCACACGAGGCAATTTACAGGCAATCAGTTACAGGTAGTATGGGGTGGTAATAGGGATTAAAACAAAAGAAATTGAATATAATTACGTCCACTTTAGGGGCGATGCATTGGGTCATTTGGGAGATATTTTGCACAGGAAGTGTGTGGGTATCTAGCATGGAAATATTCCCCCACCCCAGCCAAAAAACGAATCTGTATTATACGCACTGGATTATACGAAATCTGTATTATACGAAATCCGTATTACACGCCCAGTCGGTATTAAAGTGCTAGATATGAAGGACTTGTTTAGCCCCTTGTCCGAACATTACTGGAATATGAGAAATTCCAGCAAAGCCTTGACAAGCTGGCATCTTCCTAAGTTTTCTACATGCCACTGTGACTCAAATGTTTCCATTTGTAGCAGTTTTGGGTGTTTTTGGCGATAATTTTGAATTTCAAGGGGTGGGGGTTATTTAAGAGATACAGCATTACTTTTTGTGTCAAAACGCTTGTATTGATAGTGTTAATCATTTCCAAAATGGACGTCTTCAAATTTTGACCTTGGAGTTTACCACCCCCTACTATACAGGCAGTTTCCAAGAATGTTCACATCATTTTCTTCGGAATGCTGTCAGACAAATTTTTCTTGTGCGACCGAAGCATTTCTTTAGCCTGCAGTGCTGTTAGTTCCCTCCAAGTTGCTTATAAAAAAATTGCGTCGTGTGACAAGGCCCTAAATCGTCGTCAAAGGTATTTTTCCGAAATATCAATTCTTCTGAACTGTGTATAAGCATAAAGGAATTCCCATTTTGGACTTGAGATAAGGATTAACCCTAACCAAAAGGGTGCATGCGAAACCCTATTAAAATTGGAGGATTAGGGACTGTTCTTTTTATTGTTCAAACTGTTCACGGTACATCCTGCTACTGACACTTGATGTCAGTCATGGTACTCACTATACGGTTTAGGCGCAGAAATACAAACATTTAGAAAATCGATCTATAGAAAAGTAAAAAAAAAACAGGAAAAACTTTGTTCATTTTTTATGCACAAAATTAGCTATGACACCGAAGCTCCCCCGGACTTGACATCACCCCGTGCTCACGAACAAGTACATTTACATTAATTAATTAACCCTAACCTGCCAAAATCAAACACCCCATTGTGTTGAATTTTGTGTGAGTGAGTACTGTAGAGCCTTGGCACCATCACTTTGCATGGGACTTGATGCCCTGATTTTGTCTAAGTACAAAGAATGTGCCATTGGTTTACTACACAGTGTTGGAGTTTGTGTGGTTAGGGAAGGATTCTAGTAAAAAGGCTTGGGCTGTTAGGGTTTGGCATAAGATCCAAGGAATTGCTGAAAGGGGCATAAATGCCTTCAGTTTGGTAAGCCAAAGGTTGGAAGTTGCACTGTTAGAGGGAGTTAGGGTCAATTAATTAAGTAAGTCAATTTACATGAAGTAAATTTAAATTTACATTAGCATAAAACGCCTTCAGAATGGCAAACCACAGCTGAAATTGATGGTAAATTGGATGTATATCTGCAGGGTGTAGTTTTAATTAACTAAAATTCTATTTCCTATGACCTTTTACCCCAATTTACGCCTGTAATTCACCTAATTTTAGAAGGGAAGTGAATTCGTTAGGATATACTAAAGGGACACGTAAAGCGTTTTTTTTTCATGATCCACCGGGCACCGCCGGGGAGTGTAATAAAGGTTGGCCCAGCGATATTTTCCTCGCCTTCTTCCACCGTTGTGACCCGGGTTCGAATCTCACCAGGGCCGACATGTGGATTTGGTTTTCAGTCCCTGCCTGATTCCGTGGGTTTCCCCAGAATACATTTCTTCGTCGTCTTCCTACAGGTTTCTTCAGGCTTTCGAGCTTACAGCGCTTTTGAGGAATCCTTGGTTTCATTACCAGAAAAAAAAATTAAACCGAATAAAAAAAATATAAAAACATATACATATATCGTCTTCCTGAAAAGTGAAATATAAAACAGTTGCTAACGTCAATAAATTAGCTTGGCTTTCGCGTTTGCGTTATTAAGTATGAACCGGCCTCGACCCTGGAATCCTGTTTTAGACGTGAGACTTTGACTTTGTATATTTTTAACGGCTTGTTTAATTCTAAACACGACATACAGCCATCCGAGGTTTTACAGTACCGTTACTTATACCGTAAATGAGGTTTATATTAATTTGTTCTCTGAATTTTCTCCCTCCCTCTTTCTCTCAGGAAAAAAATAGCGTTTCTGAAAGACCTGTAGTGTTCCGTAATTGCCCTCGATACAGTGCGTGATAGCAATTTGTCGTTCAGGACCATTTACGTAGGTTCAGAGAAAGTCATTTCAATTCAGGGCAATATTTTAAAAACGTAAACTTGTTTCAACTCGATCGCTTTCAAATGACAGTTTTGAAGCCTTTTTCATGGTTACCACTATACTTTTTGAGTCCAACGTGTTCAGAGTAAACGAGGTTTTTTGCATTGCCTTTATTTTATGAAGCAAAACACTCGTGTTCAGTATCATTTGTTTTATTTATGGAAATTGCTTGATTTCAGTATTTGTGAGTCCAGCATGCTCAGCACTTCGGGATAAACAAGGTTTACGCACCTTGTATTATGAAGCAATAAATTCGTTATGTACTGTGCTTGTCACGCGACTGAATTAATAGCGATAATTAGTGATTCAGGGACGATTTATGAAGTGTCAAAGTACTGTGTTTCTGCACTCGTCTTAAGATATATGCCTACGCGACATTTCCGCCTTGAGAACAACGCTAGCAAAACGCACATTGAACCGTGAGTTATTCATCAATAGCGCACACTGTAACCCAATATTGTTAGAATTTGAGCCCCCCCCCCCCCCCCCTCCTCCTCTCCGAAGAAATCCAAAACATTTCCCTGAATGTCGTTGTCATAAATTATGCGTTATTTCATTTACCCGTCATAGCGGAGTGCACTCTCCGTGAAGTTCACCAAAGCAAACGCGAATGAATGCATTGGATTGCGTCGGCCGCCGTTGGAATGGGAAGGATTTTGCATGAGAAGTGAATAAATTGAGCTTCTGCCACGGGCTCGCCTTGAATGGGTTATTTCGGCTTGAATAAAATCACGACCTAGCCTACATATTGAATGGACCTTTTTTTGTGGGAAAGGTCGAGAGAGATTTAAGTCTGTCAAAGCAACCTTCAACTCGGACGTTATAGGAAGTGATAATACCTTTCTATACCGGTACGTTGTCATCATGACGTTTTATTGATTCGATTTTAAAGCCATGTGTGTTTTTGGCGTGTATATATATCACACTGAGAAGTAAATATTGAAATTGAATTGCTAATTATTTTCAAAATGAACAAAGAAAACTGGCAGGAACGGGATTCGAACCTCCGACCTCCGGAATACCGTACCGGCGCTCTATACCAACTGAGCTATCTTGCCCTGTGTTGGCGGTCTCCCAAATTGTCAGTAGGCCTATCTTTGTTCGAGTGGGCGCTGACAATTTGGGAGATTGCCAACATAGGGCAAGATAGCTCAGTTGGTAAAGCGCCGGTACGGTATTCCGGAGGTCGCAGGTTCGAAACCCGCTCCTGCCAGTTTTCTTTGTTCACTTTGAAAATAATTTGCAATTCAGTTTCCCTTGTGGATTGTTTGACGAATGCTAATTATTTTGTTAGCATTAGGTAAGTTATGAGCTTTACAATGAGACATTCCACGCAAAAATCCACCCACGATAACAAATTTAGTAAGTTTGAAATATTACTTTAGGAGCGGGACGCTGCTAATTCCTATAGCAACGTATGGCAGTCTTCGCGCGCAGCCCGTCATAAAACATATTTGGGAAGACCAAGGAGAATGCACAGTGTGGTGTGAGCCGGGTACCCGACCGCTAATGTCTGGAACCGGTTCCAGATTATGGAATCGAGTACCCGTAACCGAAATAGCATATTACTTAATTTCTCAGACAGTGAAAGGAAAGTTTTTGAATGTCATTTGTGGGGAATTTTCAAAAGTAAAAACATGGTACATGGAAAAACAAAACAGATGAATGTTTCATGAATGCAGTTTACACCGTAAAGCTATATAGGCCTATAGAGCTGGCTGTATACACACTTGCATCTTGCTGCATTGATGCACCGATGTGGTAGGACAGTTATTAACGTGCAGACCTTTACAAAGAGTTTAAAAGGCATGAATTTCCAAGATTTATTTTTGTAGCCGCGTCGCATTGCAGACGGGGCTCTATAAGCGATTATCGTTGTTCTTCTTGTTGTGCCAAATTCGTTTTCGCGACACGGCTCAACAGAAGAGGACGCTACAACATTTACTATGCTTTACTGATTCATGGGTGGACGACGCGGCTCCTGGACGAATTCGTGTTTGTTTTTCTCTCATATGATGCACGATATGGGGCAGAGGGAACCACCCCCCCCCCCCCCTTTTGTGTTGGTCATTGTGTTCCCGGAATCTCAGGAATTCTTTTCAGAGGTCTAGGGGGGATGTGTTAGGTAACAATAGTCTGGCGAGTTTATATGGGTATAGGGACAAAAGGGGATACCCCTCTGCCCCATATCGTGCTGGGTATATTTTCTCTAACGGGTACCCGGTACCCAGGTACCCGGTACCCGGGTATCCATGCTTCATTTCAATTGGGTACTTGATTATTGTACTATACCCACAAATGCACACCCCTATAGTAAGTGCTTTTTTTCGTTTAAAAGTAGTTTTCTTCAATATTTCGTTAGTGGCACGGACATCACGTTTAACTTTGCCTCCCTCCAATCAATTTAATCATGATCTGGGACAAAATGAACAAGTAAACAGTGAAGCTCTTAGAATATTCGATCGTCAACCGAATATTGGATCGTCAACCGAATATCTTAATACCCTTTGGCTTAAAAATATATGTATATATATATATATATATATAACGCCCTTTCCCGCATTAGGGCGACCGGTCTATGGGCATTGTGCATTAAAAAAAATGTAACCTAACCCTATCTTTTCCTATTGCTTTTACTTTAAGGCGACCGGTAATCGGTCGCCCTAAGCCGGTCGGTCGCCCCATACCCAAAGAAAAACGGTGACCGGTCACCTTATGCTGGAAAAGGTCAGTATATATGCACGTAAAGATACGACCCTGGTGCTATTTTAAAATGCCGCATTTTTGTCGACGGTAATTTTTGCAGCTATGCGCTAACGCGTGAAAGACTTGATTGGCGAGTATCGAATATTCGAATATTTGGTCAAATCCAGTTTCGAATGATCGGACACTAAATTATTCGAAAGTGAACAGCCCTACCTCCAAGGCAATGCGTAGCTGTGAACAATTAAACGTTTTGGCTGTGTGCTCAGGCCGTCTTCTGAGTGACAGATGTCATGCTGATAACGTAGATGATGGAAAGGTGGTGACGTAGGGCTACATTAAACCACCCGATGACGTTAGAACCTCAATTTAATAAAAAAGCTTTATAATGGTGGCAAGTATAAAGAAAATGCAAGTGTAGTTTTTCGGGTAGCACCATTTTAAATTCCCTGTATCTTTTCGTGGACGAATGTTTTTTGTTTATAGTTTTAGGATTTATCTTGACGTTTCGGGCAGTGTGTTCTATCCATCGTCAGGGCACACTATCCAAAACGTCGTGTATACTCAAACCCGGCTCTTTTCAGAACAACAATTCTTGTTACACGAAAATCTACATTTTGTAATTTCAAAGAAACTGTCAATGTGACTGCCCATTTGCTTTGTGAGATACCCCCCCCCCCCCCCCGACCCTTCAGAGACTGACACAACAATTGCAATCGGCATAATGCGTAGCCGCGGCAGCTCATCTGCTGTTTCACAATCGGACACTTCACGATGTCAGACAGTGCCGTTGACCGCAAAATTTGCAAAGCAGTAATACACGCTGGGACATACAACTGACTGGATAGCTTCCCTAATTGCCACACAGCGTTTTCTGCTTCCATGTCTTCTCTCCAGCTTAATGTATAATCATGTTTGTTCCTGTTCGATAGTCGTAGTGTCACTTTAGAAGCAGTCTAAGTCCCAGTTGATCTGATCATTTAATTTGACAATCATTACCGGTACCCGACCCTCATTTCTGTTAATGAATAACTTCCCATTTGGAGATCTTGGTGGACAAGCCAAGGTTTCTGTAGTGTTTTTCCCCATCAACTTATGTAAGGATTTTCTAAAAATTGAACCCCCACCCTTAGGTGAAAACAGCGTCATGTTGTTGACTATAAAAATTTCCACGTCTTCACTGATCAGTGAATTCGTTGAATTATTCGTCTCAGCTTTACCGATCACTATAGAGACTCGGTGCTGTAAAACACGCCAACCATTCAAAGCCGCCATTTTGTGATTAACATTTGCGGTGAAAAGATTATATACACAGCAGTCCTGCAAACGAATCTCCAATTCATCTCTATATAAGCTTTGAAGTCAAATGATTATATGCACAAGGCCAAAAAGAAAAACCTGTGATTCCCTTAAATGGGAAAAATCGGGAGGGAGGGTCGGTCGCTCGATTTATTGATTGATTGATTGATTTTTTTTTTTTTTTTTCCATCCATGAAAACATCAAAACAATACTACATGTCGTGCAACTTGGAAGGCAAAAAGTAAGCTTATTTAAAAGTGAGATGGCGAAATGCACGATTGTACCGTCGTAGTGGTTTTAATAAAACTTGTTAATTTTGCGCGGAAAAGGTGAGATTTTACACAATCCTTTAAAACAAACTTTAAAAACGCGACTTTGTGCGACTTTTAGGGTCGGTCGCGGAGGGCAACACAACCATTTTTTGGTTGCCTAACTCTAAAACATATTTTTGGGGGGGTTGATATAATTATGGAGAATTAAATTGAAACTCAATAAATCGAAGCTAAAAAACCCAATGCCATGTTCTTGCCGTTGTAGCGTGAATTTCAAACACATTTGTAGTATTGCACATAAACCCAAAGTGAAGATAATTAGGAGAGTGGCCGGTCACGTGAGAGGGTTTAACCAATAAGTAGTCCGATTTCATGGGAGTCTGACTTTTGAATGTTGGCACTGACGTCACTCTGACTGACATTGTACGTCATGATCCATTTTAAACCGCAGTGACTACCTCATCTAAGATTTATCAAGAGTCGTCAGGGAATCTTCAGGTCAGGGGATCTTCAGGTCAGGGAACCAGACTACATTTGGGGCGGGAACCAATCAAAATCACATGCACTCTGATGCAATCAGCGCTATAACCAGCCCAAAAGTGCGGTTGCTTCTATGAAAAATATTCCTGAATCGGCATACACGTCAGCTGTAGTTTTGTGCTTGAGAGTCATGTCCGACGTTTTGCTGTGCAAAACAGTTGTTAGTTGTCGAGCAGTCGAATTTTCTGCTCCATGTTTTCCCCAATTATAGCTTTGGAAACAAAATAATGTTGTCAAAGGTTTACGCTTGTTGGTTTTCTTTTTAAAGCGCTTGAAGGACTTGGAATGTGTGCATACCGCCTAAGGGCGTTTAAGTTTGCAGACCTCGCATTGTAGTTGTGAATAATATTGTTGAGTGGTTTACCGTCACAGGTCGCGGTCATTTATAACCGTGAGGAATGTCGGGGTTGTTGAAATTTGTGAGAGATCTTGGTAATTCGAGTTGAGGAAGAATACTCAGTGCTTATGGTGTACACCTGGGATATTCCATTGTCCCGATCGCCAATTAGGGCATCTGCAACCCTTTCGAAAAAGGTATTTTTAGTGTCGGTTTGCTTGCGTGCATCTTATGCACGCAAAGATACGACCGAATTATTGTCGGGCCGCAAATAATTCCACATATATGTAGATAAACACGTGGGCATGTTTTGTTTTTTTCGTTCGGTGTACATGTATCATTCAGAAGTGAATAGCTTTTGTATTGCTGCGAAAACGGCACTTGAAAATAAGATTATTTTCCGGATCAAACTCGAAAATATCACTGAGAGTATGTCATTAAATCTCTATGTACGTAACGTTTTATTATGACTACGCTGTGTTGCTGATTGCCAGTGATGTAAAGCGCGCGTGCTCGCACTAAGTAAATAATAGTCTCAAGCATCCTGTGAAATCATGGCACCTGGTGTGCTGTCATTTTCAATAAAAGTGGACATTTTGTATCAATTTCCAGCGATGGTCGCGCGACCATTGTTGGAAATAGTCTAGTTCCCCGACCTGATAATTCCCTGACGTCTATAAATTGCTTTTTTTCGCAGCATCTGTGCACACAAAACTTTAAACAGGTCAGCGTTACAGTATATACTAACCCCCCAAATCCAATCATTTCTGAAAATTACAGCAAAAGCAAATGATTTCTTTATCCACTGACGAGCCTACATTTCAAACAATAGAGCGTGCAAGTTATTTCAAAATCCCACGAGATTTCGCGAGAATACATACTTCCGGGCACGCTGTGTGGGAGCCATTTTGTGCGGTGTGCCCTTCTGTGAAATTAGTTTGTGTTCCGGCTAGGTTAAACTTGGAAACAGCAACAAAAATATGGTTTTCGTGAAGGAAAAAGACGAATTTCAATGTACATTTTTTAAAATTTAATATTGCAAATTGAATATATAGTAATAATGACTAAAATAACAATGAAACTGCCAATCACAACTTCCGATCAATCTACCTTTCAATGAAAGACAGATGAAAGAGTCCGTTGCTAGACTAGTCGGTGTTTGGTACCTCGACGTTCACATAAAGTGATATAAGTGCTCTTGAAATGGCGAGACACCTGCACTTTGTATTAAGCCAAATTAGAGGCTTCCTTTGTTATCCTAAAATGCATGTTTGTCTGTGAATTATTCAGCATATCCCCCCCCCCCCCCCCCCTAACAAAATAACTTGTACGTGTCGTGAAAAGTCATTTTCTTCTCACGGACTGCCTTACTTTGGGATTTTATTTTTCTGTCCCAATACAGACGCAATCTTTCGCTCTATAAATCTTTCATAATTTTCTTTCCCTTCTGTATTTACCCCACACCTCGAGTGGCCTTTTTCTAGCGCCTTGTATCAGGCGACCTACATGAAAGAAGACCCAGAGAAACATTTAAAATATTTATTCAGAGAGTAGTCAGTCTTACAGGTCGTCTGATCCGTCGTGGCATGATTGATCTATATGTAAACTGGATAGAGCATCGGCTTCTCGGGTTGAAGCCGCTATATTAGTACTACTAAAATAGTAGGTTTGACAACCTTGTCCTCTGGGTTCACTGTCGTCCCCGTTCTCAATAGAACCCGTTAATGTATTGATAGGGAAACGATCCTATACGATAGGAGTGGTAATATGGCCGCTGATGACTTCAGTTTTTCGTACAGCGTGCAATGGCTAATGAGCTTATACGTTGCTTGGCATTCATAGAATTTGTTTAGAGAATTTAATACCATAAACTGTGGACGAATATGTTAGTTCAGTATCCCATTTGACTGTATTGTGGTCTTCCCTTTAAACTGAACGTGCCTGGAAACCTAATCTTATTGACACCGGACACTAGATTAATCAGTGCAGCAATGCAACGACAGCAGCGTTTGAGCTTGACAGTACAATTGGCTAACATGCAAACATCACCCCTAAAAAAGAAATCAAAGGTCAAATTAAATCACCCGTAATTGGGACGCGACATGCTTAGCGCGACTGTTGTTACGCACGAACAGGGTCAAAGAACTACTCTCGGTGAACTATACTACACAATAAGCCATGCAGTTTCGGAATTACACTGCGCCTGCGCAGAAGTGAAAACAATTTTTGATAAACAAAAACATGTGCAAAGTGATATGAGGGTACCAGCAAATGTTTTGTTGTTGTTGAAAACTTCTGTCTGAAACTCTGGAGGCAAGTCCTCTTATCTTCAACAAATCATAGTTCTGGCTCTACTTTAAATAATGTTTGTCTTTATTTTCAAAGTGAACAAAGAAATCTCGCAGTAGCGGGATTCAAACCTGTGACCTCCGGAATACCGTACAGGTGCTCTACCGACTGAGCTATCCTAAATTGTCAGTATCTTTGTTCATAGGCGCTAGTCAGAAGTCATAAACCCAGAATGCCGTATAGCCAGGGATCACACCCAATTTTACGATACAACCTGGGAAGACAAATTATGGGGATCACTCAATGTGGATACGGCTTTTTAATTTATAATTCGTCAAACAATCCACAAGGGAAATTGACTAGGTATACATTTGAATACATTTTGAAAGTGAACAAAGTAAACTGGCAGGAGCGGGATTTGAACCTGCGACCTCCGGAATACCGTACCAGTGCTCTACCAACAGAGCTATCTTGCCCTGTGTTGGCGGTGTCCCAGATTGTCAGTGTCTTTGTTTGAGCAGATTACGTGAATATTTAATACTCCCAATTTGCCTACCGGTTTCCCCGTTGACTGTGAACAAAATCGAACCACGTTTTTCCGTGGATTTATCCCCCAAAAATGCGTAGTCCATGCCTAGTGCGGTCATAAGTCTAACTCTAGTCAGCTCATAACTATGGAGGCTTGTACCTCTATGTAGGCCTACACAAAATCACTCTAAAAAAAAAAATTTTTCTAAAACACTTTATGATCGGGGGCGAGGCAGTAGTAGCAGTGTACTTTTAGCTCAGTAATTTCAAAAAAAGCACAGCTTCGCACCTGACCTTTGTGTAAATCCCATTCTACCTTTTTAGATTTTTCAACTATACTAAGGCCAAATAAAAAAAAAAACATGTTTAGCGTCCTGCCTTTTTGAAAAATAGGAAGGAGGAGGTTCTTTTTTTTTTTTCAAAATGGCCGCTCGACACATTTTCCAAGACGTCCGGCTGGGCTATTTTTCAAGATGGCCGCCAGCATACACAAGGTGATGCTAGAGTCTAAAAATACGACTTTTTGTTTTGGGATTTTTTTTTTTTTCGAAAAAGATCAAATATTCTTCATTTTTTTCGTGTTTTTTCATTTAAAAAAAAAAAAAAAGCAGGCGGCTTCAAAAAAGGAAGCGGGCCGGGACGCTAAACATGGATTTTTTTATATTTGGCCTAAGAAAGACATCGCCCAGAAAAGCACCTTATCTGAGGACTGTATCCTTTTAAAGGGCAAGTGCAATCTGCGTTAGCTTTGAAACATTTAAAAAGTAGAATATGATATAAACGGCAATTAAACCCCTTGAAAATGTGCTGTTTTTCTGAAATTCGTGTCGAAAAGATTTTTACGGATCACCACTGCGACGCTCAAAAGTCGTGATAAGATTAACTTTTCTCACCGTTTCAGCGAGTGTTTGCTCATCTAAAATTTAGTTAATGATATATGGCTTACAGCCTTATTTTCAAGAAATATGTAAGTTGATAAGCCTACGAGAAGTTTAAAATTGTGAATAAAACAGCCGTCTGCCGAGCGTGGTCCGCCTATAAATAGGCACGTAGAGCGTGGACACTAGCGATAAAAATGACTACTGGAAATGCAAGGGCAAGCGCGCATAGTAGATTCAACCCAAAATATGTCCATCCCTCTCTATATTTGTGGACCAACTGGATTGTACAAAATGGGGTATCGCTACATTAATAATTAGTTGTTTTGGATATCAATGTAGGATTTATCTACACTTGTTTCATCCCACACAGGCCATTGTATACTAACCCCTTATACTGTCTTGAGTAAGAGGATTTTCTGAGTGAGTGATTTGTTGAGAGACTCGTTTTTTGCCCCTCATTGCTCCTACCTCCACAGAAATGGTACGGGGAGCACACGGGGCTAAATCTGCTATCATTTAGTTGTCTCCTTGATTGTAACTTTACTCTGGCTGTTGTACTTTGCAAAACCAGGACTTAGAAATTAGTAAGGAACAAACTAAAAGATAAAACATACAGGGATTTCAAGACTCTATGGCCCTTTTAAGATTCGACGTAAATTACTCAAGTCTCTCCAGAAACGGATTTCTCATAGTGTATCCAACCAGTAACACAGCTTTCTATATCATGTGGCCATGGGCGTTGCCAGGATTTTTTATAGGAGGGGGGGGGGGGGGGGGTAAAGGACTCACCAGAAAGCAGCAAAGGGAGAAATCACCGGTCGTGGGAAAATCGAAAGGGGAGGGGGGTGCTGGACATCACTCGACGCTTTGTTCAAGACCGCGATACCTAGGCTACATTGAAGGCCTCTTTCAGCACGTTTCTAGTGTTAAATATACATTCAATACCGGAATACATTCAATTGAGTGCGACATTGACTTTGCACCACGTCTTCTTTCTTTTTCTTCTTTTTTTCTCTTTTTCTAAATTTGAATTTCCGGTGGAAGTTCCCCCTTGCAACTCCCCCACCCCCCGCGACACACATGGATGTGGCACATCAACAAAAACTGGGTGACATTACAGAAAGGGTAGGCCTATACAAGCGCCGAGCCCATGAAGTTTACGCCCCGTCTAACGTGCCCTGAATTTCCCAAAAGACTCCGGATCTTACAAAAAACATTCAGCGTCAAACCATTTAGCGTCAAACTAGAAAGTATTCGATCGATGGCTGAACATAGGCCTCGTGACAGACGAAACAAAAAAGCACCGCCCACGAGACACCCAATGTAAGTAAGACGTCTACGAAGAAACGAATTGTCAGAACATTCACCTGCACACCAGTAATTCTCTGGAAATATTTCGTTGCTATAGTTTGTAACAGGAATTCGGGTTTCCCTAAGAGTATATTTATGATACATGGCTTTAACGAACATCCCTGTTTTTAACTTATTAATGTTTGCCTGTTGAAAGAAACGAGCACATTGTGACTAATATTCAGTTCAAATTTAAATTCTTCATAGGTAATCAATTAGTTTTAATTAACTGCAATATGGCCGCCAATTGGCTCCAAGTAAGACAATGCATGCAAAACCATGAATGATTTTTCTGTAATGAAAATTCGTAGTTAGAAATAAACATGTACATGTATAACGTCAGACCTGTACCGTTATACTGTCTCTCGTGATAACGGAAAACATCCTTTATGATCAGTGCATTATGTGGTCTGTAAATAATACGTGTCAATCCGGTTGCACGTTTAAGATGTAAATCTGCTGAATGTGGAGAGATTTAAACAATTTTGTTCAAGATCGAATTTCCTGGTACATGTACTTCTTGGTGAAGAGTTAAAGGGAAATGCAGTATGATTTTTATGACATGAATAAGCCAGTTCGGTATTTCAACTGGGCATGTGCACAATGACATAGTTATCCCGAATGACCCGTGACCTAACGCGCGCGTATGAACGCGCAAGGTGGTCGCACAACGCGCACGTATGTGAAATTCAATCAGAATGGGCGTTCGCGTAAACATCGCGTGACATGACGTCAGCAATTTTATCCCGAATAACCTTTGACCCTCGAGATACCGAACTGGCTTATTAATGCAGAACAGCGTTATTTCATTCTCGTACTGTAGACTTCAAGGTCTTTTGTAGCAATTCTGAGAAATGAAAGTTTGGTTTATGTTAATGAATGTTTTCATATTCCTCAGCCAAAGCATGACGTCATCACAGGCACAGTGGTGTTTCGTATAATTGTGTACAAAAATGTCGAACATTTTAGTATAATTAGGCCTACGTAGAGAAAATTAATTTCTTGTTTGGACTGATTTTCATAGCAAATAGCGCGTCTGCCATTCATTTATAACTACAATAGAGCCGCCAGTTGGGCTCAACTAAGACATCCGTGCGAAAGCGTGAATATTGTTTTCTATAGAAAGGGAAAGATGAATATGCGGTTAAAAATGTGTTAACGCCTGGCCTGTAGGCTACATAGCCTAAACTGAACACAAACTTTTTTAGTATATTTTCTCGGAGGGAATTTCGTGTTTTGCCTTTTTTTCATATCAAATAGCGCGTTTGGGATCCATTTGTAACTCACATGGTCATCAAAACATTGTTGTGTTGTTTTGGGGGAACGATTTTAGTACTGGCACATTGGTATATCTCCCCGTCCCCCTCACCCCCGGATCCGCCCTTGAGAGTAAATATGACTTGTAAAGAAAACCGTACTGTAAGTCTGTATGTAGCCCTACATTTATTCAAGTCGTTCACATCCTGTTGCGTGGTTCCTTTAATAATGATCCAACCTCCATGACACCACAACACGATGCCCTCTGATTCTGACAAGCTTCCTATAAAAATCGTGGAGGACTCCAATTTCGAGATGACCGAAGATTTTCGGATGACGCTGAGCGGCATTCCATCGCAAAGATCAAGCGGTCAAAATAGCAGCAGCGAAGGTCCACGGGTTGACATTGCTTGAAGATCAGATAGCAGTGTCCACCTCCTCCAGAAGGACTCGACATCACATCGGATATCTGCTGGACAGTTTCTTCAGGGAATCTTCATGTCAAGATTTCCCTGGTAAAAAATAGGAGAAAATTCACTCACCGCCGAGAATGCACGGGTTGTAATTAAAGGTAATATACAACATTTGCCAGAGTTGTATTCGAGGCCCTGCAAGTCCTGTCACAAGTCCCTGCAAGTCCATCACAAGCGTTCCAGTTCTAATCCCAATCACAAGCTATTCAAATGAGCTGTGACAAAGGCATTCCTTTGTCATTGTTCATCCAGTTTACTTGTGACCGGCTTTATGAAAGGACTTGTGAAAGGACTTGTGAAAGGACTTGTGAAAGGACTTGTGAAAGGACTTGTGAAAGGACTTGCAGGGACTCGAATACAACTCTGACATTTACAAACATAAAGAAACAAAACTACCGAATATAAAATACCTTACTTGACTGTAAGTAAATAATAGTCTCAAGCACCGTGTGAAGTCACGCACCTGGTGTGCTGCTATTTTCAAGAAAAGTGGAATTTTTATATCAATTTTTTTTCCACCGTTGCAAATAGTCTAGTTCCCCGACATCTGTCGTACTGTAGCTAAAATGCCTTAAAAAAACCTGTGGGAAGACGACGAAGAAATATTTGTTTTAGACGTGGGAGGAAAACCCCAGAATGATATTGTGGAGAAAACCCACGGAATCGGGCAGGGACTGAAAACCCAATCCACATGTCGGCCCTAGTGGGATTCGAACCTGGGTCACAGCGGTAGAAGGTGAGGAAAGCACCAAAAGGCCAACCTAACGGCGCGAATGCGGCGTAAGTTAGGGCGTTTCTTTTGGTCGTCGTAACGTTCTAAGAGGTGTCTGTTTGAAGCCAGTTTTACGGCATGACAACTATAGAAAACGAGACCAAGAGCAGGTTATAGAATGCACTTAAAATTGCCTTTGCAAAGCACGTGCGATGTAATGTAACAAAAATAGATGCAGTTGCCAATCAGATATTGTTTGCCACGAGCCGGGCGCATCGTAGCTGCGATACATGCACTCGCATTGCTAAGACGTGTCAGAACCCTGCAACACGTCGTAAGTTGCGATGCGTTGTAACACCAGGAGCTGAGGGGGGCGTCATCAGACTCAAAACTTCAACAGACAGGTTGGAATATCTTCTGGACGTTTGATAGCACCTTGAGTATATCTGTGTTGGTCATACCATGTTGCACGAACGTAAACAAAGCCAACGGTGACAATCGGCGGGTATTATTTACGTGCAGATCGAGTCGCGTGCCTTCGCTCGGACAGGGAACAGCCTGCTCTCGGATGTCTTGAGTGTATTCGTAGAGAGGCCTGTTGAACCGTTCAAGGGTCATTGATGGCCGGCATCATGAGAAGTGGATGAAAAGTACTGCATGATGGTAGAGGATAGGGTTATCGGTTGCTGAGCGATTGCGTGAATGGTTTATAGGCCAGTAATAGTAGCAGCAGCTGGGAGCCTACTTGGGCTAATCAAACACATCTGTCACCAATCTGCGATTGAGAAAGTTCAGCGCAGGGCAGCGCGTTTTGTTAACGGAGATTACGCAAGAACGAGTAGTGTCTCCAATATGTTAACGTCTCTTGGGTGGGAGAAGTTAACAGACAGAAGGGAAACACACCAGATGACTCAGCTCTACAAGATTATCACTCAAGTTATTGACATCGACGCTTCGGACCATCTTCAGCCAAAAATGCAGAGATCTAGGAGGGGGAACAAAAATCAATTCAACATACTTACAAATATCCTCAACTGTACTTAAGAATTCATTTTTCCCAAGGACTCTTAAATTATGGAATGACTTGCCCCAACAAATTATTGACTCTATGACACACAAGATCTTCAGTGACAATTATTATGATCACATCACGATTAAGACTTTAATAGATGACGACACCTCCCCGTGACCTCCTAGCTAAGATCCCAATAGGATGTTTTCAGGAGGAAACCAACCAACCAAGTACCAAGGACATCAGTATCCCTGCCCTCACAGGTACCCATTTACTCCTGGGTGGAAAGAAGCAAATTCTGACAAAGTGTCTTGCTCGTGGACACAGCACTCCGGCACTAATTAAAGGAAACAAGCATTGACCATCTTACAGAATCTAAATTCTTTTTATTCGAATGAAACAATAATGTATAGTTTTCATGTATTTTATAACCTTTACAGTTTGTTATTCAAGAGGGCGCTATTTTTTTCGTAATGGGAACTTCGTAATAGAAGGAACTCTTTGTAAAAATAAGAGCATAATGAACAGTACTGAAATAAAGTTTGATAGAAATTTATACCAAGTGAGCTCTTTGATATGGAATTCAAGCAAAACGTGAAATAATCTAAGAAAGTGTCAAACGCATGATAACCAGGTCTAAGATTGAAGTCCCGCCGCGGCCTGGTTTCTTTGCTCACCTTCAAAATGTAAAGACGTTCGATATCTCTTGTATGAGATGCTATGGAGTGACCTCATGATGACATCATGTTTTGGTCATCAAAATGAAAATTTGTATCAACATAAAAGCCAAAATTTGGCAGTTACACTCTAGATTTTTTGCGGATGACATGGGAATTAATAGTAACGTGGAAATAGCGCTGTATGTTCAATGCAAGTATTAATGTCATAAAAATCCTTTTTGCACGGTCCCTCTGTAAAACACTTGGGTGTGATTTTCCATTGAAAATGGACCGGATAATACATGTATCCTATAGGGCCCATAGGCCTATTGGATTCAAAATCACATCCAGCGCGCAGAATCACGAGGTTTAAGTTGTTAAACGCAGAAGTCACGTTGTACTCTTTGTCAAGGTGGGACAATGGTTTACAGGATTCGGATGTGATTTTTAATAAAGTAAGATGCAACTGGAGTACCACTAAGTACCCAGCCCAAACTCGATTTTCAGTTCTCGAAAAAAAATGGACTCAGACCCGGACTCGGGATTTTGTACTCACTCGATACCTGTACTCGGAAATACAATCGATTAATTTCTCTTTTGATACTGCACCCTCGGACTCGAAAGTACACATACATAAACAGTTCTTGGGCTGTTGGGTAAATTCCCAAAAGAAGAAATTTCTGGCTCAATCACATGTGATGTAGGAAGTAGGTTCATCATCTTGTGTAAAAAGTAAACAAAAAAATGGATATAAAGTGAAATAGTCAGTCTCCTGAACTGCTGGTATTTAGACTCTTGATGAGGCAGGTACATTATAACAATGTTCAGAACATAACTTGGCATTTTTGTTTCTTATGGTGTACTCGTACTCGGCCCGTACTCGACTGTTGATGTACTCCTATCGGCCCGTACTCGGACCCTGTAAAACTCGGACTCTAAATTAATGTCTGACCCAGGACTCGATCATCAATGTACTCTGACTCGGCCCGTACTCGGCTCTAAATGTACTCGGAGAACTTGGTACTCGGATTGTAGGACTCGACTCCAACACTGGAAAGGTGTGAGTTTGGACGCCCATTGTCGAAATCACATCGTCCTAATCTACAAGCCATTTTGAATACAGAATATCACATCCAAGCGGTTTACAGTGTCCGTTTATGAACTGAATTCTCGGGGAACTTATCGTCGCTTTGTATTTGGTAGAGAACATGTAATTCAGATAGCTCTTTCGGCTAAGTTTATTTGTCTCTGCACTGTAAAAACCAACGGCTTACACTTGTTTAACACTTCAACGCGTTAATATTAATACTTTACACGTAAAGGTAAAGGAGGCGTTGCACGCGATCAACACTAAAACACGTTTAAATAGGCGTTGGTTTTGATGATTATCAACGCTTGAGGTGTTCATTTAGGTAGATATTAACACTTTAGAATGTTAATAATCATTAACACCAACGCCTATTTAAACGTGTTTTAGTATTAATCGCATACAACGCCACCTATACATTTACGTGTAAAGTATTAATATTAACGCGTTGAAGTGTTCAAAAATGGTTAGCCGTTGGTTTTTACAGTGTGTGGAAAAATACTATACCGCGTGACCTATAACAGGTCCGCAATCATACCCCTTACTCCATTCCTCGCGCTTTCTTTTAAAATCTGGATAATGTACAACACGTCCCTGCAGACACGAATGCCATAGACAACTGCGCTGCCAATTCAACTGATCATGTTCCCTTGTATATAGGCTTGTGATTAAGTTACAAGACCGGTAATTCTCACCTCATCTCGCGCGACATCTCTCTCCGTCCCTCGTGGGCATTATGCGCTGTGTGTTCGCCATGACTGAGGGTGACGGAAATTACGCGGCACGTAATGAGTGTAACGACCTCACCCACGTCATAATAACCAAATCGGTACAATGTATTTGGTTTAACGAAATGAACGTAAAGTCACACAATGGCATTTGGAGTTTAGAAGCGACCTTTTCTTTAAAGTGGGATGTCGATTTGTTTGATTTTAACATTTTTTACATCTAAAAATCCGTGTACTTATCCCAAAGTTGTATAACTGATTTCAATCTGAAAATATTGTTTCGGGAGGTTTATGTGTTTGCACCGGGAGTATAATTTTAAATTTCATTCTTTTAATACTAATTTAATTTTATATTTTACACCGCACCAATTTCTAATTTTGCACTTTTTTAAAATTTGTTTTGTGTCACTTGTCTTTTTGTTCCAACTGCTATTTTGTTTAGTTTTGTAATCATTATAATTGATATTTACTTGGTACTTTATGTTTTCTTTTTTATTAATTTTTACATAATATTACTCTTTCATACTTCTAATGTTTTACTCAATTTGTATACGTAATACTTAATCGCGGTGGTGAATCTCATATGGGTTTGTAACCTTATCCACGACCCGTGACATTGGGCCGTATAAATAAGAACTAGCAAATGCTATAGGAAGTACAAGCAAAAAGGAAAAGCATTTACTTTGGAGTATTAAGGAAAAGCAAATGCTTGAATTCGTATGAATAAAAGATACGTTTTACTGTTCAGCATTTGCTAACTGAAATAGTGCTTCATACTTGCGTTTGATTGCACAACCGAATGGTTCATTACAATAAAGTCTCCATTGTGTGTTTGTACAGCCACACGCAGCAGCAGCTCCTACGCTGACGGGGATGTTTATATTAAATCGGAACCTCAAGTTGCTGCTTTGCAGTCAGTGCCGACCCTTTCCGTCCCCAGAATGTTCCAAGAAATGGTCGGCCGTCTATGTCTCATTTCTTTCCCCAAACCTAGTACACCTGCTTGTATTTTGATCTTAGATGCTTCCTCTTCCATGCAAATACCTTTTCCTGTCTTACCACATCTATAAAAGCTCATATTTTGCGTACTAGTATTTGCTTCTCGTTTTTCAAGGCAGCCCCGACCCAACCTTGAAAAATTACTAGTAAATATTCTAAATCTGAAACATTTACTCCTTTTTATTCATACCAAATGAAGCAAATGCCAATATTCTAGCAAATGCTAGAAAGCAAAAAGTAAATACTTTCGGATTTTATTAAATGCTTTCCAGTAAAAGCATTTGCTTCATTTTTATTCATAAATATTATCCTTAAAAATTGGCAGTAAAAGCAAAATGCTAGTTTTTATTCATAAGCCCCATTTTCTCAAAACAAGCGGATAGGACTCTACCAATTTCCAAGGTTATAGTGTGGGCTAGGAATAAGCCACAGCCACACTCATCAAATTAAAGTTTATAAATTGTTCTTTCAGGAAATATCATAATCTCAGTTTTCAAATGTTGCTACTTTACGCCCGTTTTGTAGTGCCAAGTCGCATGTGCCATAATGAGTTGATGCAATATCGCAGACGGAAAGATGACGCGAAGATATTCTCCATTTCGTTCTCACGTCTTGTGTAACTACCGTGTCTAGACAGACACCCCCGCACCAGGTCTCATTTCGTTCGTCCTTGTAATTGTGAACCCCTCAAATCTCCCCCCCCCCCCGACAGAATTACCTAGGTAAAAGTTTACCAGGCGGACACATTTACCGTGGTGCATGGGAACAGACAAACCTGGAGGTGGACAGATTTAGCGAGATAATTCTGTCCCTCTGGACATTTGCCGGGTCGCGACCTGATAAATATGTCTCCGGGGGGACAAATTTATCAAGGGGGGACAAATTTATCAAGGGGGGACAAATTTATCAAGGGGGGACAAATTTATCAAGGGGGGACAGTTACCTTGTACACCGGAAGCATTTGTTTCCCCTTGCGGTTCCGGCAGAGCATAGAGGGCGTCCTTTCCGCACGGCAAAAACATGCATATTCATAATAAGTCAACACGTACCGAGCATCGCACAAAGGCGCTAGATATAGTGACGTCATTCAGACATAAGGTTGCAGTAATAAACCGAATTGGTACTGTGGAGCTGCTGTTTTGACTATATTATTGGTAGACAGTTAGGCTTTGGAATACGAGGCCTAGGTTCGAAGCCTCGGATGGTTTTATAGTTCTACCTTTTTTTCAATTTGCGGTGCAGAAGGACTTTATTTCAACGGAAAACAAGTCCGAGAACCTGCCTTGTATAGTCCGTCCGATGGCAATTCTTGTCTAGGGAACAAAAAAACAAGCGCAGCCGGAACTACAGTCATGGGGGAAATCGCGTCCCGGAAACGACGTCGCTTGAACCAACACAAACCGATTATAACTGCATAGAATTGCTGTTTGTTCAAATTTGTGGGGATGCGAGATAATAATCGGACGGTATCTTGATTTTGCAATGAGCAAACGACTTTTTAAAATTGTTTAGGGAATACTGTTCTTGTGATTTAATGCGAGTCACATTAAAAATGCATTCTCCTGTCGTACAAAGTCGTACAAAGAACGACGTAAAGGTTGAAGACTGTCTCTTAAGTTGAGCGATCCTCAACTCGGTGTAGACGAGAAGGGTGATAACTCGACACAGTCTGTTTACGGCACTAGATGTCACATTGATTTTGCAATGAGCAAACAACTTTTTAAAATTGTTTAGGGAATACTGTTCTTGTGATTTAATGCGAGTCACATCAAAAATGCATTCTCCTGAAGAAAAAAATGTATGCCAACGAGTTACCAAGGAAGTAAAAATTTTGAACTAACAGTCAATTGTGTACATTTTTCACGTATCGTCGTGGACCGCACTTGTGTATAGGTGGTGCTACTGAAGTAAACCAGTCAAGCGTGCCCGGTATGCGCACACGTGGTTTAACCTGCTCTCCACGATGCACGCATGTCCCTACGAACACTCTAAGGCGGTCCACACAGTGTGCTTTTGTTTACATTTCTTGCTATCTGGTCACGTGAGTGAAAAAAGGTCTATACTCTGGAATATCTTCAGTTCTCGGACTGAAAGTATTTTTTACAGCTCCTGAATAGTTTTTAGAGGAGAATAGATCATCCGTTCCGAATTCAGGCTATATTTTTGATGTAAGTTCGCCATGTGGTACATCCACTCAAGGTACGGAGCTACAAAAAATGAGGAAAAAAAGAAATAAAGAAACAAGAGGAAGGAATTAATATTTCGTAAGATAAGATGAAGGGGAACTTGCACCAGGCAACGAATTCCATACAAATACAAATTATATACAAATTTGGAACTTTTTTAAATGTCAAAAGACGTAAAATAGACGGATGAATCAATTGAAGCTCCAGCCTCAGAATTGACAAACGTTCATACTTTAGTCATTTAAGCTCATAGCTAACGTTAAGAGAAAATCGCTGATGAAGTTTTAACTTCAGGTTATGGTTGTCTGAAATAATATATGAATTTCGATCCTCTCTGGACCACTTCAGCGCCGAAACCTCTGTTTCTTTAAGAAGCGCTTCGTTTCCTTTTTAAAGGTGTATCTGTCACCTTGCGTTCCCGTAATGGATTAAATTGCATTCCATTCAGCACGCGTCGGTAATGACATATACACATGTTAGAAAGAAAATCAATAATGAACAAATTGTAATAAGTTATCGTGTCAGTTATATTTCAAATTGATATCTCCGTTTTTGTTGCGGTGTCATTTGCCGTGCAATTTGTATACAGGGTTAAGAGATAGATATTGATTTGTGTGTGGTAGCCTGTTATTTGCTTGAGCCGCTGTATGTCAGGTAAATTGCAGGTTTGATTGATTTGTCAAGGATATGCATAAGTCGTGCTTGGTGAATAACAACCTTTCGATGTCTGTATTTGCATTACGGTAACTCCGTGAGGGGGGGGGGGGGGGGGTGGGGGTTTAAAGAAAGGATAGACAATTTGACGTATTCGGGAAAGCTATCAAATCGAGGATTGTATATGAGTATTTTTTCTCTGTAAAGTCCACATTGAGTTCACTGTAAAATATTGCCCGTAAAATTAACGGTCGAAAGGCGTGCAGCAAGGTGCCACTCGTCTGCCGTATTTGTTTTACACTCTAACCGTATTTAACTTTACTGATAAACCGTATCTTTTACGGTGAAAAGTCTGTAAATACTGCCATTTTCGCGGGCACCGTTTTTTTCTTCTAGAAAAACGGAAATGTTAGTACTGGAAGCTAGGTTGCCATTAATTAACTGCAAATTAACAGAGATGAATGAAGTGGGAACCAGACTAAACGGAACTAACTTATTATACATTACTATGGTGGATTGTACAAATGCTACGGTAACTTATTTAAACACTACAAACTGAATAATGTCGTGCTTTAACTTTATATTCAGTTTTTCCCGCCATTATGAAGTCATAGTTTCCCCCATTGTCAATTTCAGTATTTGAATACCGCTACAAAAGGAGATGTAATGAGAATCTTCACCTGTGTTTGTGAAAAATCTAAATTCTATTGTGGAATTGTTTGAATAAAACATATTATGGTCAAGAAAGTGTATTTTTGGACTAAACACTGCAATTTAAACTGACTTTTGGGAACACAAAATGTCCACATTTCTGATTGGTCGTGCAATTGCTTCGTAATGAGCGGCCTTTTACGGGTTTGCCCGTAAACTTCACCCTGTGTTTCTCATTGTTTCGGTACACGGGAACTACTGAGCATGCGCAGTATTACAAACAGGGGGGGCGGGACTTAATCGGATTGGCGAGTTAAGAGACAAGTCTACAAAAAATTCACAATTCACCGTAAGGACTTTAAATTGATAAACACTGGAATAAGGAGTCGGTATATATTGAAAACATTAAAAGAACATTTAACAAGACATTTTATGACTCCAAAAGTACCAAAAGTTTATTTGCAACAAAATAGCACAGGACTCAACACAGACAAGCTCAGCTTTGTTAATTAACAGTGGCAAAGAGCTGAATATAATACAGCAAAAATCTTTCCGATGCAGTTTTTTTCCTTTTGCTTATAATTGACGATTAACTGTATTAAAATGTTTAAATAAATAACATAAATAACAAGCCGCAAGCAACCGATCTTTAATGATTTCGGTTTCTCGGAGAAAACCTGTGGCTAAACGAGAAGTGTCACATTTCCCCCCCAAATCCTTCGCTAATATTGTAGGCTTTGAAATTCGTGTGTGACTAGTCGTACAAAGAACGACGTAAAGGTTGAAGACTGTCCGGTGTAGACGAGAAGGGTGATAACTCGACACAGTCTGTTTACGGCACTAGATGTCACTGTGGGACAGTCTAAACCCATCGTGTATAATCGTCAAGGAGTAGTTTCAAGAGCTCGTTGACCCTTTTATTTCAAAGTCCTCAAGGAAATCGGTAGCATTGCCAGCCTATTCCGTACGCGCAGACTCGCATTGTGCAAGATATCGTGTCGTTCAGTCATGCCCGTACGCAGGATTTTTGTTTGCGGAGGTGGCGTGTATTCAAATTTGCTGGGCCCGTATTATTTTTTTTTTAATTTGAATGTCAAATTTACCTTATGTCATAATGATTTGCTTAACTATGTTTCAGATTTTATATAATTTTTTATATAAGTATTATATATTTTCTTATTTATTTTTTTTTCTTATTTTTTTAAATTATTTTATTTTATTTATTATTATTATTATTATTATTATTATTTTCACATGTATGTCCAAACAGGACGCATATCGGCATGTAAACGAACCGAACCGAGCCAAACTAAAAAATAAAAAACCTCCCCCCCCCCCGGCTTGAACATGTGCTGGAATAAAGATTGTTTCTTTGTATTTTGTAATGAAAATCTCTGGAAAAATTATGAGCATGCTCAGACCCGTCGCCAGCTCCAGGCATCAGGGGGTCACAGTGGTAGCTGGGGGGCACATCACAAGAAAAAACACAAATATATAATTTTAGCTTTTGGTTTTTACCAATAGGGGGCCATATAGGCCCCTTATTGTGCTGTCGCTACAGCATTCGCTTTATTCAAACGTTCTTCAAAAAGTCGACCTAATGTACGGTAAAACATGACACCCCCAACAATCTTCGCTTGGCTGAATGAGAAATTGCACCCGTCAACCTTTTTGTAGAAAAAACCCAACAAAATTGCATTATCGTCAAAATCGATGGCATTTTTAGATATCTGCCGGGAGTTGGCGGTCATGACGTGTCCCCGGTAAAACGTACAGGTGGTTACTGTTTTGAGCTATGAGGTAAGGTGTGTTTGCCAAAGAAGCCGACAAATTCATGATTTGCCCGAGGCTTACGTGTATGGACGACCCAATGAACGGTGGCTCGGAGACGGTGGACATGTGAAAGATACTTAACGGAACCAATCAATAACGATCAGTTTTAACAATGTTTTCACACATAGCCATGATTTAAAACAGTATATGAAAGTAATTGTTTTTGTTTGAAGTAAAGAAAAGTCGGTCATTTTCGATTATTTTCAAATCATTCCAGATGCAAGAGGGCGCTATTTTTGTTTGGAAAAGACGGAACTGCTTGTCAAAAGAGCATATAATAGTAAAATTCATTCCTTTCAAATAAGCCACCAATGCAGTTTCAAAGAAATATTGGTTTGGAAATATTTCATTTGAAAATCAACAAAAAACGTAATCTTTGAGAAAATGTAAAATAATAATTAAAACTATGGAGATACCACTTACGCTTTGATGACGTCATGCTTTGGTCATGAATATGAACATTTTCATTAACATAAAAACCAAAATGTTCCAATTTCTCCCAGGAATCGGCACGAACGGAAGATTTGACCATTTATAGTAATGTTGAAATAGCGCCGTCCTTCGTGTATTTATGTTACAACAAATCCTATTCCATAGTCCCTTTAAAGGTAGTATACACCATTTACTTTTGCTGCAATTTTCTGAAATAAATGGACTTGGGGGTTAGTATTTTATAGGGTGTAGCAAATACCACTGACCTGTTTAAGCCTAGATGCCGGGAAAACCGTTGTCTGCGTAGAGAGAAAAAAATTATGTTCTAGTAGTCTGGTTCCCTGACCATACTTTAGACAAAACGGAGCAACCTATAGACGTCCAGGAATTATCAGGTCGGGGAACTAGACTATTTTCAACGATTGTCGGCCGACAATCGTTGGAAAACGATATAAATTTCCACTTTTCTTGAAAACGACAACACACCAGGTGCCATGATTTCACAGGATGATTGAGACTACTATTAACTTAGTCTAGTATTAGTAAGGTATTTCAAAATAATTCAGTAAAAATAATGTAGAGGATAACCAATCGTGTACACTACATTTAACATTGTTACAGATAGATGCCGACTTGTCATGTTCGCAGCAAATCTCTTTGTAGGACCTATTTATAAGTCGAGTTTAAATTCAAGCCTGGCGTAACGCTGGAAGTGAGTTTGAAAATCATGAGATTTAGATCGCAAGCGCAGTTCATGCATTTCAATTAGTTTGGCAAATACTGCATTTCAAAGATGCGCTGCAAATATGTTTTGCTGGGGATTATGTTTATCTTGTAGATCTCTCACGTGTTTGAATTTCCTTTCTTTTGAACGAACCGCAAATAACTCCTTCATTTTTTCCAAGTCGTGTTCCATCAGTCAGTTTCGATTGGAATGCTAATGCTCGTAGTTTGGCATGCATACCATTATTGCGCCCAAATTAGGGGTCTTTGTCACAAGAAATCGATTTCCATCCAAGCTTACAGAAAAGTATCCTAATTGAGTTCCTGTATCTTTTAAAAAAAACACATGAAATTGACAGTTAAAATGCAGGCGTCACATTCTCTTTGTTTGAATTGTTCTGAAAAAGAATGTAGAGGTCGAGTGTAGAGGTCGAGGAAAGATCGTCAGCAACATGCCTGATCTACTGTTAGTTATCTACTTTTATCAAAACAGTTTCGTTATCTATGAAAAATCAGCTTACGTGTTTTAGATACATCGTACATTGTTTGACGCACAGTTGAAGGTCAAAAGTTTGAAATCACCTGGGATACCTTCAATTGTTCCGGAGTTGTTCTGTTTCGTTCAGTGTTTCTATTGTAAATTCTTACGATATCAATCAAATCATGTTGTAGAAGTCTACCTCATGCGTGTATAATCATTTTGATTTCCTTCGGGATAAATTAGGAATTTGTTTGCAGGACTGTGATGTATGTAAACTCTCGACCTCATTCAGGGTCACACGTGTATATTTTTCATTGTGACAAGGTTAAAACCACGTCAGCATTCCTCGGATTACAAGAGATCGATACTGAATATCAATAATAAAATAATGACCGGTCTTCGATTTCTCTGACGGTTCACGTCATTGGGGTATAGCAACTGTAGGGACACACCGGTATTTCTTTAGTCTTTCATTCTGTATTGATTCGTTCTGTTTCATTCATATTTTTGTTAACTACCGAGGGCATTTATTCATGTAACCGTTATTCATGTAACCGTTATTCATGTAACCGTTATTCATGTAATAATTGGATTCCTTATTTTCCTTAATTGTATGTTAGGGCGACACATAATGCTACAAAAGAGTGGGTTAGGGCGACAGTGTTGATTTGGGCAACATATAACTGTCGCCCCAATGTGAAAGTCGCCCCTTTGGAGTATTTTTTTAGTAAGGCACGTGGGGAAAATGCTATAAAAGGGCGACACCGATGTCGCCCTATTGAGGTTATTATTAGAAGTGTCGCCCGTTTATTGCATTCATAAGAATTAAATATTCTTGTGGACATGTTTACATGTGAGACAGACGCGCCGCGCCGGTTTACATTACTTTTAACTGCATGGCAATCGGGTGTCCGTATGCTGCACATTTGCCACGACTTTGTTCTCAAGACTTAAACCGTATATGACACCGATTTCACGAGACCATTCCCATAAAATAGGACTGAGAAACTGCACATTTTTAACGTGACAGATATATTACGCATAATGATCTCATATAATGTCTTAAGAAAGGAACTGATTTGAGCACCATGTTTTTAATTACGAAACAAACTTGTGGTAAATACTACGGTGGCCTCTAAATCCACAATGACCAAGTTGGACATTTTGGATGTTTTCCCCAAACCTTTGGCATTCTTAGAACTCAAACTTCCACTGGTACCCTCTCTTAACAACTCAACGGAATTGTAGATTGTATACATTAATAAGCATGTCAGACAGGCTGTTTGTAAATGCTCCAACGGACGTCTGAAACATTCAGTTTTTCATAGTACAGAAAAAAAATGGTTAGAGCCCGTCTGGTCTAAGTACAAGTAGGCGTGCCTTATTTTGCAGCGTTGGAATGACGTCACACTTATGAGGAAATTGCAAAGATCTCTATGAATTATTTTTTATTGAAAACACCCAATACAAGTCTAAAAACCACTCTAGGGGTTATGATCAGAGGTGGTAGGGTTGGCGACATTCTGAATTGCCAACCGTACCATCCTTCTTTTCCTGGGCCCACATGTCTAAATAGAGGACAAATCTTCAACAGATTCTATAGCTAGTAAGACCCAGGGGAGGTAATTCCACCGTTGGTGAGACCAACTCACCCGTATAAGAAATTTATTTTAATTAATTTAATATAGGTTCATGGGAAATTGACAGTTTAAATATCAAATCCCTACATCGAACACTAACTTCAAAAACTACTCGGTGGATTGGAATTGATAGGTGTTGATCTAGATTCAAGCCAGATGTTCTGGTTAATGATTGCGGCCCTAAGCAGTGCCTATAAGACTTGCTAAGTTTTCTGTCAGATTTAGTCCTGTGTGGAAATTCGCCAAGACGCCAAACCGCATGTGAGGCACGTTTTTCGAACGTGTCTCGATTTCAAAGATCCTCTTCAAACTAAATGCGTGCATGCGCATTTCGGGCGACATTTAAAGAGGAAAGAAAACCAATTTGCATTTTTCTACTTTAGTGGCTTTTCTGGGAGCTTATGCCTCCCCAAACCTAACAAAGTAGGTTTGAAGAGTTTATTCATGGATTTGGCAATTTTAGAGAAGTTTTACTTTGGAGTCGCTTTCGCTCAGAATCAGAAAAGCTCGGGGTCAACCGCGTGTTTACAATCCAATCGTGTGACGTAGCTGCGTGGAGATAGATGACGTCACTATGCGAGTGCCCATTGTGTTTGCGTGCGTGCATGTGTACTATGTGTTGGTTTTGTCCTATTTTTATTGTTCCTGGTGGTGCATTATTGCATGAACGTTGCACTGATGAGTTTTCATAATTTTTTAATGAGGTCTTTGTGGAGCAGGAAGCTTACTTGTGTCTTATTCATCCATATTTTGGCACTGAAATTTGGGTTTGGAATTTGTGTGGATGTATGGATTAGTGTGTGCGCGCCGCGAACATAGTCTGGTAACTGCATTGTATCTATCTCAATGAAATGAAAACATCACAGTGACGTCGCGGTACGTACAGACGTACACGTACTTTTATCGGGTCGCCGTGGACACAATTTTCGCTCTGGAATAATGGCAGAATCTGATGGCTCGTGGGAAGAGTATAGCGTAGATTCTGAAGATTTTCAGCTCCCCCGAAGACCCTTCGCTGCCAGCGCCAATGGCGCCCCGACACAAGTATTTTTTTTATCACGAATTGGTTGCAATGCCCACTATTGAAAATTTTGCTGTTTAGACGCTGCCGGACACCCCAACAATCGGTAGCAATCTGTACTCTAAACATCATCAATGACCATTTTAATACTTACTCGTGCCCTCTCCCTTTTTCGGAAAGCACCTCCAGATCGCATACGTCGTCGCTTAAAAGGCGATGGTGTCGCGTTGCGTGATCGACTCCTGCTCCCATCTTCAACATGTTCGGCTTGGTCGTGGCTGAGAGTGGGCCGCGTGATGGGCATGGGGCGCGGGCGGACTGGGCTGAAACTTACATGGACTGGGCCGGCAATAGAACGGATTGAGCCTGCAGCCGCTGAGACTACGGTCCGGTGGAAAGCTGGGCATGGTGCCTTCAGCGTTGGTACTGCCAAAGGTTTCAGCCGGAATGGTACATTTATCCCGAGTCTGGCCTTCAGTGCTACAATTTCATCTTCACAGTCTTTCGTAAAATGTTCCTTACATATGTAAGACCATTTCGTCAGCCTAAAGTCAGATCGCGTTGTTTCCACAAACCGGACCCACTGCCGTCGTTGTTTTCCATCAACTTTGGGGAATCTTAGAAAAGATAGGTTCGGATTTTTGTCCGTATTTCTTGTGCAGCCACCTACCACACACGTTCTCGGCATAATACTTATTAACTTTAATACATTCGAGCTCCGAATAACTCCAAAAGTAAGCTAGGAAGGCCGTGAATTCGGCAAAAAATGCCAAGAAAGTACGACCAGCTGACGGCGAAAATGTCATAAAACACACACGTGGATGATGGTACCAACACGCTGCAGACGTGGTGGCTGCACGGCCGGGTAAGCACACACGTCATAATGTCATATGCATACATTTGCATCCCTAATGACCTTTTCAGGAATTGAGACCAAACGCTCACTCCAAGGGGCAATTTTAGTCCATTTTTTTCAATGCAATAAATTTTAATCGTTCTTTACCAATTTGTATTCGGTTAGAAGAATATACAAGCTATCTGAAAAGCCAATAAAGTGGAAAAATTAAACTTGGTTTTCTTTCCTTTTTAACACAGCGTTAGGATGTTTTAACATGAATCATGAGCACTTAAAGAGTTAACCCCAATTCACCATTCAGTTAAATATATTCCAACTATTATGTTAGTTTGTTGTGCAATACGCATGCCTAATTTATTAAATCATGTTTCTTGCTACGGTGAAATGTGATGGCGTCACTGGAATTTATCTGACAAGAAGCGGAGTCAGGATTTTCTAAAAACCTGACGTGATTAAAGGAACCATGCAACAAAAATCCAGTTCAATAGGGGCTATTCGCACTAGTGCGCCACCAAGAGTTTGTAACGGAAAGGCCGTATACCGTATTTTCAGGTAAGCACTTATCCAGAACTACCAAAATGACATCGTCGCGCGCATCCCGCCTTGTGCCTATTCAATAAGGCCTTGTGCCTATTCAATAAGGCCTAGTGCATTTTCAGTAGTACCTGACGATGTCATTTTGGTGGTTCTGGATAAGTGCTTACCGTATTTTCAACTGTTTTCGCGATCGCGCAGCGTCCAGACGGACACTGTGCTTCTTCGTACACGTGCAGTATACTACACACGTACGTGCACACATAGTCGACACGTATCACGCACGCACGTCACACAAACGTGTATCGACCTCCAAACGTGGACGTCATATTGTCCCTCTTTTGTTTGTACTTTAACTTTTTCGGAAGACCTCCATATGTTTTGTACATAATCCCAATCGCGGACGTATGCTGGGAAAAGCGGGCGGTATTGTTCTCTTTTTTTCTCTAACATTTTTCGTCCACGGTTTGAATACCCCAACGCCCCCGCGAGGTTGAAAATTGTTACGCGTGCAAGAAGTCTGCAGAATTCGGAGTGCTGACATTTCTACGCAAGAAACGCTCGATTTATTTCTAAAGAGACGAAGTTATTTTCATTTTAATCGCTTCATAGAGGCCAGAAAAGTACAAAATAATCTGTGAAGTGAATTCATCAAAACAATATGTGGAACAAGTCTCTTGCGTGGCAAAAATAGGGGGACAAAATAACCCAAGGGGGGACAGAATTACCGGGCCAGGGGACACTTTTATCTAGGTAATTATTGGACAGTTTTGAGGGGTGGACACAAAATTACCGTCTACATGGGCGACTATTTGTACCTCTGGGTCCTGCTTCGAGACATATAAAGCAGGTGGGACTATCTAAGACACAGTTTGTCGAGTGGGTGATGCAAAAGCGACGCCTTTGTAGGCAGCGAATCCTAAAACTCGGTTATTAACCTACTTAAACGCGCACATCAGAACCTCTGTGATTGTCATTCGAGCATTTCTACAAGTCCCCGTCACGTACCGTTCTCAAGGGGGATATGGGGTTATTTCATCCAAACAAGTCCGCCAGCGGGCAACAAGAAATGGGAGCGCAGTTCCTTCACTGGCGATTCACTCACGGCCTCGTGAATTGCATCCTCTTCACATAAATGCATTGTGGGTCGGGTTTGGATTCGGGGCATGAAAATAGGCTGCAGTGTGCAGACCGGCCAGACGTTTAGCAATATATACTGTGTTTGACACTTCCTGGCAAAAGAGCAATTGCGTCTTCAATTCAAGAAGTTCTTTATAAAAGCCTCTCAGCTAAACAGTTCATTAGAGTAACGATTTAATTTTGTTTACATGCGATCTGCACCAAAACAGACACAACTGTCATAACGTGGAGTGTTCGCGTACGGTTGCCATCGATTCACCATACTATTTTCCATGTCAATCCGAGACAAAACCTATATTAGCCATGCAGCCCGCTGCCTGGCAGTAAACAAAAGTACAGGAATAATACGCAGAGGCTCCTAACATTTTATATTCACTCATTTACATATTGTGGACATGAAGTCCAACGATGATCCATAACAACAAAGTTATACAAGAAGAAAGAGACAGTCTTTTATGTAACGCTATGGTGAATCGTTGAGCACATGTATGTCAGTAGAGGGCGCTTTAACTTCGCAATTGTTTGGTCATCTGATCTGAAGAAACAGACACATATCTCACAAGAGAAGCAGTCACAGCCATACATATAAACTTGGGAAATCGATATATCTATGCTTCTTTTGTGACGAAATTAAAATGGTATACTTGGGACAGGGAACTTGAAACAGTATAATCGACCCCGCATTATTATTAATGTTAGTGTTTCATTAGTGTTTATTCCTACAGAAAGGATAACGGATATATTGCATGGGCACAAGAAAAACCTGGAGGTGCATGTATATTTCAAATCCAACCCCGAAAATGGAAATAAAGAAGTGTGCGAAAATTCTTCCTGACTTAGACATCCTGGACAAAACTCGCTGGGACACCCCCCACCCCCAATCATTGTTGGTTCGGTGTGGTTAAAAGTCGACGATTGAGGAAACTCGTGCGCAGAAAAAAATTGTTACTGGCGCCAAATGCCCTAACAACGGACATCAACACTGACCGGGGGAAGGGGGTGGTGGTCTACTGTTGAGGTGTCCCAAGAGTTTTGTCCAAGATTGTAGCTGGCCGCGCCATGCCAGCAGGCCGGGCCGGATGACCGCATGAGACAGCACGCACGGCCTTGCATTCAAGGCTAAACTGCTCCTGGCGTTTACAACAAAAAGTCGTGATTGTAGCTGATGGAAGCATGACTCACGAGTGGAGAAAATAATTACTATTCTCTGTTTTGGCCGACGGGAAGGTTGTAATCTCTTTCAATTTATGCAGCCCTCCTCAGCCTGTCCCGTTGGCCGAAATACGTTGTCATTTTAGTCCGGTGTCATATGAATATCCGACTCCCATGCAAATCGGACTGTTTTCCCCTATTATTTAGTCATGTGCAATACTACCGTATTTCATAGCAGTGGCGGATCTACGGGGGGGTTTTGGGGGTTTAAACCCCCCCCCCCCCCCTTGGGCTGAAAAAAAAAAAAAAAACCAGTGTCGGGTGTCGAAAATTCGGCACGCTGGGGTGTGTAGGCCAATCACCACAGGTAAACCCCCCCCCCCTTAGTTAAAACCTAGATCCGCCCCTGCATAGTGACTAAAATTCACGCTCCACCGGCACCGCCTATGGCGTAGGGTGTTCTGTTCCCTCAAGGAACAGAAATCCCGTAGGCCGACTTCGATCCACGATATTTTGTTCGAAGCTAAATTAGTTATCTCTCAGAGACCGTTTTTACGACCAAGAAAGAAAAAACTTGATCAGATTTTTCTCTCCATCTTTTAAAAGCCATCTTGTTGGGATTTTTAAATTGGCAGTGATTTTGATCATTTGGTTGTTTGTGAATGTATTTTACTTTTATTTCTTTCTGCCAGTCTTGTTATTGGCGTGAGGTGGGGGAGTAGACAAACGTTTGGAGAAATGTTGGTTTCCGCCATTTCTCAGATAACCTGCGTGTGTGCATGAACATTGCATGCACAAAGCGTGCATGTTGTTATCCAAAAAAACAAAACTGCTATCTTCATTTCATTTCATTGTCATTCAGTGACATTCACACAAATTTCCTTGCCAACAGATTATTCGTTTGGTTGAACACGCACATTTTACACGCCGTGTTTCGTCCGTCTTCGCAAGATACTATAGCGGTGTTCAAACATATTCACGCTATTCCCGTCGAATTTTAATTGTTTTTGCCCAAAGATCAATCGTTGTTTGCATGATCGACTCGAGAGTTCATATGGTCTCAACAACTAAAGAGTGTCTGCAAATGCAACCCAGAAACATGCACAGTCTCCTGTATTTGTGAATTCAAAAAGCTATTAATTTTTCTAATTGTAAATTCATAAGGGATAAAATCAATATCGCTTATTAAGTCAACCATACATAGGGCATGTTTATTTACAGACTTTTTTGCTAGCTGGCTATTATAAGCCTTGAATGCAGTCATAGACCTTTTCTCACCCACGTGACCAGATGAAAAAGACCACGTGAAATGTAAACAAAATCATCACGCGTGGACCCCCTTGAGTCATCATCGTACATGTATGGAACGGGCAGAGTTGTATTCGAGTCCCTGCAAGTCCTTTTTACAAGTCCTTTCACAAGCCCAGTCAGAAATGCTTTCATAAAGCCGGTCACAAGTAACTGGATGAACAATGACAAAGGAATTCCTTTTGTCACGGTCATTTGAATAGCTTGGGATTGGGATTAGGACTGGAGGGCTTGTGATGGACTTACAGGGACTTGTGAAAGGACTTGCGGGGACTGGAATACAACTCTGGGAACGGGTTATCAACGTACGCGATTGCGGCACGCTTGATTAGTTTACTTGAATAAGCACTTCACCAGCATACCGGTATGCGGTCCATGACTACAGGTAAAAACGGTGAAAGTATACACTCTTACACCATGCCATTTAGAATTGTGTGGATGTCACTCGCTTGTCAGATGCATAATAACACCAGCAATGTAATCGGAGCATTGTGACTTCATGGATTTATATGAGTTGAATACAATCATGCAAGGCAGCATTCTGGTCAGGTTCTTACTGACGGTGGAAGCTACCCCGCCTAGGTCCGTAGCATCAGGAATCTGTTGAAGAATTATCATTGCTATAATATTGAACTGGATACCCAATGCATGGTTCAGTTGAACATCTTGTAGAACAAACACCCAACCCAACCCAATGCCCCGGAATAAATTGTAGAGTTCGTGCCACCCTTTCCAAAGATTTTTAATTTTTTTTCAAACATCTCTTGCAACGAAGGCGGCGAATCTGCTTAACGCGGCATAAAGGCGCTTTCATCTGGATAGTCCGAGCTCCGGCTCACTTCCAATTTGACTGATGGGTAAAAAAAAAACAGCACTTCTGCCAGGGGAATAGCGCGCTCCCTAGCAACGGGACGTGCGATGCGCAATACCCAGTCCGTAAACACATCACATCTCGTGCCGCGATCTGCATTATTTTGATGTCTGGTAATAATCGACGTGATGTTTGTGGCGAGGATCACTCGATCAGTGTGCCCTGTAGAATTGCTGTAATAGGATTTGGGCGCTTACAACAATCATAATACGGACGTGAGTGCATTATCGACGCCTTAACGTACTTCCGACGGACAGGCTAGAATTTGTCACCTCTTCTGTAACGTACTGTACTACATTTCTTAGGCGTTAATGGGCTTTACAATAATATGCATTGAAGCCGCTATGGCCCGTGCATGCTTTGGGACGTATCACCCCGAAAATACATTTTAAAGTTGAATTGCTGTTTCGTTAGCGTAAGTCACGAGCTTTCCGATGACTCATTCCACAAAGAATCGACGGACGATAAGTAACATTATTTAATAAGTATCCAATTTTAAATGAGTAGCGGGAAACTACCAATTTGAATAGTGCTGGACGCTGGAAAGTAGGTTACACCGTTGAAAGATCTCTCTTTGGTGAGGAAGAGTTGGCTCTGAAAAGAGCCGATGATGAGAAAAGGTCTCTTCGAATCAAAAGTATCGTATCCGTTCTTTCGCTGTAAGAACTCTCTAATAAATTATCCATTACAAATTGCCTCGGGAGGGCGCAATTTTGCTCCCGTTTCACAGACAAAGCGTAGTTTGTCCATGGTTTGTCCAACCATTCTTTTGACAAAATCACCATCGTCCTGTCTGTCTGCGTGCGTCCTGACCCAAGTGCGTGACAAATTCCGCTTCGCGTGTTTTAATCAAGTTTACAAATGAACGAGTCCATCGCTGTGTACATTACAAATGAACAAATCCATCGCTTTGTACAAACCCTGTAAAAAATAACCAGGGCTTTGCGGTCGTGTCGCTGTCGAATTAAGTCATCAATCACCACCCAACTTGGCAGGCAGCGTGAGTGAAATCTGTTTACCTTTGCCCAGGCCTGAACGGTTCGCAAGGATATGGGTGGGCGGATCACTCTGTTTGCAGGACTGCGTGATCAGTTGCACTGCGCTGATATTAAGGGAGCCATGCTATAAATACCAGTGTTTTCACACATAACCAAATATTAAACAACACAATTATTTATTTGTTTATTTATTTATTTATTTATTTATTTATTTATTTATTTATTTATTACATTTCTTTACCCAAGGTGTGTCCTGGCAGTTTAAAACTGGTTTCCATTGGGGGCCCGAATACCGGTACGTCTTTAATTAAAAATGAATATTTACACACATACAAAAATATATACACAGGTACAAGAATATTTACACAAATACATCTATAGGCCTATGCGGTTAATATATCCGGCTATTCAGTGTTAAGCTATTGCTGATTAAAAAGAAAAACCTTTGTGGAAAAAAGGGGGGGGGGGGGGATTCCCATCCGGCTCCAAATTACCGTGGCAACCAAGTTTATAACTCCGTATGTCTGGGCAAATGGCAGACACGAGTGGATGGCTTGGCGTAGCTCCGATTTAAATGTACCCAAGTAGTTCGTGGTTCTTAATTGTTCAGGCAGATTATTTCATGATCAAAATGCCTGTTTCCACTTGATGAAATAGAACAAAAGTGGTTCTTTTCAATCTTCTTGAAATCCTGCCAATTTATTCAGCCAAGAGGGCGCTATTTTTGTTTGGTAATGGAGAATGAGGCCGTGTCCGAAACGGGCTTCCAGAGCTACGGCTACGGCTATTGTCAGCATTTCTTCACGTAGTTGCAATGGGCGCACACAATAGCCCTAGACAACAGTTTCGGATGCGGCCTAAGCCAGTTCGGTATCTTAAAGGTCAAAGGTTATTTGGGATGTCACGCCATGTTACGCGAACGCCCATTCGGATTGAATTTAACACGTGCGCGTTGTGCGACCACCTTTTGCGTTCACACGCGCGCCTTCGGTCACGCGGGTCATTCGGGATAAAAATGTCATTGTGCACATGCGCAGTTGAAATACCGAACTGGCTTATTTGGAGACGCTTGTGGCAGACCTTCCGTTTCTTTTTCCCTTTTTCTAACCAGTCGTGCGCATGTTCAGAACTAGCAAAAATGACGTGTGCTGCCACAGCGTCCCAAAAGTCTCCCATTAGAAGAACTATTTGTCTAAAGAGCTTATCAGTACAAAAACATTCTTCAAAAGTAACACATAGGCGATGCGCCGATTGGATTTCTGTTTTCTGGAATATCACGAGACAAAATGTCACCTTTCTGAAGCTTTATAATTCACAAGCCGGAATGGGGATTTCTGCAGGCTTCGCTAATGTAATATCTGCAGTTAACGACCATAGGGATGGGGACCGTCTGTATCTCCGGGGACTCAAGTCGATGGCCGGTGCCTTATTTTGCACGCAGGCAACTGTCAGAACGCCTCAGAGGACCTGAATGAAACAGGATTGCCGTCTTTTGGACTTTACATTCACCGTTACATGTTACCGCGGAAATCGTATGAGGTGAGACAAGTGATTAAACAAAATGGAAGAGGATATTGGCGATGCGTTACTATTAGCGGTTTGAATGATTGAGCTGATGGACGGTAATCAAATCTTATATGCTGCCGTCAGTCAGGATGAAGTATTCATAAGTGTCGTGAGATGGACATTTTCTTTCTCCGCCTTCTCTTTCGGCATGGAAAATACATCGGGGGCGGGCTATTTTCGGAGACTGGCGAGGTTGAATGAACTGCACTTGAATATGTTTACCGGCGATGTGGTTGGAGCGAAAGTTTTTAGTTGGGTAGATTTTCCAGAGAACACAGAAATCATGGCAAAGAGTACGTGGTGGGAGTCGATCTAAAAAAACCAAGCTTGTAAAACAGACCCCAGAATTTGCATACACATTACCTGTAAAATATAGACACATTTTACATGTACTACATAAAGTGGTCACTGAAAGGACATTTGACAAACATTATTACAGCATGGAAAGGATAACTATGAATAACAGTAACGTGTTCTCTTAACAGATATTCTGTTGAAGGCCCGCTGTCATATGAATATCCGACTCCATGAATATCCGACTCTTTGCCCATGATACATTGCAACATGATTACGCTTTTTACAAGGAACACAACCCTATTTAAACCTTGCCCTAAACCCTGCCCTAAACCCTAACACCTAACCCTATTTCTCACCAGTGTTGGAGCAAAGGCCCAGACTTCGAGGCCCAGGCCAAGGCCCTACACAAGGCCCTTTTTGTATAGGGCCTTGGCCTTTGTCTAGGCCTTGAAGGTTAAAGCCTTGGCCTTGAGAGTCGAGGCCTTGGCCTTGAGAGTCGAGGCCTTGGCCTTGAGAGTCGAGGCCTTGGCCTTGAGAGTCGAGGCCTTGGCCTTGAGAGTCGAGGCCTTTGCTCTAACACTGCTTCTCACTTTGACCCCCCCACCCTCGCCCTAACCCTATGTTTCTCGTTGTTTTGGTGCACGGGGGCCTCCTGATCATAAGCGTGCGCAATATAAAGCAAAAGTGGGATTTTCAGGGAGTCCGATATTCACACGACACAGCCACTGCGTACTTCAGTTGCAGGTGAATTGCACAGATGTGATCGGAAAAGATACCAATGATGGGGATAAATGATTTGTTCCACCCCACCCACTGTTCAATGCTGAGACACCGTTTCGTGGGTTTGAGCTTGCCTACTCGGCCAGCTCGCGACAGGGCTCTCATCTCCTGAAAATCTGCCCGTCCGCTCCAAATGTTGCACACTGATACCTTTAGTGGCATAGCTGGGAGAGAGGGGGGGGGGGGGGGGCAGGGGATATGACAACGGCAAACGATGAATTAGATCCGAACATGTACACGGAGCGCATAATCGGAAATATAAATATCCTTGGCAACCGTATTGCATTCGATGACTCGGAAATTCGACTGGGCTACGAATCAGCTAAATAATCCGGGACCCCACGTTGTTATCCTTTCCGCGTGGCTTGTTTTTCTTACTTTTCGTCCGTTGAGAGCATTCCTGCTCGAGTCTGACAGGATTGTTTTTGTACCTTTTGTACATGGACATGTGGCGCTGTGTTGCGACAAATTGTGGAAGTTCATTTTTACATTCTCGACGGAATACAGCAGGGCCTGAAGACATAAATAAAGGAGGGGCCCAAGAGTTATTCGAACGTTCGGTTTTTTGGCGAAGTTTTACGAGGACAACAAGGTTTTGAGTAGAGATTTACCACCGGAGCTATAGCAGTCTTTTCTTTCCTTTCTGAAGCCGGGGTTAATTCTGAATCCTTGTCTTTTTGAGTAAATATGTACGGACCTTTCTTAATCTCATGGGTAAACAGACATCAGTTATGACACTCAACCAATTATTGTTCGTAGTATTGAAATGCAATTTTGATTCCTTTTGAGTCTTAGAGAATTCGAACAGGTAGTACATCACGGCGTACTTTCGGTAATGACTTTAATATATACACGACTTCAAAATACTCGTCAAAATAGTTGTACATTTTGGGGCATACTGAAATAGTTGAAAGTGTGACCTTAGGAAGAGCCGACTGCAGATCGAATAATCTAGTAATATAATTGTAAATAATAATAAAACTATGAGCGTAAGTGTTTAACGGAATTTGAGATATTGAATTGTGAGATATTGGTTGTTCATATGCGAAGAAACAAATTTGAAGTTTTAATATAATTGAAGTCGTTTTATTTCTTTCATTTGTTTTATCTGCCTTAGAATCCGGTTGTAAAGTTTAGCCAAATTCTACAGTGGTGACACCCACGAACGGTTTGAAAAATATTTGTTTTTCTGTTAAATGAATATTTCAGGAGATGCTAATTCTGTTTGCAATTAGAGAAGAGAAAATCAAAATGGATATTGAAATTGAAATCACAAGTGGGGCATGACTTCCCATTAAGGTGCAAACGTGCCGAGTTGCAAAGTGCTCCGCCAATATTTCGTGCGCCGTGAAATGAAAGGGGGAAAATTCTCGGTCTGGGCGAAAATTATATGAAAATGCCAATCGATAGCCGGCTGTTCGCCAGTGGGTCCCGGCGGTGCTGTCAGCCGGGATAGACCGCTCGAGCATCGGGGAGGAAAGTTGTGTGTATGCCTCTCATTGATCGAGGGAGGCAAGTACCGGTTAAATTAGAGGAAAGGTGCCCCCTGGGCATTTAAGGACTAGGCGGCCAGTCGTATATGATGAGACAGCTGAGCCCATGGTGCAGCTTGGGAAGGGGTGGAATTAAGCCGAAGCAAGACTGTTCCCCCGTCAGTCAGGACCCCGCGTCTCATAGAACCGGCAGCTCTACAGGCTCTTCCATCAAAACATTTTAGGTAATACAAAACAAAACTTCTGTTTTCTCAGTTTTACTGAGAGGAAACCCGATATGCTAGAGATGACTACGATATCGGATGTACATTTCCCCTCCCAACCGAACTTAATTATATATTTTTGGATTGTGCAACACTCGAGGCCGACATTGCCAAGTGCACGCGTGATAAAGGACTAAGGTAGTCCTTGGTTTGTGTGTTCAGTCAGATTTTCAGACGTGGAGTCCTCGAATTGAATGCGGCATTCCATGTCTCTGCTCAGGTTAAAAAGAAACTTACATGTACAGGTATGCAATAGGATTATGACGTGATTACACATAGGACAGTTTTCATTCCATGCTACATAAATTCCACCTTCTCTGTAGCAATTGTAGGGAGTAATTTCCACATTTCGGTTTTATGCTAATGAAATTTCCATATTCATGAGCAAAGCATGACGTCATCAAAGGGACATAATTCTCCATAATTTTAAGCTCATATTAAAGGCCTATTATTAAACCTTTTCTTGAGGCACGTTCTTTGTTTGGGTTACATGGGTAGCAAATATTTCAAAACTTTTGTTGGTGGGTTCAGTGTTGTGAAGGATTGGTGCTCTTTTGAAGAGGAGTTCATTGTATTACCAAACAAAAACAGCGCCCTCTTGCGTACACTGATGAAACGATTGTCTGTGTTGACAAACCGCCAACTTCGTTTCCCCTCCAATGAAAAGAAGCATTTAGATCATGCTGGTATTTCCTGTAGCTCGTGGTAAATATATTGAATTGGATATCCAGTGCAGTTCCTTTAAGTTTGCTCTCTAAGTGCACATGCGTGAACAGTCGCAGTCGGGATGGCACGGGTTTCAAAGGGGGTTGGACAAATATCTTATAGAATCAAATATCATACTTTCTCATGGTAGGTGTTAGATCTGTCTTCCCATGGTAGCTGATAGAGTCTCTTGTGTGAAATTGAAACCGTCATTTTAGAGACAACATAACAAATATTCCATTATAATGAGCCCCCAAAGACCTATTTTGTACCATTAAAATAAAAAGAGAAGAAAAATCGACCGACCGACCCTCCCTCCCGATTTTTCCTAATTTACGGGCAACACAATTTTATCGGGCCTCATTAAAAGACTCTGCATAAGTCAGTGTCGGTAATTTTATGTTAGAGGAATTTCACATTAGCCCCTTCTGCGCACTTCCGGGTTGAAAGCGAGAATGTCAGTGTCAAACAAAACAAAACAAAACAACGCTTTTCAGAACATTCATTCATTCATGCATGAATGAATCGGGCCATAAAAGGCAGCGCAGGCGCACGATCAGCATAAAGTTGTTTACTGTGACATTGAGATCCTCGTTTTCAAACGCGGAAGTGCGCAGATCGGCGCTAAACTCGTCGTTGTGGGATTCCGCTATACATGTAATGATTAATTAAAACAAGAAATTGTGCAATGCGATACGGCAAAAACGTTTCTACACGCTTTAAAACTGGGGGAAACTTGTTGGCGCAGTAGTGTATACTTTTATTAAAGTTATCAGCAGTGTCTTTGAGAAAATACAGCTCAAAGTTTGTGATCTGTGCACACTTTAACCCGAGTTCAAAAAAGAAATCCCCCCAAAATAATATTTCGTGAAGATATTCAGTTTTAAAAATGGGGATATGATAGAATAGCGTTTTCAAATATGGACCTACAAGATTTGTATTAATTTTTGTTTTGTTTTTAACTATGAACTGTTTTTATTTGAATGTGATTTTTAACTCTTTGTTTTGTCTATTTGTTTAAATTATCGCATTGTTTTTGTAACCTGTTCTTTGTCAGGGTCATTTTAATTTGCCAAGAGAGGGATAATAAAGTTATTTCAATTATTTCAATTATTTCAATTGTTTCAATTGTTTCAATTGTTTCAATTGTTTCAATTGTTTCAATTGTTTCAATTGTTTCAATTGTTTCAATTGTTTCAATTGTTTCAATTGTTTCAATTGTTTCAATTGTTTCAATTGTTTCAATTGTTTCAATTGTTTCAATTGTTTCAATTGTTTCAATTCAAATGGAACGGGAATCATTCTGAACTATCATAACCGAATGAGTTTGTGCTGGTATGCCCTCGGTTGTACCAAGTAGTCGTGTCACGTAATTCCCTGCTCTATGCATGCAAGAAAACACATCCACAGGAAAATCCCGAAATGTCAATGGTTGTTTTTTTTTTTTTTTTTTTTTGAAAGACGAAGAATGGCAGCCTTGAAATTGTGCGCACGTGTCGAACTTGAACACAATACCCCCACCGGGATATGACCGTGGCGCCGTATTTTCTCATCCCGACGAAGCGATGAATTTATGCAAAAACCCCGCCGCCCGGTGAACTTCACTCTCGGTGCGTTAAATTGGCGTTGTCGGTGCAGTAGTCTGAAAAAAAATATCTGAAGGATTAGGAACAGATATTTATCAGGGAAAAGTACACCAGAGCCTGTGCTGCGGACACCTCGCAACACTTACCATTGATTAAGTCTCACGAAAAATAATTACAACGACCATCGCTGGAAATTGATTTTACAAAATCAACTTTTCTTGAAAATAACAGCACACCAGGTGCCATGATGTCACAGGATGCTCGAGACTATTTACTTACAGTCAAGTAAGGTATTTCGTAATAATTCAGTAGTTTTGTTTTGTAATCTGAAGGTTGCAAATGTTGTATATTACCTTTTAACATTTGGCATATGCCTATATAGTCCACACAGTTTGACAGTACAGCACAATGGAAGAAAACAAATGCAATTTATTTTCAGTCCTGAATATGAATTTGACGAGGGCGGCAATGGGTAAATTTTATTAGACGTTGTTTGATTTAATCAGGCTGGCACGCACAATGCAATTTGTCGTCTCACTTCGGCTGTGGTGTGGGGAGCAAATTGCTACCCAAACCATAAATGCATAATGTTCAAGCTGGCTCGTTAGAAAAAGAAAATGGCGCAGTTTTACCTTCCCCGCCCTCCATCTCTGTGGCTTGGGTTCGAATCCCGTCCGAGGCCGACATGTGGATTGCGTTTTCTGTCTCTGCCTGATTCCGTAGCTTTCCCTCAGAATATAATTCTGGGATTTTTTCTCCCACCTTCAACAGTGCGAGTTAAATAATCAGGAATACGCCTTCATGCAATCACTGGTTTCATCACGTGCTTTCATTAAAAGTAGTAACAAAATACTGGTGATCATAACAATTACAAATTTTAGGCGCGATCCCTGCATTCTGGGTTTATGACTTCTGACTAGCGCCACACGAACAGATAAAACTGACAATTTGGAAGACCGCCAACGTAGGGCAAGATAGCTCAGTTGGTAGAGCGCCGGTACGGTGTTCCGTATAGGTCGTAGGTTCGAGTCCCGCTCCTGCCAGTTTTCTTTGATCACTTTGGAAATTACCAGTTTCAACTATAACTGTCTAAATCACAGGCCTTCAAACTGAACAACTAGCACAAATTAAACAAAACGGTAGAATACATAAGATCACCTTTTTTTTCTTCGCCACAAAGGCCTTTTTGGTTAAGGAAGAAAAATCGTTGCCATGCCAACCAGAGGTCGCCATTACAGACTGATGAAACGAACCTACTCCGTGAAAGTTGTTACCGGTATTCGCTACCGGCTGCGGGCGTTGCGTCAGCCCAGTCAGAGAGGGGTTAAATACACAGTGCGTCAGTGCGTGGTTGATCCAAGAGTTGCGATGATCGGGCTCATGCGCACTTGTTATTGCTGGCGCTCGGCCGTTGACTCAGAGGAAGGTTTACTTTCCGGCATGCTTAGCGCCGCGTTCGTGTGCGTAGCACAAACACACCTGAAGACCCACAGTCAACACACATTGTTACCCTTTCTTCCCGGTACCCTGTAAGGAGACTATTATGTAGGAACAAGAGTGTCGACATAATATCAAATATCGCATGCGTACAGGGATGGAGCACTATTACCCGACTCTCTACGTGGTATCATTAAAGCAAGATAAACTCGATTTTCTTGGTTCAGCATAGTATACCGGTATATGAACCTGGTCGAACTATACTCCTCCATCAAGCCTTTCAAGACTTTCAAGATGAACAGGTCCTCAATGAAACTCCTTTACGGGGGAGAGGGGTAAGCTGAGATGGAGAATCGTGACCGCGGAGACTTGCATACTTAACTTTAGCATGGCTAAATTCAAACACAACAGCCGCCACTGCTTTCACAGATAACACATTCACTTCAGGATGGAAAACCAACTTGTGACAAAGTGTCTTACTCGAGGACACAAGCCTAATGACCCCTACTGGACTCAACCCCCACAATTTGTAGAATCACCAACATCTTGGGCGAAGTGCACTAGACAAGGCGACGCCATTCCACTGTTTAGGCTTAACGAGTTAAGCCTTAACAATCGTATCAGAACATGATGAAATCTTATAAACTATAATTTATATGTATCTGATGAGCAATGTCAAAAAGCTCTTTTAGGTTGTGACGTTTAGAGGGAATGCCCCTTGTAAAATCTTGTTTGCAGGCGAACAAAAATGGGTTCAACTTTTTGGGCAAATGTACGAAAAAACAAACAATTCCACCCACTGCAAAAAAATCCTGGATCCGTCCCTGGTAAATTCATTAAAAAGGGAAAAGTATGGTTCTTAGAAGAACCAGGGTATGGTTCTGAACAATTGGAGGTATGGTTCTTCAAAGCACCATACTTCTCTTTTTGAGTGAGTTATTTCACATGGTGTATCCGCACCAAGAAAAGCCTGAAATCACATTTAGACATTTTTATAAATATTCGAACCTTCAAAAAGGTATTCGGACATTCGGTTGACGATTGAATATTCGAATATTCGGGACAGCCCTCGTCCGCAATGAGAAAAAAAAGTGTTATCTAGGGAATCTCTTCGATGTTCGCTTAAGCTTCACGCGTTCTCCTCAAATAAGTATTGGTGCTGTAGGGACAAAGGTGGTATAGATCAAAAGGTTAAACTTTACATGCTGTATTCGGCGTAACACTGCGAATAATTGAAAAAAGGTCGCGCCATGTTTGCAAAACATTGCATCCGCAAATGCCGTCTTTCAATTTGCCGGATTTGCCGGATTTGTTTCTAGTTTTTCGAGCTGGAAATTCCTTTTTTCCTGGATAGGCGGAAGGTTCGGCGAAACGTTTTTGTTTTCTGGAATGGATGTTATCCGCGCCTGCTGTAGTAATTTCCCCTGCCACGCTGGGCAATTGCCCACAGGCGTTGCACAGGATTTATCATGTCAATTTCCCCTTGACCACCGTACCATGGGAAGTATTTACGAGCTATCGTGTGCTGCCACAAAGCCTTCAAGTATGTTGATAGCGCTCTAAGCCGTTACCATGGGACCGGCTGGAAGATTATTACCATGGAAACCAAGAAATTGACGTCCCTCTCAAATGAAGTGAGATTTTACGGTCGTCATCTTTATTTCTACGGATTTATATAAAACGGGACTCGTGTGTCTTCGGGATAAAGAAGATTGGTTTTTCCCAGGTATAATTTAAGTCCAGGAGGATATGCGCCCGCACATGGGACTGGGGTTCAACTATTACCTAGCAACCGAGTGACCACTCTGTGAAACGAAGCAAGCAATGCAAAAATCAAAATGCATTCCAACTGGAGTCTTGAAGTGTTTGGGCGTGGATTTGAGGATATGGGGCGGGATGCCATCCAGGGACTTTGTATTGAATTAAGTTTCATATTCTACGACAGAATATTACAGAAAAATGCAAAAATTCATGTGCAAGTCGTTGGTCTGTTTGTTTTGAAATGTATCTAGTCCGGTGGTTAAAAATAACTTCCAAAGCATGAAAATTATCAGGCGCATGAATTGTACTAGACATTAGAAAACGACAGTAGGCCTAAGGCTTTTTTTCTTCAGCAATCTACATGGTGGTTATACAGCAGTTAATCAGGCGGGGGAATGTGCATGAAGGTACAAGAAATGATGCCAAAAATGTATCTCATCCTTTCAGATCTCACACAGGGAAATACTCGTACTCGCCGACAAATACAAATATATCAATTCTGCGGTCTGACTAAACACACACACACACACACAGTCATGTAAACGGGTGCAATCGTGGACCTCCCATTGTTCCTCTTTTGTTTATACTCTAACTTTTTCGGAAGGCCTCCCTTTGGTTTTGTACACGATTTTCAATCGTGGACGTTAGGTCAAACGTGGACCACTTTGTCTACGCCCGAATTCTTTTGTCCTAGGTCCACGATTGCCGGCATATACAAACTCACACGTTGGCTATGTTATGTAAACCCGTTGTATTGATAAAGCTGGAGAGAGCTGCAATGTGGGTGTGCGCACCGGTGTAGTGATTTTCTGAAAAGTGTAATTCGGACGCTTCACCTTCTCTCGCATCAGCCGCGAATATCGCCGCTACAAAGGAAGCGAAGTTGCGTCCGCATTAGACATGGGATGGGGCTATCAAAATTACATTCCATTCGTAGGCGCTCGATGTATAGCAAATTGGATCAGACCCCATCTTCAGTAATCTCCGGCCTGCTGTAGGCCTATTTGAGCCACGACGTTCCAAATCACGACTTTGAAATTGGAAAACTAACCCTATAAATCACCCGAGATGGTATCTTCTGATCTGAGGAACCGCGCATTACTTTTTGGGCTGCAAAGTTTCTGGGTCATCAGGGGGTAATGGCAACGGGCTGTGCACGGTATCAAGCTGGGATCGGCACATGATGCAAGGTCCATTGCATCTGCCCCTATTTTGGCGTGTGTTTTATTGAATTACTCGAATATGCTGGTTAAATTGCCAAGGCACGCGCCAGTGGCTATAGTGTAAACCAAATAAGCAAAACATTTTGGCGACGGCTGTTTTGTGTCTTTATACCTGTGTCCATGGGCTATTAGTATTAATGGTGACCGACAAACTCTATCTATTTAGACGTTAGACGAAGTAAAAAAAAGCATGTTTAGCGTCCCCGCATGCTTCTTCTTTGATGGGCCGTCTGGATTTAATAAAATATTTTTGCCAGTGGAAAATGAGGTGAAAAACTACCTAAAATGTGAACCGAAACGCCGGAAAATACAATACAAGCTTACTAAAACTATTAAAACCAGTGTAATCATGTTCAATTCTCTTGTCCAACAATTAATTATCTTGTCCCTTTCATTTTTGTGTCTTTGAAAAGTTGAATAACCTACGGTTGTCGGAAAATAAATAATTAATTAATGAGCGAATTAATTATTCTCTGGTACGTTGTACAGCCATTCTGTGACCAACTTGAGACCCTTCGCTCGTACCCACCGCATTATCCAAGGGGCTGGCAAAGGCTAATCGCCCCCCCCCCCCCCAAAAAAAATACTGAAGGAAACGCAAAGCATTATGGTTGGCTTTGCTATAATGCATACGCGTCGTTCGAAAGCGGATGTGTTGACCGGCGTCACAGACTCTGTAAAATGTATCCAATGAGAACTTAATGTGAAGAAATTTCCCTTGATCAGCGCCTTTGGATAAGACGATGGTTCGATGGAAGTTGAGACCCCAGTTTATCTGCCTAAAAGGTACGGCGCCCTCTGTTGTTCGCATAGTCTGGTTCCCTGACCTAAAGATTCCCTGACAACAGTTTAGGTCCCGTTTGCACCAATGTCCACGTGACCAAACAAGGAGGAATTCCCTCCCCCCCTTTTCCGAAAATGTCCGAACTTGTCTTCGGAAACATTCGGATAGTATCATTGTTGGTGTTCGCCAATAACAAAATGTTTGTCGGGCCCGTTATAGATCCTGTCATTTTTGAATTCTCAATAAAATAAATCGAAGCTCAAAAATCAGTGCTATACTCTTGCAGTATTTGGCCGACCGGATTTTGCAAGAGTATTTTTTAATGATGCCGCTATATTTGGAAGTAAAGGAAGTACTGTAAATGGCTTTTCCCGCCTTTAATGAGTATCACGTCTGCTCCCTAAATGCTCATTGAGGATGAACCCTTCAAATTATACTGAATATATTCAATGGCACCGTGTAAATTATGATTTTTTTTAGAAGATTTCTCGTCGGGGGACGCCTCGTGCCTTTTATCCGGCGTGCCTTGGACTTAAATCGGCCTCACAGGCTCGGATTGCAGGCCCAGACGTCGTAATCACTTCCCGAGGGCGGGGAAGTGACGTCTAATCCGGCTAGAATATCCCCGCTAAATCGTTGTCCCTGTTTCGCCGCGGCGTCCGCAAACATCCCTTGGAAATGGAGCAATTGCCTGCCCCGACAAATGACTGATTAGGACGGGGTGGGGGAGATGGGCAGACACGCTGAACCTCGCTCGGGGGGTCAGGTGAAACGGAGATTGCACATTACCTGAAGGCGGCCCATCCCATCATCGGTCGGAAATGGTCGTGTTTGGGAAATATCATCATAATGAGGGGCATTTCGAAACGTATTTGGCTGATAAATGATGAGATAGATTTCATTTGGTCGCAACGACAGCATATATTGGTTACTAATTAATGTTTGCATGTCGAATACGAGAAGACCTCTCTGATGTACAAGAGTTAGGTGGGTTACAGGCATTCGATGCATCAATCGGAAAAGACGATGCCCTTCGTGCCAGCACAAAATGAATTGTCACTGTTGCGCTTAATTCAATGTTTAGTGGTCTTTATCTTGTATCCTTGGTAGCATCTGCCGCCAACGTCACGGAGCTGCTATGCACAAAGTTTTGCTAAACGTGAAAAATCTTTATTGGTAAAAACGGGATTACCAACCAACATTTCATGTTGATGCACCTTAGTTTAGACTATAGTATTCAGATGCTGTTGCACGAAAATCACACGGCTGGTACCATGTCTTTAGCTAAGCCAGATTTTTTGTGCTCGGCCACATTTCGTGTCGGCCGACAATCGTTGGAAATAGTCTAGTTTCCCTACCTGCTAATTCCTTGACTTTATATATTGCCTCGTTTGTCTATTAAAGTAGGGTCAGGGAGCCAAACTACTAGAACATAACTATTTCTCTCTCTCTGTTTTCCCAGCATCCTACGCACACAAAACAGATCAGTGTTACAATATTTGCTAGCACGCTATAAAATACTAACCCCAAAATTCATTTCTTTCTGAAAATTACAGCTGCAAAAACAAATGTTGTCTATACCTTTCAAGACTTTGGTTTGTCAATGGTTTGTCCAACTCAAATAGCGCCCTCCTACTGTGAACACCGTGTGTCAGTAAGACTTGGGCCTATTGTGCCATGGGACCCATGTTACAACGTTTCTCTACTACCGATATTAAAATGAGAGAATTGAAGTCGCAGTATTTGGACGACACAAACAGGTTTACATGTATCATTAAGAACTGTACTGTTGCACACAATGAAACCAATCAAGAGTCCAACTATATTTTTTTTTTCTTTTTCAGAGCTGCATCTAGGAACAAGTTCGGGTGCTGCTGACCTAGTCCCTTTTGTCAATTTGCGATTTAAATCACGCATGCGTGGTCTGCTTTTCACTCGAACGCGTCTTGTCGATCGACTACGTCAAATCTAGTTAGTGTGCAGCAACAACGAACTGCAAAGAATGTCGTCTGCTATAGTTGTTCAACAAGCAAAATGTTTGCACGGCGTTTTTATTTTCTATTATTTGTTTTATTTCTATTATTTGTTCTACTTAACTTTAGTGCAATAAATAATTCATTATCTTATTGCAAAGAGTTATTATGGTATCATTGGCCAAAACCAACAATTTATCGTAAACGTTTGCCGAACTTGCCCAGTTTACCTGTAATCCATCTTGAAACCGTGAGGTATCTCGCGAATTTGACTAGAGAAACCATGGTCCGGAGCTAGGTTGATCCAGTTGGACTAGCTAGTCAAACCATGCAGCATTCGAGTGACATCTAGATTGACTATGGTTACGTCTAGTCGACTCCAGTCGCCCAACCGAATTGCTCCGAGGCTCATCTGTACAGCACTGATCTCTATATGAACTGGATAGCGCATCGGCTTTACGAGATGAGGCCACCGTCCGCCATGTTATCACTCCCAACAGGTTCCAACCTTGTCCCCAGGGTATCATTTCATCCTCTTTCTACTTACATAGCGATTTATAGTGGTAAATTGGGAGTGGTAATATGGCGGGTGCTGGCTTCAGTTGCATGTACAGCGCGCAATGGCCAATGAGCTATCCAGTTTATATAGAGATCAGTGCTGTATAGCCGACGTGCAGACTGCCCTCTGTTAGGCACCGGGTACACAGCAGAGAGAGGGCGCTGTAACGTTTCGCCGATTTTTGTTTCTGCGCTGAAACTCAAACATAAATGTGAACGGATGTGTGAAGTTCATGCACACATGCATTAGAGACTGCTAGTACGAATACGGTGCGTTTGATTCGCCCTCATTGCACAAGCGCTTTGATATAATTTCCTGTTAAGAGTAGGACGCTATTTATATTGTCGTTAACGGGTTTCAGTAATTATTTTTTATTCAGTGATTTCTCTCTTTTTATGTCTTTTGTTGCTCACACATTAAGTTGCCTTTTGCAACGGTGTAGCTATGAGAGGGGGGTGCACGCCCCCCCCCCCCACCATAAAAAAATCGTCCCCCAGTATCCCCCACTGTAAATTTCGCAAACGCAGAAAATAGTAGTATTATTATTGTCAGCGCCCCCCCCCCCCCCCCCCCTCCTCCAACTGCAACATCCAGTCCTCTCCCCTCTATGGAGAGAGCCCTGACTTCGCCGTTGGCCTTTTGGCCATGCTGGTGAAACCCATCAGAAATGTACGTACTTTTTAGCAAGTTTTTGCAATGGTATGTTAATTCGTATCACCCGCCAAAAAGATAATGTGATGACTAGGAACCAGTCTACATCTCGCCTTGGATAATGTGGCATCCAACTCTATAGCAGAACCTATAAGAACCGATGCTGTCCGATAATTGTATTATGTTTGGCGCTGAGCACCGAGCCAAATTCAATCACATCTTTTGTCATTCGTGGCGCGGGCATAAATGGCAAATTGGGTTAAACTCAGCTAGGAAAACTTCGCCCCATGCTGAAACGCGTGTCTGTCGTGTTCAGTCACCTCAAACGATCACACAATGATCAAGAAGTGTTTGGCGGTACTTGTTTATGGTTTACACCGAGGGCACGGGACAAAAGAATGACGTCAAAGGACAAAAGGGTCCTCGATTGTCGGGCTGTCCTCGGTTTGATATTATGTAAAACAACAATAAGCGGTTGCAAAAGGTGTAAGAGTACAAACGACCAGAAGAACAATGAGACGTAATCGGTGTGCAACATAAGCACGCGCGGATGGGGGAGTAAACTTGAAAAGCCAAACGATGATTGTCGGCCGACAATCGTTGGAAATAGTCTAGGTCCCCGACCTGATAATTCTCTGACGTCTGTAAGTTGCTCCGTTTTGTCTAAAGTATGGTCAGGGAACCAGACTACTAGAACATAATTTTGTTCTCTCTTTAACGCAGACTACGGTTTTCCCAGCATCTATGCACACAAAACTTTAAACAGGTCAGTATTACAGTATTTGCTAGCACGCTATAAAATACTAACCCCAAATCCAGATATTTCTGGAAATCACAGCAAAAACAAATGGTGTATACTACCTTTAAACAAACATTATTATGAATTTTCAAAGTGAACAAAGAAAACTGGCAGGAGGGGGATTTCAACCTGCGACATTCGGAATACCGTTATTCCTGTATTAATATGAGAGATGTCAGCTTTCTATAAAACCTGAAGCAATTCTGGGCTGATTTCTTTGTACATGGAGAGTTGTACCATTATTTCATTAGCACCAGTTCGTATATTATAGTATCAAGAGCACCATGGACGGGACTTGTACCCGCAGGCAGGAGACGCTTGTTCAGTCTTTAATCCGATTAGAAAAATGCGAACAACTTCAGCCTCATCTTTTTAAAGAATAGTCTAATATCTTCCAAGGTATAGATGCGGTGCTTATACTATAGTGATATAGGTGGGAAGAAAGATTTCACGACTCCTTTTTTTTTTAGCTATAGGCCTACGTAAAATGGGACAGGTGCATTTATTAAGATGGCGCTGTCAGCACGACAGACAAATCACACTCTATTTCTAGAGAGGGGGTTATTGGCACGGGAAATCAGAACAGCGTGAAACCATCAGCCACCTCTCAAACTTGAAAAGTGCAGGCAGTCGGCTGCCATGATCGATTTCGTCCCACAAAGACGGCCTATTTTAGTTTAATGCTCGCTGGAGCCTCCGGCCGGCCTTCTTCATCTCCATCCCATGTAGTCACGTACGAGTGGGTCTAGAACGTAATGGCTACCGCGCGACGGTGCGTGAGTTGAGTCTTCTTGCTGCTCTTCTCGCGATGAGTTTGCATGATCAACATCAAAGAGTCGCCACCTTTAACAGGATTCGTATGATTGTTCTTGCGTGCACGGGCGTGTTTAATTTATACCATCTGCATTCTACTTTTTGATTTTTGTTTACTGATCTGATCAGGGGTGTGCATTTACGGGTGGTACGGGAATCGTGTACCCGATTGGGAAAAAAAATACGGGTACCAGGGTACCCGTTAAAGAAAGTCAATCCAAAAAACAAATCTCGGAAAAATTGCCTGAAAAATTACTAATGTTCATTCGGTTATGGATACTCGATTCCATAATCTGGAACCGGTTCCTGACATAGCGGTCGGGTACTCGGGTTGGATGCACAACCCTAGTCTGAATAAGGATTGTGTTCACAGCATGTTGGTTAAGGTTCCATTAATTAGGTTTATTAATCAATTTTTAATCAACATTTCTTGAAAACATTGTTTATTTTGGAGGAATGGTCTTCTTGTGACAAAGAGTTCCTTTTAGTTCCAAGCAAAATTAGCGTCCCTTAAATGATTAAATATACAAAATAGATTTCAAAAGAAATCGTCTGTTTACTTAGCATACAAACATGCATTTAGATCACGCTGGCGTTATTGTAAGATATCGTCGTGCGTGCAAAACCAAGCTGAGCTCGATTTCTATTAAACGTCGACTTTAAAGGTAGTATACAACATTTGCTCAGAAATGACGTGTAACCAATTGTAAAACAAAATGTAGACTAACTAAAGTTGGCAAATTGGGGACAGTATTTGAAAAAGGTCAGTTTTTTCCCAACGATGGTCGGCCTACTATCGCTGGAAATTGATACAAAATTTCCGCTTTTCTTGAAAATGACAGCACACCAGGTGCCATGATTTCACAGGAGGCTTGACACTATGATTTACTTAAAGTCAACTGACGTATTTCATAATAATTCAGTAGTTTTGTTTTTTTGATGTTTGCAAATGTTGTATATTACCTTTAATTCATGCCGATGTGTGTGTGTGTGCGTGTGAAACCAAGTTGAACTCGATATCTATTGAATGTTGCCTTTAAGATGATGTACTCACTATGGCCACATGCTATACGTGTATTTTGCTATATACATACGCATTTCATTCAAAAATGCGCTGAGAACATCCAGACTGCTGCCCCACTATCCACTATCCCGTAGGCCTGTCCTGTGCAGCCAGAGTGCGCATAAGCTGTTAGTACCATGAGTGAACATTATCACGTATACTTAGGGGTAATTTATTAGCAGATAAAAATGACAATTTCGAGAGATTTTTTGTGCAAAGCTTTGAAATTATTTCTTGAATAAAGCTCGGTGCGAACACAAACATTAAAACGCCAATAAACTGCGTGCTAATGTGCGTTATAATACGTACCTCAAGCCACATGTCCCATCTCAGGCTATACCACGTTTGATCTGCACGTTTTAAATGCAAAAGAGAGCAGCGAGACTCTATTCTCTGTCTGCAGTGAGTTCCGCAGTAGACCGTGCAAGTTGACCTCAAAATGTAACGAGATTTGGCGAGACTACAAACTTCTGGGCACACCGTAAAGGAGCTACCTTTCTGGTGGCCTATGGAATTATTTAGTGCTTTCTGTCTGGGCTGAGCTGGTATATTACAATAATGTGGTCCTGTGAAGGAAAAGAGGCATAAACAATTGTTTAAAAAAAATGTAGCAAATTGCTGACCAAATTAATAATGAAAAATTCTACCTTAAAGGTAATAATATACAACATTTTTATCCTGCCCCAACACAACCAACATTGTTAAGCGTTTTTGTACTCGGTGTCTCTTGTGTATCCTGGGAATTTTTTTAAAATGTGTGTTGATCTTTGTGTATTCTGGTGCATACTGGTGCATGTAAAAATCCAATGACCCATAAAATATAGGCCTATATTACAAGGGGGAATTGATGTGGGGGGGAACACTGCCATAGTCGTCCCCTCCCCCAAACATATTGGAGGAGACGTGTTTCCGCTCCCCCCCCCCCCCCGGATCGCAGCCCATGCGAATCTGAAAAGCGCCCTCAGGGCCTCCAATACTCACAAGAGATAACTTAAAAAAGAAAAACCAAGATTTTCAAAGTGAACAAAGAAAACTGGCAGGAGCGGGACTCGAACCTGCGACCTCCGGAATACCGTACCGGCGCTCTACCAACTGATCTATCTTGCCCTATGTTGGCGGTCTCCCAAATTGTCGGTATCTTTGTTCGAGTAAAGAGTATAATTTTGTTTTTATGTTTAGCATCCCCCACCCGCTCCTTCTTTAACGACCGCATGTCTTTGTTTTGTTCTAGTTTTTTTTCTTTTCTGTACTCCCCCCAAGCGCCATAAAAATGTAAAGGGAAGAGAGAAAACGCGCCCCAGTCGATCTATTCCATGTTTTGTTTCGATTTGGGGACTCCGTTGTCTAATAAGCCATCTTAAAAATTAAAACAAATGGAGCGGCCATCTTGGAAAATATTGCCTGACATGATTTTGTTTATGGAACTCGCCCAATACAAGGCTAAGAAAGCCGCTCTGGGTAACGGGCTACTATCAGAGGTGGTAGAGTTGGCTAATTTTGGGCTGCAACCCTAGTACTACTCTTATTTCTGGGCGCAGATCTAAATACAGGATAAATCTTCAAATAGATGCCGAAGAAATTATTTCAATTCTCAAACTTAGAGACCCATTATACAGAGTAACTTTCATCTTAAAATAGAAGTAAAAAATGGCATTCCTCCTTCCTTATTTTGGTTTGCAAACCACATGATGTTAAATATTTATTTTTCTTCTGATGTCGGCTATACTTATGAATACGTATGAGACAAAAAGGAAAATTGCCACTTCGTGTTATTCCGTGACTCGCACGACTCCACACTCTGGAGACTGTGCAGACTCCTGTCGATTTAGTGAGCACGTCTGATGATATCATATCTGCTAGATTGCTTCCTATGTATTGCGTGCATGGTCACGATTTCATTCAAAATGCATGCCATAACAATGAACGTTGGTGCCAAGTTTAATTCAAGGCCGTGATGCCGTAAGATTGATGTTCTCTGAGATGCAGATAACGAGCCTTGTATGGAATTGAAAATATTTTTTGATCATCATAACTAAACACTGTGGTTTTTACTTGAAGGTGTGTACGTGCATATGAATCTCGTTAACAATCAATATACACGTGATACAAATCTATACATCGAATCAGACACATTATCAACGTAAAGTAGGCTGCACAAAATGCAATTGTCATGTTCATGCATAAACAAATTTGCAAGACTTGTCAAAGTTTCATTACGTAACGGCCGTAGTGGATTCCAAAATGGCGTCCATGCAACAAGTCGTGAACAAATGTGAGTTTGGACTTTACTCCTCAAACTCTAAAGATATGTTCAAAGATGAAACAGAAACACACAATTGGCAAAGGTCGGTCTTTACTTTACCTTGACTCATTGTCCCAGACAGGGCCTGAATTTCTCAAAAGATCCGGAAAGAACACATGAGAGAGGGGGGACATATTGGTGTGCTTGGGCCAGATACGCGTTCCATGTACGGTATCTCTTTCATTGTCGTATTCTGCCACTGACGTGACGGCTGTTTCGTGTTTCACACTGCGTCTGAAAATTAAGACTCTGGTTCTGGTTCTGGTTCTGGTTCTGGTAAATTACTGCATAAATCTCCACATATCGGGATGTACATATGCAGGTTTACAATCTGTTTACAAGATTAGTGTCGTAGTGTGAATTGCAGGATTTGGCTCTGGCTTCAAAAAACCTTTGTTTGCGTGTCCCGGTATCTGATCATCTTTCGGTCATTTTCACCTGACCTGACCAACACACTTGATGTTAAAACTGATTTCCCTTTACTGTAGGGGTGGTTAAAAAATATGATGGCCGTTGGCTTCATGCAACTGACCATTTTGAAGATTGGAAGGTGGATATTAATGATCGAGAATAGGAGGCATTTGTTGATTATAAATGATGGCATTCATGAATTTACTGAGTCGACTACCAATCGATCGATCAATTCATGTGGATACCTTACTCGCGATCGATTGATCAATCTATCGTTGATAATTGATGGTTGGTGAGTGATTGGTCGATTGATTGATTGATGATCACTTGATTGGTTCATGATCGACTGGTTGATTTATTTGTCGATGATTGATTGATTGATTGATCGATCGATAGATTAATGGTCGGTTTATTGATTGATGGTTTATATTATATATTATTGTGGTCACTTTCATCTGTCCATAATTTTACTTGGTCAGTTTTTAACTGACCCTTTCAAATTACAGACAACACAGAATACTACTTTCCAACTTGATTCGGTATAGCGTAAAATGTTATTTGATCAAGGTGCAACAGCTGAACGAATATTCCACGCTTTGAGGTTTCATTGGCAACACACGAGGTGTAGGCATGTGTGTACATGTATTGGTTGAATAGGAAAACATCACCCGATGAGGATGTTAATGTTCGACGGATCGATTTTTTGCTTCTTTAGATATTGTATTATTCCATTCAAACTTTCTAATAATATTTTTTGAAATAAGTGTGTGGGAAGGAGAATTTTATTGAACCTGAAACAACAAAGCAATCCGCCACTCTAAATTAATTTCCCAGGTGGTTCATTTTTGGCACAACGCGTCAAACTGAATATTTGTTTTCGAGTGTCCAGTAGGCCCACTCTATGCATATTAAACAAGCCCCCGCCGTCGTTATTTATTTGACGTCAGGATGGGTTTATCAGGGGGCACAATATTGGAAGAAAATGAATATTGGCAAATGAAAGATTTTGCGGTGTTTCGAGTCCGATGCGAATGCACGACATAGTCGTCGGGTGAAGATCGTGTTGTCTTGGCGCGTCCGACTTGTCTTGTTGCCGCGACCGGTGCGTTCACTCCCCCGGCAGCCCTTGAAGTGCCACCGATCGCGTTGTCTCCAAAACTCTGCTTCCACGAAGGGATGCGCGCGGGCAGCAGGAAATATATTCAGACGTCGCGGTGGTTTGATGCAAAGTGCACGCGACGCTCACTGAAACAGCCGGAGTCTATGTCTGTGGTGTCTTTATAGAAAGTGCTATCGTGCAACGTGCTAGTGCTTTCGCCATAGTAACAGTGGGACGACTCGTAGCTGCTGACATGTCGGTTCGGAACCCATAATGCTAGAGATTTGGACAATGACAGCGACACTGGATGATACGGCGATATCATGAATAAACTGGCCGCTGCATCATTTGTCTTGCGTTAGCGCCGTCCTCCGGGGAAATTCACCGGCGTAGTTGTGGGCAAATTACGCCGGGGATCTGCGGATTGGATTCGGCCGCACACGGTCAACTGGGAGATACACGTACATCGGTTGTGTAAGTAAAGAGCATGGAGGAAGAGTGTTGCCAACTTGGCCCCCTTTTTTTCTTTCTCTCGCTACTCTCGGGTGTTTAAACCTCTTTTTGTCGCACTCGCTCATTTGTCATCTGCAAACAGGGACACCTGCCCATGTTCGGGTGTTCGTAGCTAAGGCCGGGGAGAATTTTAGCATAATTACAGCTATCCGAATAACAAATGCATTTAGTGCGGTCATTAAGCCCACTGGGCCGGGCCGCAGCTGCAGATATGGGTTATCGCGAACATGACATGTAGGCCTCTTTATATGGAGTGCGCAAGATGAATAACTGACTACAACGGTTGTCTATATAATTCACGAGAAGACACGAAAGTGTTACATCGCATTGGTCACGAATGTTTAAGGTCAATGAGGATTTATTGTTAGACATCAAGCAATGGCTTTTATGTAAATGTAATGCTCTGATACTAAACGTGCATGTTCAGTGGTTTCAGATTTGAAGATATATTGGATATTGGCGGCCTTTTAAAAGACTGGCTTTTCAGTCGGTATTTTTGTATGGAAATTGTGACATCACTGTGAAGAGAATCGATTCAAAAGTAGCTATGGATACATGCATTGTTTATTCACTTGTATTTATATAAAATTTTAAAAGGAAAGTTGGGCAAACGGAATACCCAACGTTGGTACAATAGTCAACATGTTCAACCTTTGGGTAATTTGTCACGTAATTTATCAACTGTTGTATAACCGCAGCTGTGCACAAATCAATTGTTGGTTAAAGTGGGGTTAAAGTGGTACTGCCCAATATTTTGTTCACAAAATGTTGTGTAAATTACGTAAAAAATAATACCCAAAGGTTGAACAAGCTGACTATTGTACCAACAACGTTGGGTATATAATCTGTTTGCCCAACTTTCTAACAGTGGCGTTTTGTGGAGGATCGTCTGCTGTCACGTTTGACCGGTGTTCCCCACTCTAACGGACGGATCACACTGTCTGAAACGCTGAGTTTATACTCACCCCAGTTCTTTTCAGAAACACATTTCTTCGTAGAAGAGATTAATTTCACATGGTTTTGTGTGGTTTTTATTCTCTGTTACTGGTGATCATTCTTGTGAAATTTCGAGATTGCAAGGTGCCTGTTCGTACATACCTATGGGTCATACGTTTGGGGTCCAAATGTGTGACTTTTTTCGGTGTCCCTGTTACACCTGACCTGTGTAATTTCCCATCAAGTATCATTACAATTGACTTCACACTATTTTGTACCTGTTTGGCAGGTACTTTGCTTTTACATAATCACTCTTGGAGATAGAAGGCATTAAAGAATGTGTCCGGAATTACACAATCTTATACATGTCAGATGTAACAGGGACACCAAAATTGGACCTAAAATTAATGGAATGACCCCTATATTGTGGAGCGCCGTGGTCCAATGATCATGGTGCCCGACTCATCTGCAGTGGCATGTGGTTTCGAACCCCGTCGGCGATCATAGTGCTTGTGTTTATTGGCAAGGCATTTAACTACAATGGCCTCTCTCCTCTCAGGAGTAAAATAGGTGCCTGACTGCGCTCACTTCATCCAGCTGCATAGTGATCTCACGGCCTGATGATCAGGGGCCGGGCAAATAATTGTGAAGCTCTTTATTAAGCGCTATATAAGCAACCCCATACACACATATCTTATAGTTATATTCATTTATGAAAATGAACACATGATACGTGAACTGAATTAGGAGGCAGCCTAATTGACCAGACTTAACCAGGCGATCTTAAATGGAAATTTACTGTCGAATCCTATAGATTCATATAGAGTCTGTCCTGTATAGATATTTGTTGATGTTTATTGTTTATGTTTATGAGGCTGCAGAATCCAAGAAATCGTGTACATGCAGGTTCCTATATACTGGAGTGTTGGTTTGTCTCTTCCGCGTCTGCAAGCTTCGCTGTGTACTGTCAATAGCAATTTAATAGACATGCATGCACAATCAATGAGAAAGATGTCACAATATTTTGGCAGCAGTCTTTAGAGGTCAGAATCATCCAGTTTGAATACTTTCATTTAGAAGCGTCCGCTACTATTTGCATTCGCCGCGTTACATCCAAGGTCATCATGGATGGACAACTTCAATATTTTCGGTATTTCGGGATTTCACGCTCGCTATAACGAGAACAAAAACTTAGCCTGGTGGTCTTGTAATACTTTCTGTGCATTTCCGTTTTTATCAAGGAATGGCCTATTTGCAAAATCTGTTTGTGAAAATGTCTACTTTAAACGTGATACAAGTACTGGCCTACAATACAGCGTACAAGTCTCGCGAATGAGCGTTCCGTTTTTGTATGGAAGTCTTGGTACCAAACACTGACTAGTCTGGCGTCAGACTCTTTAGTTTGTCTTTATCTTATAGCAATGTGAACGGTATCAAAAACTTACTAGTCCTGCGTCGGACACTTTGTACTTTATGTGAACGGTACCAAACACTAACTAGTCTAGCGTCGGACGCTTTGTACCCTATAGCAATGTGAATGGTTCCAAACACTGACTAGTCTAGCAACGGACTCTTTAGTTTGTCTTTACATTATAGCAATGTGAACGGTACCAAATACTGACTAGTCTTATAGCGTCAGACTCTTTAGTTTGTCTTTATCTTATAGCAATGTGAACGGTACCAAACACTTACTAGTCTAGCGACGGACTCTTTAGACTTTACCTATAGAAATGCAAAAGATAAATTAATCTGAAATTCAGGTCAAATTGTTATTGTTATTTTGCTCATCAATTTCTAGTACTTTAATATTTTCGGTTTTTTAAATGTAAATTCATTAAATGGACTGTTTTTCCTTAGTTACCAAGATCAGTCTAGACAGAAAACTAAATAATTTCATAACATAGGGCACCACACGCATTGTAGTTCCTACTCGTTGTGTCCGGGATTATGCATTTTCGCCAAATCTCCATGGATTTTCCGGTCAACTCGGGCAGGATTTAATTCAGCATCACAGCTTGTGTCGTTTAGCCGTCGGTTGAATCATGTGTTACCATGTTGATATTATTCAGTCTCCTTCGATTAAGTACATGCTGTCCAGGTAACCAAAGGAATGTGTATTTTGCCGAATTTTAAACCCAAATCGCTATTTTGAACGGTGTCTTGATTAACTAAGAGCAGTTTCAAATTGAAACAAATTTGAATTTGTTTTCGGAGATATTTTTGTTACCAAAATCGGAGTCCTTTAAACGGAATAGCTTTTCAAGATGCTTTGCTATCATATAGATAGGAAACTATGATTTTTTTTATATTGAAATCACCCAATGCAAGGCTCAAAACCACTCTAGATAAAGGGTTTAAATCATCAGAGGTTATTGTTGGTGACATTTTGAATTGCCAACCCTACCACCCTTACGGTTTTCCTGGGCCCAGATCTAAATAGAGGATAATTCTTCAACAGATTCCGGAGAAATTATCCCAATTTTCAGACCTATAGACACAGGCGGGGGTAACTTCCACAGTGTGTGTCATCAACCCACCTCCCCCAACAGATCCCACATTTTGATTGTTGAGCTTGGTATAAAGTAGGGTTAGAACCTTAAATTAAGTCGAATTCTTATAAAGACATAATTACTAAAAAAAATGTATAGATCTGCAGCCCTTTTATTAGAACCCGTTTACAAATAGAGAAATATACCTTTAGATAAAACGATTTATTTCAGAATTTTCTGCAATTTGGTAAAGGAGACCTTCATTGGTGTACTGTACATGTGTACGCATTCATCCCGAGGACAGAACAAAAGAATGATGTAAGAGGACAATAGGGGTGTTCGAATCGAGGACGGTCCTCGATTCGAAAACGTGTACAAAACCAATAGGAGCTGTTGCAAAAAAGTTAGTATAAACAAAGGAGGAACAATGGGAAATCCTCGATTTACACCATACACACACAGGTTATCTATTATGTCTGAGGACTTGGGACAATAGGGGATTAGTGATAACAATACAACTGAGGACCTGAGTCCAAGTCCTCGGTAGTGTTCACCCACACTGATCACCAGTCGATCTTACACAAACTTTGTAACTGGTTTTGCGTATAAACACCTAATGCTGAGTAACCCGTGACTTGATCTCCATAAGTGTTCTGTCAATTTAAAGAGAATGTCGCAGACCACATAATAATGCTCATTCGGTGACATCAGTTTAAATAGTATTAATAATTAGCAGCTTTAATTTATAGATGGTAGCCATAATAATACTTTATTCAGGCAATTCACAAAAAGATACACAATCACACAATTAATAAGTAAAATAAGTAATATAGGACAAGGAATTGCACAGATTACGACAAAAAATTGCACAGAAAATATAACGCGATAAAGAAAAAAAAGGGAAAAAACGCACTACAAAAACGCACAAAAAAACGCACTACAAACAAAAACAAAAACAACTCACAACAAACAAAGTTAACAAACGAACGCCCCCCCCCCCCCCCCCCCCTGCTCAGTGACGAGTTTTGCTCAGAAATAAAACAAAAGTTGCGCATATGCCAAAAGTTCCACTTTGGGGTTTGACGAACCCCTCCCCCCAGTCACGGGGCAGGCAACGGGCCTGTTACCATTGCAATTTTTCAGTTGTCATTGTGTCAGGGCAACCCTTTTCATATTGTGAAACCCCGAGTGTTTTCTGCTCAAAATGGAAGCGGGATATACGAAAACGCGATTTTTAACAACTATGGTTGTCCAAAATCACACGTTTATGTACACCGCAATCCCCCCACGTAGGCCAGCATCCCCACTTCATCTCAAAGCTATGAAAGGAAGGACTTTGAAAATGACTTACTGATAAACTGAGAATGTAAAAAACAAATTGCAAGAAACAGAACACATTTGAAGGAAAACTGGAATGGTTCTAAAATATTCTTTGTTTCTATTTACAAACTTTTGACCACAACTGTATGTGCACAGGCCCACTGAACTCAGAAATACTTGGGCAGCCTTTTCGCAGTAGAGCGCGCATGTCTGGTGACTTCACGATCATTTTTCTATATGAACGTCTTGGTACCAAACACTGACTAGTCTAGCGACGGACTCTATAGTCTGTCTTTATCCTATAACAATGTGAATGGTAGATGGTCTAAAGTTGAGGTCAAATTTTAGTTTTTACTTTGGTCATCAATTTACAATATTAAAAAAACCTTTGTGAATTGAATCGTCTATTGTTTCTTTCACAAGGCCACATTATTGTAGTTTACCAGCTCAGCCCAGTTAGAAACAATAATTCCAAAAATTTGTTATTTTTTGTACGCCGCACACGTACGTACACACATACGGAGTGCCCGGAAGTTTGTAGTCTCGCCAAATCTCGTTGTATTTCGAGGTCAACTGGCACTCAATGTTGCCGGGGGGTTGAGCTTCCGTAGCCCCCCACTCCAAGCCTATCATCACGATATATCTTCCAGCGCTGATCAGTTGTGCATCTGGTCAAGGACATCATCGATTCCGTGCAGAGATGCAACCAATGACTAAACTTGACGGTGTCTTATTCGAGTCTAATGCTAGTGTCCGCGTGCAGTGCGGCTCAACGAAATGTCATTTTGAGTTACATGCAGAAACAATAACATTCTAATCACCTCGCACTCTATTGTATCACTTTATTTATGTTGTGTTTTGTTTTTTCTGCAAGTTCGCCCCGAACAATGCTAAAGCCATTCGAGGTACCGAGCTACAAAAAGATGCAAGAGGTAGGAATTAATATTCCTCTTGGAGCAGGAAAGATTGTAAGATGAAGGGAAACATGCACCAGGCAAAGAATTCCATAGAGATACAGAACGAGGGAAAAAGCTATTGGCATAGCTTTTTGTTCTACATCTAGGTACACCTAGATGTAGAACCAAAACTAATTATTAATTTTGTTTGTTTACTTGATCTATTTGCACATTTTCATTTGGTGAACATTTTGCCTTTTTTTGGCATTTGATTATATAAACACCATTGCTTTAAAGGAAGTCATGAAAACTTCAATTTGATGAGGAAAGCCATTTTCTTCTACTGGGAAGTCGATTTTGAGATTAGAACATTTTTAGAAACCTTTTCTGTCATATTCCATATGTTTTATAAAGGATTAAATCTCAAAATTTTGTTTTGAGGTTATTTTTATTTTGTACTGACAGTACAATTAGCACCGTTGATCTCCATTTGTTTTCTCTAAACGGAACGGCGTACTTCCGCTACCCTTAGACTCAAACAAACTACACCGATGCCGAGTAATATTGTTAAAAGAAAAATGATACAAAGATCTCCCGATTCGGTCCAGTAGTTGTTCTATGACCTATTTTGTGAAACAAAGTCAGGGGTCATTTGGTCCCGATGTATAACAAGTATGCTGTCATCATGCTCTTTTTTGCAAGGAACAAATGGCCAAGTGACCCGACTTTGTTTCACAAAATAGGCGCTGGAGCAAAAACTACTGCACCGAATCGGGAGGTCTTGGTATCATTTGTCTTCTAAAAAGATTCTCCATCCATAGGTACAAGTGGTTTGACTCTAAACGTAGTGGAAGTATGCCGTTACAGTTTAGAAATTTGCAACTTTCCGCCCATTTTGTGGTACCAGTTCACATATATCAGAATATCCCATCTTCACCTTGAAGGCATAATATATTCAATATTGGGTTGTTGCCCTTTACTAACGTATTTTATAAGAGTAATATATACAGCGAGCAACGGGCTTTTAGATTCTTTATTTCTGAATCCATTGTCGTAAAGTACAGTGTCAAGGTTTCCCCGTTCAGCCGTACTACTCACTTTGCAAGTATTCTGCTAATCTTATTCAATTAATTTCTTTTCAAAAGCTCCGTACATTTGGTCCAAATTTCCGTACATTTGGTCCAAATTTATATGCAAAATAAAAAAATAACATGCTTCGTGTACCCGAGCGTTTTCTCTTTTTGGAGCCGCCTTTTTGTTGAGCTTTTCTCCAAAATAATCTTTACAAAATACAAAAGGAATCCAGGCAATGCCTATTTGTCGATTTGGTGGATTCTATACTTTCGGGAGAAGCCATTTTGAAATTAAGGCTTGAATTTTTTTTCCTATTCCCTTAACTTTGTATTTCTTTTAATGACATCGGAGAAAGTATATTTTGTGATTTTGCAGAGTAATAACTGTGTACCTTACCCTCACTCTCACTCTGTTCGTCATTGTTTTGATGTACGAGGGCGTATTGGGCATGCGCAGTATAACCAACAAGTTGGATTTTCAGGGAGTCTAATACTCAAGCGACACCGACTCTAAAAATCATTCTGAATAACGTCGTCAAACCGATTGTAATTCTAGTTACTGGTGTTATTTTAGCACAATCTCAAACCCTAAACATAGTACGTTTGGTGTTAACAATCTAACACCAGTGTTTGCAGTGTAATAACTATTAGCAAAATTGTGAATGTGAATACGGGCAGTTGACATAATGGGAACCCGTTAGCCGCAAACAAATTGCTCAAAATTGAACGCTGCATAATGACATAAGTTGCATATCTTGCCCCACATTGCTCTGCCGCCGGTATAACCTTTTGATCGACATGCCGTAGGGGCCTTGGTCCCGAGGGGTCAGCGACAAATATCCAGCACCCGCGGGGAGTTCATGTTCCATTTGAACTCGTGATAACTGTGCTTGTTTGGGCAATGAAATGAGTTTGTTCCCCTTAGGTAATTTGTTATTGGTGTATTTTTCACATCATTTAAACAAACGAGACAAAATACATATCTGATATATAAGCGCCAGATAAAAAGCCTATAGATCTGGACTTGGAAAATATGGGTTTGCTGGGGATACAACCTAGCAAATTAGTACCGGTAATGTTTACTTTAATACTGTGGAATGAGCAAGGGCTTTAATCTATATTGCCATGCACGTTCGCGATCGCGGCCATTTTGACTCGTACATGTATAGGAACAAATTGCCCGCTCTTTTCTAGCAATTCTAGGGCGTCATTGCAAAATTTGGATTTTGTGTTAAAGGCAGTATACAACATTTGCTTTTGCTGTAATTCTCAGAAATGAATGGATTTGGGGGTTAGTATTTTATAGCAAATACTGTAACACTGACCTATTTAAAGTTTTGTGTGCAGAACTGTTAGGAAAACAAAGAGAAAAAATGCTGTTCTTGTAGTCTGGTTCCCAGGCCCTACTTCAGACAAAAGGAGCAATTTATAGACATCAGGGAACCATCAGGTCGGGGAACCAGACTATTTCCAACGATGGTCGGCCGACCATCGCTAGAAATTGATACAAAAATTGAGTAGTTTTGTTTTTTGATGGTTACAAATGTTGTGTATTGCCTTTTCATGTTTTTCCAAACCTCGTAATTTCAGTCACCGCAAGGAGCACGTGCAAAACCATGACCAGGAATTACTTGATCATTGAATACTGTTAGCACAGTCGATACTTGGGGATTAAAAAAAATACTGTTTCCAGATTGGAAATTTAAGCCATATACCTTTTGAAGGTACCGTATATATATATATTTTTAAATGTATTTCCATTCAAATTGAGTACCGGTATCTTATCCTTGTGTTCGCGGATACACATCTTGTGTAAAGTCGTCTTAATTGCCTGATATTCATCCTATGTTGGCCTCAACTTGACGTCAGTGGTGTTTAATGTTGATACACGGCTCATATCATGAAAGCAGTTCTGCTTGTTCGTCACATGCAATTTGCATCTACACGACTCGATTGTACAAACTGAATTGAGAATGTTGTGTAGCCGGTCTGTTTTTTTAAAAATATTTTCTATAGTGTAAGATTTTGTTTTACTGTTTGTCCCTGTACGACTTGGGATCACTAACACACATTCCTTGTCCCAGGATAGGCCCTACATACATACAGGCATGGCGGTTCAAAATGATGCAAATCCATTTTTGTGCAGAAATGCGAACATACAGTTTTTAAAGATTTCTTTCAATATTATTAAAGTATGGACCTTTAAGCGAAGTAGTCAAAATATCGTTGCCTCTGCACATTTTATCTCTGCGCAATTAGCCTACGGAAGCCTATATTCATGCCCTTGAATGAACCCGATTTAAAGACCCATTTTAACGCCTAAAAAAAGAAAAAATCAGTAGTTTTAAAGTCGAATACAATAAGGAAGAACATTATGGCAAGACTTTCTCCCTGCTTAGGCGAACTAAACCGTACACTCTAAAAAAAAATGTGTTTAGCAATTAAACACAATCTTGCTATCGGTTGTTAACATGTCTAAAAGCTAAACACTACGTGTCCAATTCCTAAACACCAATGTTTATTGGCTAAACACTATCCGTTAATACTCTTAACTTGTTTAGTATGTTTACAAACTGATAGCGAGAAAGTGTTTGGAAAAGTGTTTAATTGCTAAACACTGTTTAGTGCTTACAATGAAATGTTATTGATAGTTAATTTTCCATTGGACTTTACATTCTCTCTTGTGCGAAGAAAGCCCCCGGTCTAGCCTCACTGTATCACCGTAATATTACATTCCACTCATAGCGATCTGCATAACTGCCTAATACTAGTCCTAGTCTTGTCATCTCGTGATTAACTAATATTTGCTTGTGAATATGTATGGTTCCTCTAGTGTGTTGTGTAAGGCTTACACAACACGCGTTAAATAACACAAGAAAATCCAATTTGGTCGAGCTGCCCGGGTGATGGAAAGTGTCCAATTTTGGATCACGTGCACTGAGTTCGATTTTCTGACTGAGTATTTTATTTGTTTTTCTTATTTCTTTTTTTGTTTGGACAATTCTTCTTTTAAAAACAGTTTAGAGTAAAACTTAAAGCGATTGCTATTTTCCAATTCGTGATTTGGAGGTTTTTCTTTTTTAGAGGGAAAAAGGTCCGAGAACCAGTCTTACATTTCCCATAGCAAAGTACACAGAATCTCGCTAGCCAATCACAATATAGCAACAAGGCTATGACTAACGAGGCCCGCCCGTAGGGCTGTCCCAAATATACCGAATATTCGATATTCGAATACCATTTTGACAGTTCGAATATTCGAAAATATATGCACTTATACAGATATGACTCTGATGCTATTTTAATAGAAAAGTTACGGCGCTTAGCAGTGTCAAATGCCGCATTTTTGTCAATCGCAATTTTTTTGTGGACGAAAGTTTATTGTTCCTGTCGGCAATACCTTGATACAACAGGGGCATGCAAAATAATTGCTGTTTGAACGGTCCATAATATCAATCGCCATACGTAAAACACCGGCGTGCTTTTACGTGCAATGTTTTTTTTTTTCCGGTGTGGCATGCACTGAAAAACTTGATCGACGAGTATCGAAAATTCGAATATTCGGTCAAACCCAGTTTCGAATATTCGAATAGTGAATTATTCGAAAATGAACAGCCATATAACGAGCAGTTCTGCAGCAGGGTGTGTGTTTTTACGTCGGCTTCGTAGCGACTTATCTCGCCGTATCTCAGGTGGTTTCTGCAGGTATGCCTTCATGGGCCGGATGCGCTAAATGTAGCCGTTAAACTGTGAAACCACACGGGTAGCTTTCCGCGTTGACTCTCCAAAAATCAATAGGGAAACGCCGCCCGGGGCCCAATTTTAAAGGGTTGCTTACCAGTAAGGAGAAAAGTTGTGCTATAAACTGTATAACAGAAACATTATTGCCTGCTTAAATGTAATATACATTTGCAAACATCAAAACAACAAAACTACTGAATTATAACGGAATTACCTTACTTGGCTGTAAGTAAATAATAGTCTCGAGCATCCTGTGAAATCATGACAACTGGTGTGCTGTCATTTTCAAGATAAATATTGAATGTAGCACTTTAAAGACTAACTGAAAATAACATTTTGGCATGAGTTTTCATAGCTACATATACTTCGTCAGGTGCAGTTTGCATAGAAAGCTTGTGCCGTAATTTTAATTTTAGTCTTCACTATTTATCTGTATCTAGCAGAATAACACGGCTGTTAACAACTTTGGTCATTTTCACGAAAAGTGGAATTTTTGTATCGGTTTCCAGCGATGGTCGGCCGACCATCGCTGGAAAAAAAACTGTTCCTCGACCTGATAATTCACTGACGCCTATAAATTGCTCCGTTTTGTCTGAAGTAGGGTCAGGGAACCAGACTACAAGAACAGCATTTTTGTCTCTTTGTTTTCCCAGCATCTATGCACACAAAACTTTAAACGGGTCAGTGTTACAGTAGGCCTATTTGCTAGCACGCTATAAAATACTAACCCCCAAATCCATTCATTTCTGAAAATTACAGCAAAAGCAAATGTTGTACACTAACTTAAAGCGCTATATCACAGTCAAGACGTGACGCCTGCGCGTGCGTTAAAATTTCTATTGCTCCGTCACTAGTTTATTAAGCAAATTCTACATCTGAAGTTAGCGAGCTCCTCCTGCGCTTAAAGCTTAGTCTCTATGAAATAAATGGAGGTTCCGTTAGCAGAAAATATTTTGCTTAGCAACCCTGTGAACTAAGGCCCTTCGGCCAATTTCACAGAGCCCCCCAAAAATGCTTAAGCACACAAAAAACCTGCTTAGTAATATCAGGTTACCAGCGAAAACCCCATGTGATTGTTATGCTAACAAACAACAGCTGAATACCAGCCACAAGCAATGTACATCACATGACGTTTTGCCTGACTGATTTTATTAAGCAAGGTTTTTTTGTGTGCTTAAATTAAGCATTTTTTTGTGCTTAAGCACCTCTGTAAAATGGCCCCTGGTCTCAATGACGTGATATGTCTGGCATTAGGCCGGTACTCACAACCAGAGCGCCTCCCGGCTTGCTGGAGGACAAGGCTAATAACAATTGAGTGTAACGGCACTGTCGTAGCCTCCACATTGCCCCGTGCCATTGATTCCTGCAGCGGGCGGTTTCTTATGCAGCTTTAATTGATAGAGCTTCAGGCTATGTATACAAATCTCGAGGTCTTCGAGTCAGACGGACGTTTGGTGTATTTTACCATATGAGATGATGACTGTGGTTTTACCGGCGAACGCATGGAATTCTGTATTAGAGGTCGTAGAATAAAACTGAACAACAATTGTTGACGCAATTAGCAGTATGGCAAGATAGTTCAGTTGGTATTGTGGCTAACTCCGTATGGTGCCGGTCTGTGATTGGTTCTATTGTTTTCATACCCCTGCCGTCGATTTCACACACACAAATTCAATCGCATCCAAATTGTTAAGTAAACACGTTCATATTTAACTGTTGATTTTAATTTGTGCATTTTTTTAAGATATAAGATCAAAATGTGGCTACTTTTCCGTACAAAAAATAAGTCTTGGCTAAAAATCGATATCAGGCAATGTAGCCTCAAATTTGGCCCCAAATAAGACATGCATGCAAAACCACGAGTAACCTAGCAATAGAAAAGTATTTATGAAAAACGACAGTTTAATATAAACGTGTTGAACCCTATAACCCCCAGGGTGCATGCAAAATCATATTAAAATTTGAGGATTTGGGGCTGTTGCACAATCCACATAGTGATTTGTAACGTCACTGGTTGCTTAGCAAATACTGCTGGTATTCTTCTTAATTAAGATACATCTTAAAATCGTGAAATCGGCCCCTCGTTGCTCGATTACCAGGGAGTTTGTCAGAACATTGCAGCCTGTTTCTGTCTTGTGACACCGTAAGCAGCCCCTCCCTCTTTCCCCAATGAAGAAACATATTCACCTATACGATTATTTGTACAATAAATGCACGTCGTCTACATTGAAAGTCATGGTATATCCAGAAATTAATATAATCACCTTAAAACACAATTCGATGTTCATTTTTGCCTTTTTAAAGAAAGTGGTTTGGAGCATTGAATTCGTGGTCTGCGGATAATTCTGCAAGTTGTGGGTTCGAGCCCAGTCCTGCACTTCTACGCTTAATATGGGTAGAGGCATTATTAATGCCTTGCAGTGGACTAGTAATACCCATCCCGACCCTATTCAGTGTGAGGGGCTGGTTCTTCCACACTTGAATATATTTTCAAAAGTCAACAAAGCAGGAGCGGGATTTGTACCGGTACACTCTAAAAACGGATTGGTTGAAATAGCCAATGTATTGGTTAAAACAACCAATTATTGGTTGATATGTGTCCAACCAATTGCTAGTTTTCTTTGTTGACTTTTGAAAATTTATTTCAATTTCCTGGTCAGTTTTCCTTTGTGGTTTTCCTATTAATGAAATTATAAAACTTGGTTGAAACTATATTCTGCAATATAGCCCCAATCTAAGGCATGCATGCAAAATCACGAGTAACGTTTTTAAAGTCAACAAAGAAACTGGCAGGAGCGGGATTCGAACCTGCGACCCCCGGGAGACCGCCAACATAGGGCAAGATAGCTCAGTTGGTACAAAGCGCCGGTACGGTAACCCGGAGGTCGCAGGTCGCCAGTTTCTTTTTTCACTTTGAAAATGTATTCAAATTTACCTAGTCAGTTTCCCTTGTTGATTGTTTGATGAGTAACGTTTTTAACAGAAAGTGACTAGTAAAAAAACCGACAGTTCAAAATGAACACGTTAAAGATTGTTGTACGAAAAACGGCAACATGCTTTTCTTATTTGACGTGAGAAATTAACATACAACGGCAGTTTTAGTCCTGACCATAGCTTCGAGGTGCATGCATAAATCACCATTCCTGGAATTTTGTATGATAAACTAGGGGTGGCGGTACATAGACCTTTGTCTCAATGCGGCTGATGTTGTTTCCGTACAATAAGGCCTTCGTGGCAGAGATTGTGTCCATATTCAGTACACTGGCATTCACCACTGATCGCTATGTAAACTGGATAGCTCATTGGACATTGCTGCACAAGCAACTGAAGCCAGTAGCCGCCACATTACCACTCCCGTTATACCCCTGATCGCTCTCTGTAAGGATAACGATGATGAAAGTAGTCCCCGGGAACAAGGTTGGAAAACCTATTGTTTTGGGAGTGGTAATATGGCGGACGGGGGCTTCAACTTAAACAGCCGATGCGCTATCCAGTTTACGTACTACATAGATCAGAAGTGTTCACAGATTGGTGCGTGCGAGATTCAAAATTCTTTAGTTTTATAGAATAAGCTATATAGGGATGATTGTTAATATTACATTCCTTTCTACAGACATTTGTTTGAGGGCGGCCATTTTGTTTCCGTACAAGAAGGTCCTATGGAAAAGTTTATAATCTGAAATCCGTGTTTAGTATTCACAGATCAGTGTACGCGTTGATAGTAGGCCTAATATTTCGATTGGCGCAATATTTCGATTGGCGCGTCATTAGAGCACAAAAGCACAAAAAAAAACTTGCTTAGCACAAACAGGCTGGCTTTATAATGAAAACATGATAAAAGCCCATACCGGACGGTATACTCTATGTGATTCCATGTCAAGCAAACAACATCTGAATGCCAGTCAGAAGCAGTAAACATCGCATGGAAATTTGGTTAGTAATTCTGTTTTTAGCAAGGAAGACTTTTGCTGCAAAGCAAATTGTTGTGCTAAGCATCGCCGTGGAATTGGCCCCATATTCAATACTTCCTCGCCACCGTGCAGTGAATGACCCTTAATTTAACTACGGCGACACGTTCCTTTGTATATTTCACCTGATCTTAATACCTCGAAGAGGCAAAATGTGATGAAATTCTCTAGTTCCTTTTTTGCATGGCTACACTGTAATTCAACTAAGATGAAGTGCCGTTGGTGATAACAATGTGCCACACCGTGAGTTTCCATCTTTCCGTTGATTTGCTTTCCATGTTTTCTTTTCTGCAGGCCTCTTCATTAATTTACTCCGATGAGTCACTCCAATGTTATCGAGTTTTCTCCGTGTATATATGTACCCTTTATGCACCTGCGGCATTATTTTTTTCGGGAAGTTATTGAAAGGACAAACAGAACACAACCTAATCAAATTATATCCGAATTATCACTGGCTTTTGATCTCATACAGACCACGCAGAATTTAATTATTCTGCAGTTGTGGTCACGGACGGTTATATTAGGCGTCGGTCGTCCTTTTTCGATTAGTATAGTGTGCAATATTTGTAATAAACGTGGAAAGAAAGTTGTATTGGCTTTTCTATACCCGAAGTAATATGGTCATAAAGAAGGGCTATCTTATTCATTGATTTCGGACTCTTCCTATTGTGCCATGTATAGACTTTCCCAGCATATTGCTCACTTGCTTGCTTAAGACATTTCGAATCTCTTGTAAATAAGTTACCGGTTCTGTAAGTTATGTGTTCTGTACTACCGATATGCACAAAGACTATAGGAAAGCATAAGCTAACTTTACACTGCAAACACCAATCTCTTTGTAGGGAGAACAAGGATGAAAGTAGACCCTTGGGACAAGGTTTGGGACTGGTAATATGGCGGACGGGGCTTCAACTTGAACAGCCGATGCGCTATTCAGTTTACGTAGAGATCAGTGGTATTCACAGATCGGTGCGTGCGAAATCTCTTGTAGGCCTAAATAAGTTATGCGTTCTATACTACTGATATGCACAAGGACTATAGTAAAGTAATAGGCTCAGTACACACTGTGGTGTTAAATTAACACAATGCCCTTACACAAATTTCCTACGCAAAACCCTATGGGAATTGCATGGTGAATTGGACACCATGGGAATCCCATGACAGGTTTATGTAAGGGTGTGGTATCTGTAATGGGTCAGCATAGATACCGCTGGTGTTAATTGAACACCGAGGTTTTTTTGCAATGTATAGCGCGAAATTTTCTCACGAAAAATTTCAAATATACATAGTAACTAGACTTGATTTGCAATGTTGGTGTTTTTTCTGCCTTTTTATCTTATAAATAAACTAAAATTTAGTTGTCTTATTCCAAGACATGCTTTCTAGTGTGGGTCAATTTTAATGTCCATTTTGTGCTCGAAAATTAGAGAAAACAGCAACAGATGATTGCGCTAATAAGACTGAAAACCAAGATTAAGAAACACAACTATTAATATGAAAATTATTAAAATTTAAACACCCAAAATACTATTATACCATTGTGCATGTATACAAGATTGCTATGCCATAAAATCTCACGACACTACAAAATAATACACAATAGCATGCACAAACCTATATAGGCCTACACAACAAACGGTTTAGAAAACTTTTTTAAAAAGCACTTGTGAATAACATCGTATATAGACTTTTTATACAACCAGCAACTTGAGATATATCAAATTATGATCATGTTTAGAATAATCAAAATAATTTCCAATGTTTGTCGATTTTATGTGACTTTGACATATTTGTCAATACGTGTAGACCTACATTTTGTTTGTGAAGCTATAAACCTAAAGTCTACAGCAATCCCTAACGTACCTTGCGATACGCCAGACGATCAGACGGATCCCGTGGAGAAGGGGGGTTTAAACCGTTCGGAAGAGTGCCTGTTGATGAGCCTGACGACCAGTTACAAGATCCAATCACTGCCAAGCTCGGCACGAGGGGATACAAGAGTTAACAGACACGGAGATGACGACAACAGAAAAGACGAACGAACCAGAGTTTATTTGCCAGGAAATTGGAAAAATGATATTTATTACTAGTAAAATAGAATTATCGAAGAATATTAACATCAGAATTTGCAACGACCTTATAATAAAATAAAAAAATTAAAAATTAATAATTTGGGTATAGTTTAAGTAAAGGAAGAGACCATTGTCGTTTATATTCGACGTGTAAAAGGCGCATTAATGATAAAATTAAATAGTAAAGATAAAAAAAGACACGAAAATAATTATAAATGGTTCAAAAGAAAAGTAGCAACGTCGAATGGTCGTGCGAACGTCAACGAAAAAGACTTAAATGAAAATATTAACAACCGAAATATATTAGCTAAAGTAAGCACAGATTAAATTATAAAACCTAAATGAAGATAGACAATAACTAATGCATACTAATTCTCAAGTCTGGCTAACTTAACGTAAAAATGCTTAGAGAAGACTGATCTTTATGTTAAGGAGGGTGTTTATAGGAAATAATTTTAGAAGAAAAATAACCATCACGGTCAGGAGTATATTCTTTTAAAGGAATTTAGGAGAGAACTAAACTTCGTGGTTAGTTTGATAATTTTAGAAGGAATTATAGGAGAAATCTAACCCTCACGGTAAGGAAATTATATTTAAAAGAATTTTTTGGAGAAGACTGACTTTCACGGCGAGGAGAATATTTTTTAGAAGGAATTTTTTGGAGAAGACTGACCCTCATGGCGGGGAGGATATTTTTTAGAAGGAATTTTTGGAGAAGATTAACCCTCGCGGCGAGGAGGATACACTGTGCATTAAGCATTGACATTTTGTATCAGTGCGATGCAGCTCACAATGTGGCAAAATTATATCCATATCAGCTTTGATCATCAGGGTAGATATGGTGTACTGGAAATGCCCTGCATATTCCGGGTGAGTTCAAAGTCAATGTTACGGACGATTCGCTTGCCATTGTGGAGAGTAAACCTTGTATTCGTGCGACGATACAACGACATGGTTCAATTTCATGGCGCCGCTTAACAGTTAGCGAAAAAGTTGCGCTAAATATAGCAGAAAAAAATATTGCTAACGAAGTCGCACGTCGCTAGACTATAGTCAGTGTTTGGCACCGTTCACATTGCTGTAAGGTAAAGACAAACTAAATAGTCCGTCGCTAGACTAGTCAGTGTTTAGTACCATTCACATTGCTATAAGGTAAAGACAAACTAAAGAGTAATTCGCTAGACTAGTCGGTGTTTGGTACCGTTCACGTTGCTATAAGGTATACAGACAGACTGAAGAGTCCGTCAATAGACTAGTCAGTGTCTGGTACCTAGACGTTCACGAAAGAGTGATAAAAAGTGATTGTGTATTTTGCGAGATTTGCGCCTTCTCTTCAGTCGTTCAGTGACTTTCTTTTCCAATTTCCCAAAGTTGTGAAATTTCACGGGACGGTTATCTAAGGAACACCTTACGAAGTATGTATATGGTAATCGGTGATGAATTGTTGCCTGCGGGACTGTGATTTAATCCGTCTGCCGTGAGCAAAGCAGGAATCCGTTTTATTGCGCGAGCCGTAAAACGTAATGAATGTTTCATTCCACATAGACCGCTTTGAATGAACTATGTATGAGCGAGTGGACAAACCTGCAAGCCGTCCGGAGCAGTTGGAGATGAAAACAAAGTATTACTTGACGTTGCATTAATTAGGAATGTGTTTTGTGTGTGTGTACATGAAACGTTTCCTAATGTCTGGCTTAAACGTACGGTGTACATTATTGGTCATTGTTGCAATTTTCAGAAATGGGCGGATTTGGGGGTCAGTATTTTATCGGAAATATCGTTCCAATGACCTGTTCAAAGTTTTGCGTTGTTGGATGGCGAAAAAAAACGAGAGAAAAACGACGCTCGTTTTCAACCGTCGGGCGGATGATAGCCAAGGCGCGCGTGGCTACCCGGACGCGTGACGCGCCCCGAATGCCAGCATGTCCGGGGCGCGCCACACGTCTGGGTAGCCACGCGCGCCTTGTCTGAAGGCGATACATTTGTACTTTTCTTGACAACGACAGCACACCTGCTGGTGCCATCATTTCACAGGATGATTGAGACTACTATTTCGTAATAATTCAGTAAAAACAATATGGAGGATTACCAATCGTGTACACTACGTTTAAAGTCTGGCTTTGATCTGGAAGATGGACGAAGTTTGGGGGTGTGTGTGTGTGTTTTTTTTTTTCGGGCGTGGCACCTCTAAAAATAGATTTTAAAATAAGTGCTAATTTTCTTGTAGTACAGTATCTAAGATAAGCTTTCCAATGAGACATTGAAAGAAAGAAAAATCGGCCCACGATTAGTAATCATTAAATGAATTTCAACTTGAAGCAAGTTCGATCAGGGAAAATTTGTTAAACAGTGGTCGATTTGTGACGTTATACCTGCGCAATAGCGTCCAAGCGTGAACGATAGCGAGTCGAACTATGGTGTCGCTGGAACCCTCTAAACTTGTCACAGTTTAGCGCCACTTAATGTTTCTACTTGATACCCTGTAGACTGGTTCCCGATTCTCGACTGGACATGGTCGAATAGCCAGCGTGCGGGCAAAGTTAGGTCACCTATACAGGAATTCGCCGACGCCATTTTTACAATGGTGCCGCGCTCGCGTGCAGGTTGCGCGCGTTCCTTAATTTCAGTCGCGCGCGCATTTTGGCAAGTTGTAAACACCCTGTTGGTCGAAGCTGCATCGAGCGCGTGCGTAAAATACGCACGCGAGCGTGATGCCACCGCAGTAAATGCTTCTAATTTTGGTCGCCGGATTCGTCTAGTCTATAGACGAATCCGGCGACCAAAATTAGAAGCATTTACTGCGGTGGCGAGGCGCTCGCGTGCGTGTTAGACGCACGCGCTCGATGCAGCTTCGACCAACAGGGTGTTTACAACTTGCCTAAATGCGCGCTCGTCATACGCGCGCACTCAGTGCGCCTTTGACTAATAGGATTGCCAAAGTAAACACGCGCCTTAAAAGTAAGAACGCGTATGATGCGCGCGCGAGTGCAGTACCGCCCGATAATTGGGTACCTAAAGATGGCTTCTAATTTTGCTCGTTGGATTAGTCTATACAGGAATTCGCCGACGCCATTTTTACAGTGGTGCCGCGCTCGCGTGCAGGTTGCGCGTGTTCTTTAATTTCAGTCGCGCGCGCATTTTGGCAAGTTGTAAACACCCTGTTGGTCGAAGCTGCATCGAGCGCGTGCGTAAAATACGCACGCGGGCGCCTCGCCACCGCAGTAAATGCTTCTAATTTTGGTCGCCGGATTCGTCTATAGAGTACTCGAAGTCTGACGTCAGTTGGCATGACAACTGGTTTCAAACAAATGTAAATTTCGACTGTTCCTTTGTTAACAGCCAGTCATGCAAATAACAAAAGTATTCTGGTTCCAAACATTGCATTGACGTTATCACGTACTTCGGTGCTCTATACACCTATTTCGCATTATAACCCCGTCTGCGCACTTCCGGGTTGAAAGCGAGGCTCTCACGGTGCTTAAAGGGACACATTGCTTTGGATTTTGCGATTTGGGCTATAAAACTGAAATGGATATGGTTGGAAAGCTTTTTTAAAAGTAGAATATAAAGATTCACATAACTATCCCTTCTAATTGCGTGGTTTTTGTTTAATATCGTGACAAATAACGGTCCGCCATTTTGTAGAACCAAATGTTTGACTCCACAAAATGGCGGACCGTGTTCACCAGTCGTATTTTCAGTTGCAGCTGGTTGAAGCACGTTCTGTTTATCCATTTTGATGTACTGTGGCACGGCGCGCAGCACTGGCGATCATCTGATAGGTTTACAAGGCCACTGGCTGCGGCGCCAGCCTAAAGACTCTTACAGCGTATTTTGCGCATTATTTAGACGGTGGTATTTACTACTGGAAATAAGTATATGTTTCCCGGGTCAGATGTCAGGGGTCAGAAGCAATTTGTTGTTTTGTAATCACTACTCACTAATTACAACACATTATACGTGTTTTTTTTGCATGAACAACTCTTATAAAAGATAAGGAACATTTCCAAACAGCAAAATTTCATGACATTTGAAGGCAATGTGTCCCTTTAACTATTAAGGACAGTGCTATTCAACAAATCCATCCATGCATGAATGAACACGGCAGCACAGCACACGTTTAGCATAGGTTCTTTTCTTAGCACTGAGATCCTCGCTTTCAAACCCGGAAATGCGCAGATCGGTGCTACTTTCGTTAATTGAGGATTCGTCTATATTTAACTGTAGTTCTTGGTGGAGCTCTTGGCGGTACAGTGATTTAATGTGCATGCATGCGGGTTTCAAGTGATACTCACCACGTCCGCATGACAATCGTAAATCCAGAGCGAAGGCGTAAAATCCAGAAAATTGTTGCGAAGCTGTAAAAGCTGAATCTACCGAATTTTGTATGGATATCAGTGGTGTCAGAAGAACACGTAATGGCGAGGAGAAGTATGAACCTTGATCGTCGCCACAGCGAGAAAAAGACACTAAAGGTAATACACAACATGCAAACATAAAAAAAAACAGACTGCTGATTTATTATTTAATACCTTACTTGACTGTAAGTAAAATAATAGTAATTTTTCAAGAAGAGTGGATTTTTAAAATCAATTTCCAGCGATGGTGGTCGGCCGACCACTGTTGGGAAAAAAATGGCATTTTTTTCTTCAAATACTGGTCCCAATTTTACTGTAGTTAGTCCACATTTTGTTTGGCAATTGGTTACACCTCAAGTTAGCTAGTCTAGTTCCCCGCCTGATAATTCCCTGACGTCTATAAATTGCCCCCGTTTTGTCTGAAGTAGGGTCAGGGAACCATACTACAAAAACAGCATTTTCTTTTCTTTCCCCCCTTAATCTATGCAGACAAAACTTCAAAACAGGTCAGTGTTATACTTATTTGCTTCAAAATACTAACCCCCAAATTCATTTATTTCTGAAAATTACAGCAAAAGCTGTATAGACTATTGACGCGCGCACACATTTCGGTGTATAGATACACTATACTCCGCAAATAGCACTCACAGCTCAAATTGGATGTGTGCACAAGTGATGACGTCGAAAAAAAGGCAGCAGGTGTTTATAAACAGGTGTCATCAAGGAGGTCTAGAGAGGATGTGGTTGCCATGCAAGGACTGCATCCTTCTGATGGTTGGAGTGGTTAACTCCAGAACACTTGGCTATAAGATAAGCGTAGGAGTATAGATGCTGGTTGTCTGTAGTGTTTTGCTGTTGAGACGAAATACCGTATGGTATCGGTAACACGCTGTATATCTCATCTAAACTTGAAATCAAGTCGCTAATTGGACGGTTTTATTATATCGGGGTATTTACTATAGTTCATGCCGCTTTGGTTGCGGGGACGGTACGTGCATCCTCGATACCATCATGCGGGTGCTTCACTTTCAATTAGACATGTCGAAACTTCACGAACGGCGGGCGTATTATCATAACTTGCGGCGCTGGAAAATTATTGTGACCGCGCCTGCGGACAAAACACGACTGTCTAACGACTTGTGTTCGAGTCCGTATCTCCTCAGAAGTGAAATTTCCACGGTGGCCATTTTGTTTCCGAATGTAATTGACACGCTGAAAGGATGAGTGCGAACCGGCCAAATGTGACCTCCACTGGACCTCGTTTATTAAGCCGCATCAATCAATTTAAAAGTGCCTTAACACCAAGGAAGTTGCTACGAGATCGCATACGTTTTCCTGGCCAGTTTCGCAAAACGGTTATGCCTTTTCGCGCGAAATTGTATCTACATTTGCAACTTTGCAAGCGTTTTGTCTGTTTAATTTTAGATACTTCACACTATCTAATCAGTTCAGCAATCAAGTATGTGTGCGTAACTTGTGCAGTGAACTGCCAGTACCCGAGAAATATAGGGATTGCAGTACCGTTTGGGAAGCGGAAATATTGTGTGTAACTTATCGAATTGACAAGTTGTACAGCCGAACTCGAAACGTTTCAGAAAATTATTTAAATTCTCTTTGGGGTGGTGAAATCAAAATGTCCCGGGTAGGGGGTGTGCACTACGGGTAGTACGAGAATCGGGTACCCGCGGCAGAAAAAAACACAAAACGGGTAACCTGGTTACCGGTTAAAGAAAGCCAATCCCCAAAAATTGAACCTCGGAAATTGCTGTTCATATTGTTTGTATAGTGGTCCGCACGTTAAAACACTACCACATCGGTGCATCAATGCAGCAAGATGCAAGTGTGTACAGTGAGCTCTATAGGCCTATAGCTTTACGGCGTAAATTGCATTTTCGCATTCATCATCAACGTTAATCTGTTTGGTTTTTCCATGTAGCCTGGTTTTCATTTTTGTTTTCATTGTCTGAGGAATTACTAAGTAATATGTTCATTTGTTTATGGATACTCGATTTCATAATCTGGATTCCGTTCCTGACATTAGCGGTCGGGTATACGAGTGTACCCGGTTCGGATGCACAGCCCGACTGTCCCTCTTTCATTTTGACTCGTGCATAGTTATTCATCAATTTTTACTTGGACCAGTTCGTGTACAATGGCTACACGAAGACATTGTTGACGAAGGTATTGTAGACGAACATGTTAACCCTGGAAGCAACTTTAAAAAAAAATATACACGATGACACGAAGGCACTGCAGCGGAAGTATTATTGTATTACGGGTAAGGCCAGCCAGGAGTACCCTGATGCTATTTCTGGGTCAGACACCATCCTATTGCCATTCAGAAACGTGGGCAATGACAGAAAGATTGATTGCTTGCTCTGGCGGTCTGCCCAGGGGGAAACCCTTTGTGTATACCGACCACAAACGCACACATGCCAGAGGGCTTACTTTCTCAGGGCTGGCATGTCCGGTGTGTGACCTCTGTGTTAAATTTGATTGCACAGTCTCAAATTGTGGCTTTCGACTCGAGTTCAAAAAAAATTGAGCAATATTGGCCCAAAGATGTTTTAGGGATACGCCAAAGGGGAAGATGTAAGAGAGAAAAGGTGTAGCCCTATGCAAGTGATGAATCCTGTCATAAACCAGAGGTATATCTGTAGTATAAAAGATGCCCCCAAGACTTTAACTTCTATCTTTATCATGATGAGGTAAAGATTATCGATCGTGCCAATGCCTGTTTACATACCGAGTGTCTTTCTCTTCAGTTCAAAAGCACTGTATACGGACAGTGCAGCCTTCATCCGGATGCAATATAGCCACTAGCGACAAAAGGCACTCGTCTCGGTTGAAGAGGATGGCGATGTCTCTTCATGTGCGCTTGATAAAGATGAACGTACTATCTACGTTACGGAGACTTGTCATGATGGAATAGGCCTATGCGCCCATCAGATTAATACGCATATTGGGCTGTTCATGGCATGGCAGTCTAGCTGAGCTTCTAACACACGTAGTAAATTTCTCGTAGATCTCTGCCTCTGCCGTTAGGTTTTGGAATTGAGAAGCATGAAGGTTATCGGCCTTTTTCGGGATCGTCATGGACCGCACTGCGTAGTAGTAAACTAGTCGTGTGAACTGATCTCAAGATATACATATACGATGTTCACTCCCAATTATGCGGTCCACATGTGATAAGGCCTAGTTTTGTTTTACATTTCACGGTCACGTGAGTGAAAAGGTTCTTGATTTTGTATCCATGGAGACCTGGGATATAAAAGAACGAGTAATAATTGTATTCAGTAAACGGGGTTTTTACACTTCAAACCTTTACCGTCCCGTAACGTTTTGTTTTCCGAATTTCTTTTTCTTATATTTGTTGTGTAAATCTAGTTCACAAATCGCTACAAATCGATTTTTAAATGATCACTGTCCTTAAATGTACAGCATCCGCCCGGCGTGACTCAATTTCAGACCTCTATAAATTAGCTATCATTGCCAGTCTTAACAAGGATTCTACCAAGGCATACAGTAAACGGTAATATATCACTTTTAAGAGAAGCACAAAATCGACCAGTGGAAAGAATAAATTAATGTATCGACTTGTCAGTATTCCTTGGAGCATACAAGTTAAGAGACGTCAAGTATCGACTACCATTCTAATAATTATGCCCATGAAACAAATTCCCTGCCCCTTCCGGGTTTTGATAATTGAGAGATAAATTGTTCTCTTATCCATAATTAAGGTGGACTGGGCGAAGGACTGAGGCTATTTAGTGAAATTGACCTAGAGGGTAATTACTGTGCCTCTAAATGGCATACTATACATTTTTTGTTTAAATAAAGCAATCATATTTTGTCAGGCAGGGATGGCGCAGGGTGATGGGCCATGTGTATCCAGATTTTCCGGAACATTTCGCGAAAAGGTAATCTAATGTTGGGGGCGGCAACATTTAGAAAAGCAGGGGTGTAGGGCGAGGAGGAGTTGGTTGGGGGTTTGTATATTAGTTTCAAAAAGTAAGTTGACTGTTTATAAAAATGACTACAGTAGCACTACCAATCCTCCTGAGAAATATTTACGTCTGAAATGCTGTCATCTTTTAGATAATTCTACCTGAAGACTTCCCAAAATGCCGTGGTTCTTTTCGATTTCAACATTCAAAATACACACTACATGAACATGCACAAAATCACTGTTTAAACAAAACTGCTTTTTAACAAAAAATTAACTGGCCTAACGTTTGGAACTTTATTAAGTAATTTGTTTGAGAGAGAACTTGCTTAGGTTCGAAACGTTAGTCCAGCTAATGTTGTTGATTTGTATATTTCAGGTCCATCCAGTCAGTCTGCAGTTTGCAGCAGTTTAATATATTTTCACAAAACTCATTTTGGCTATTTTTTAGGGCTGTTCATTTTCGATTATTCGAAACAGGGTTTGACCGAATATTCGATACTCGCCAATTAAGTATTTCACGCGTCAGCGCATAACTGCAACAGTTACCGTCGACGAAAATGCCGCATTTGACACTGCTAAGCGCCGTTACTTTTAAATAGCATCAGGGTCGTATATCTGTACGTGCATATACATTTTTTTTCGAATATTCGAACCGGCGAAAAGGTATTCAAATATTCGGTTGACGATCGAATATTCGAATATTCGGTATATTCAGGACAGCCCTATAATTCTTGTGACTTGGGTGACAGATTGAGCTAAAACTTTCACAGGTTTGTTAATCACACAAAAACTCCCTTCAGCCCTACCAATGTTGTACCATACATTTAAAAGCTCGCATGTCTACACTTTCTTTGGGCCTAAGCGGTGTACACTTATAAATGCCTTGAACATCCAGTTTGTAAAGGCTTCTTAGCTTCGATGGAAAGGGTTACAAATTCCATCCGTCACCTATTGGACGAAATAATAGTTTCATGCAATCGCCAGTGAAAGAGGATGTTGACTGCTGAGAAGTCTGCGTCATTTTGTAGTTTTATGTAGATTGCGTATTGTAAAATGAAACAGATTATTATTATTCCTGCCATGAAATAACAAAGTGATTTTTGAGAGCAATTTTTTTATCAAGTTCCCTCTAGCGCATCATACCCCGCTGGTGCCATTTTGTGCGACACAAAAGGGGAGTTCGTGTTATGACGACTTGCTTTTAGACAAATGGCACCAGCGGGCTAGAGGTATTAAAAAATAGCTCTCAAAAGTCACTTTTTTGTTACTTCATGGCAGAAATAATTGGCCGTTTTACTTTACAAAACGCAATCTACATAAAACTACAAAATGACGCAGACTTCTCTCGGCAACCAACATCCTCTTTAAAGAGGAGTGTATGAAGGCCGCGGCATAGCGCAATTTTTAAAGAGCTATTTAACGAGCCTCATCAGATCGACTTAATTGTCCGATCTCTGTGTCCTTCACAGTTTCCATGGCTTTACTTACCACTAATCACAAAGCACTAATTGTAGCCAAAATCCAAATATAAATAAATAATTGTTTTTGTGGTACGCCTATGAAATAATGGAGAGATGCTTTGCTCAAAGCAGGAAGTTCGAGCGGCGAGTGATGAATATTTCACAACCATTAATGAGGCTAAGCTAGCTACGGACTCTGTCGCGTTATTAAGTCGGTTCTACGTGAATGCTCTTTCGGGGACTTGCCTGCGTGTCCTAAAATTATATGTAAATAATCAACGGCAGTATTGAGGCAAATGGATGACACACTGCGCCTGCGCAGAAATGACAGCAAATCGGATAAACAAACTTCCGCCACGTACAAAGTGATACTAAAATACCAGTAATATTTGTTTTGTTTACAAGCTTTTTGTCTCAAAATCACTGAGGAAAGAATCTTTGGTTTTTAGTGATCTGTTAATATTTTTGGGTTGTTAATTTGTTTGTTTTGGGTTTATTTTAAGAGTAGGCCTATTGAGTATATACAACCGATTTCGAATATTTTTATATTTACTCTGAAAAGGTTGCAAGTTATGGCTCCGTTGCAAACCATTTCTAACAGATAGAAAAAGCTGGTGTTTATAAAGGATGCGGTGGGTGAAGTTGTTGGGGCGTGGAGTAGAATGACCAAAAGATTTGACCAGGAACCACGTAATATGATTTTATATTTTTACCAGTCACGTGAGACATCTTTCAGTCCATGTTACCCATTAATATTATATTAAATTACTAGAGCGGTAGCTCCCCATCTTAGGCGCGGAGATACCTTAAATCCTTCCTGCGTGCAGACAATTATTGAATTCGTGTGCGTGTTTGTAGAACATAATGAAATTAGATGGAATGAATTTTGAAAGTCTACTCTAAATGCAACGCAGAAGTACAACATAAGCAAACAACTTAAGCGCGTCATGACGTTTATAAAACGACACGGCAAAAATCCCCTGCAGCGGATACGCGCACGCGTTTACGTTGTTTGCGCAAAGCAAAATGAAACGCTCATACTGATATGCGTTGTGGTTTTCGGCGTATTGGCTTCGATAACGCAACTTAAACGCAGAGAGGCAAATTGCCGTACAAAATTTCGAGTTTTCCATAGGTTTGTACACAAACATGGATCACTTTTGTACATAGTCAGCGCTCTAGTAATTGAATATAGCTCTATACCATAAATTCCCGCCTCTTTTGTAGCAATTAAAGGGACTGATTTCAACGTTTTGGTTTTGAGCCAAATCATGACGCCATCAATTGCGCAATAGCAATGTTTGTCTCTATAAAGCTTTGTGTACACAATCAAACTTTTCTACAATTCCTGGAGTATTTTCAATGTGTGAAACAGCTTGATTGGACTCCATACTACAGGTTTTTTTTCAAAACTTTATTTTTAAGGAATTATTTTAGAACTGTTGTTATACGGGTACTCTTTTGAGAATAGATTTCTTGCATAAACTTGGAGTGAGTTTCAAAGAACTGAAAACCTCTCACTTTTTCACTTGTAATATACAACATTTGCAAATAATATCAAGAAATACTACTGAATTATTATGAAATACCGTACTAGACTGTAAGTAAATAACAGTCTCAAGCATTCTGTGAAATCATGGCACCTGGTCAGTTTCAAGAAAAGTGGATTTTTGTATCAATTTCCAGCGATAGTCGGTCGACCATCATTGGAATTTTTTTTCAAATAGTGCCCCCAATTTACCAACTTTAGCTAGTCCACATTTTGTTTTGTCAATTGGTTACACATCCACGAACGGGGCAAAGCCAGCTAGTAGTTCGATTCCCCGACCTGATAATTCCCTGACGTCTATAAATTGCACCGTTTTGTCTGAAGTAGGGTCAGGGAACCAGAATACAAGAATTTTTTTTCCTAGCATAATGGACACAAAACTTTAAACAGTATTTTATAGCAAGGCTGACCTAACACCCACAACCTTCCATTTCTGAAAATTACAGCAGAAGTAAATGTATAACGGTACTACCTTTAAACGAAAACAAGCTTTTGGTTTATTTATTTTATTTTTTTCTATTTTTAAATCTTTAGACATAATGAAAAAATAACGAAAAACTAAGAAACCAACATACAAAAAGAAGACATATAATAAGGAAATAGATTGAGAAAATAGAATAAGATAAACAGGGGCCTGTCACGGAATGAACAAAAGTATAAAACTGTCATCAAGAGATGTGTTCATCCAAACCCCTGATTACAATTAAGGTAAAAAGTCAACAAATAACAGTAAAAATATATATTTGTTAAAAAGAATAATAATAAAAACATATATTTTTAATTAAAAGATTACTAGAAAGGACAACCCGACAGAACCCAACGAGTTCAGAACCCAACGAGATAAAAAAAAAGGTAAAAGAAAATACTATATATATTACAAATTTAAAATTACTAAAACTGTCCCACAATCGAGCTCTAAAAAGTTTAAAAGACTCCTCTACTAGACTGTTTCGTACCCCCCATCAAGTTCAGAAAAAATCTTGGGAAAGCGAACTGCCCCACTGTATTTGTATGCATCAGTGCGAGCTTCGTGTGATTCAGGGTTATTTGTGTAAAAATAAGTTGAACTATAGCTATGCAGTCAATGTTTTCTTTACAGGGCGGTATCGATACTCCACGATATCCGATTCATGGTCACTTTGGCGTTATTCACTCAAACGACCGGAGGATTTCCAATACACGTCGGTCTACGGCTGTAATTACGGGCTCGTGTGGCGGAACGTAAAGGACGAATGCTTTGAATATTTCATGTTGTCAGGCAATGGATTTCGTTTGAGTCTCATCAAGAGGTACGATAGGCGGCGTGAGAGAATTACCCAAACTCTGTGTGACTGTCATACTAAGCAAACAACAGCTAAATACCAGTCACAAGCAGCATGCATCACATTTAGTTTTGGCTGGTAACCAAGTTTCTTTTTATGCAGCTCTATGCAGCTCTATGCAGCTCTATGCAGCTCTATGCAGCTCTATGCAGCTCTATATGTGCTTAGTAGTGTCAAATGCCGCATTTTTGTTGATGTAACTTTTGCAGCTATGCGCTAACGCGTGAAATACTTGATTGGCGAGTATCGAATATTCGGTCAAACCCTGTTTCGAATAATCGAACACAAAATTATTCGAAAATGAACAGCCCTGTCAAACTTTCACAGGTTTGTTACCGGTATTTCGTGTGAATGCTCGCCATCCCTTGTGCGGGTATATAACGTGTGGCTCTCAGTTATCAAGATTATGTCCGAGTACATGGCGGCAAGTCCAAAGATTGTGGGAACGGCAACATGTGTTCGTGTCCAATCAATTAAGTCGTATATGCGAGAGTACTGGAATTTATTGCATACCGCACGATCGTCCGTTATTAATGTCAATTGCTGCACTGAATTATTCATTATTGCTGTAATGTGTTTGGTTTTTGTATATACAATATCCACACTTCTGACCCTGAAACTGAATAAGAATCGAAATGTTCAAGGCGAGTCAAAAATATACCAAAGTGAACCCCAGATATATCCCGTATTAATAAACTGATGCCACAAAATTAGTATCATAATGTACACTGTACAAAATTGCCCGTAAATATTCACGGTCGAAAGGTAGAACGTAGCTCGAATTGGCCGAACGCTTGTCGCATGCTTTCCGATTCCTTAACGAGTGACCCGAGCATCACGAACGTACATCGAACAGAGTTCGAACATAACGAACGCAGCTCGAACCCAGATGGAACCTACCTAGAACAGAACGAATCCATTCCAAACGTCCGCCGTTTCCTGATATAAAGCCATGGATTCGACGATGATTAAGCCTTCGGAAAGCAAATGCAAAGGAAACTGGCTATTCGAGAAGCGTCCGACCTATTCGGAGAGCGTTCGGAAAGGAATCGGAAAGCGGTCCATTTGAATTCGGTGTGATATTAAACCAAACGAGCCGTTCGGAAAGCATTCGAGGAGGATGCTAGGAGCATGCGGAAAGCATTTGCCTCCCCTCGTTATTCGGGCTATTCTGAACCAAGTACAAATATTTTATTCGAGAAACGTTCCGAGGCTCATTCTTTTTGGTGTGACAGCGGCATTTAGGTTGTAATATACTAATTTGGTACTGTGAACGCGCTCGTAAACACTGAATTTGTTATGTATGGGATATGTCTGGTCTTCAATTCTACATCTTTAATCCAGTGTACTTTATAAACTTGCCCTGTATTCCAGTTTTGCTCAGAATCAGTTGGGCCCCGAGTAATTTTAGGAGTGATGGTGGGATGCAGACTACTGAATTATTACGAAATACTTAACTGTAAAAGTCTCAAGCATCCTGTGAAATCCTGGCATCTGGTGTGCTGTTATTTTCAGAAAAAAATGAAATGTTTGTATTTTTAAATACTGCCCCCAATTTACCGACTTTAGTTAGTCCATATTTTGTTTGGTAATTGGGTACACATCCGTGAACGGGTGCTAGCCAGCTAGTCTAGTTCCCCCGACGTGATAATTCCCTGACGTCTATAAATTGCTCCGTTTTGTCTAAAGCAGGGTCCAGGAACCAGACTACAAGAACACCATTTTCTTCCTAACCCCCAAATCCATTCATTTCTGAAAATTACAGCAAAAGCAAATGTTGTTTATTTAACATTCAAAGAAGAAAAATGCACCAGACAATGGCGATGTTTAATGACCGACTGATTATATGATCCTAGAAATGAATGCGACCAAACAGCAACCATAACGAGGCTCGCAGGCCAATTTTTTCTTGGGCATGCACCAGACAGACCGTAACGAGGTTTGCATGCAAATGTATAGACTGGTGACGATACTTAAGAATCAGTGTCGCTGCAATGCCTTTCCTTCCCCCAGGGAACCAGACTAAAGATGGCCGAATAATGTAGCTGAGGATGTGTAGGCGGAGTACCGTCCACGCTAGTGAAGTAGTCGCCCATTAAATGAATTATACAGAGTCGTTAGCATCAGGCGAAGACACAACAGTGGCGGCACAGGAAAAGAGATAGATCCGCCGCGAAAAAGCTTCTGCAATAAATATAAATCATCCATCAATTATGTACTAATGTAAATGCCTCTTGGAAAAACAGTGGCGCATTTTTACATGCCTGGTACTGCTTCATCCTCATCCGTTCGTTGTGACTGTTTATAGCCTACAAAATTGCAGTATAGAGCGTCCAAAACCTCGAAATCTAAGGAGATTTGGCAATAATACGGTACTTCGGGCACACCGGATGGAAGTGTATAACGTGTACAGAGTCCCTTTATGAAATTATTTCGGGGTCTTTTTTTTTACTGGACTGAGCTCGAAAACTACTATGTTATGATGTGTTCTTGTGAAGGATAAAGGGCATTTTAATTTATAACATTTAAAAAAATAATTACTGCAAATTGATGGCCACAATAATAATAATAATGAAAAATTACCTAAAGTAAACTTCAGATCAGTCTTTCACTCAAATAGCTATATTGGGTAGAGACAGACTAAAGAGTCCGTCACTAGACAAGTCAGTGTTTGGTATACCAAGATGCTCACAAGGCCGTGTCCGAATTACTTGGCTGCGGCTTGAAATTACACACAAGTCTATGTGATTTGGCTGCAGCCATAGACATGTGTGTAATTTCAAGTATAAATTCGGACACGGCATAAGAAAGTGATCGTACAATCGAGATATGTGCGCGCTCTAAAGAGCCGGTCACACTGGCCACGATAACGACGACGATAACGACGACGATAACGACGACGATAACGACGACGATAACGAGAATGGTGAGAATATACGCCTTTAATAGACCTTATCGCAAAGGCACAAACATTGCTACCTTTTCCTTCGCACAATGCCCTTTGACCATTGTGACGTCTCAAACAGGCGGTATAAGCCAGTTCGGTATTTCAACTGCGCATGTGCACAATGACATTTTATCCCGAATGAACCGCGTGACCTAACGCGCGCGTGCGAACGCAAAAGGTCACACAACGCGCACATGCTAAATTCAATTAGAATGTGCGTTCGCGTAACATGGCGTGACATTACGTCAGCAATTGTATCCCGAATAACCTTTGCCCCTTGAGATACCGAACTGCCCGGTGCGATAAGGCATATTGATTGGTGGAATTGTCGCGCGTGCAATACGCGCGTTTCACCCACCAATAGAGAGCGTTTATTCGTTTCCATTTTGGTCATCGTTATCGTGTTGCGTATGCTGCTCGTTGCATAGCCTAAAATCGAAGAATTATCCACATACTGGTACACAAATGTTTTTTCCAACAAACGATGAACAAGGGCTTTCCCATTTCAACAGTCGCACCCCGAGCGGGAGTCACGAAATAAGGAAGTGAAAATTGTCAAATGTGAATCCCGAAAGTTGCCTTGAAAAAAGTTTCATCGCGTCGCGGGCATGCAAGTCTGTTTGCACAATTAGTGCGAATTCGCATCTGCCTGTGATAAATGCACGCCCGTATCCTACCTCACCGTGAATAAATGGTCCCTCCGAGTGCCAGGCGCGCGTGATGAATGGTTTTATGACTGCTGTGTGTGGACAGGGGTTTATCATTAACCAGGGATAGCTAACAAAAAAGTTGAGATCTTCAAACTATATAATGACATGAAACTGTACCCCCATACGCAGGCTCCATATCGCATAGTAATATAAAAGTTGCCGGTACTTCTGTTTTACGTTACAACCAACGTCAAGTATCGTATGAGTGTCATCGTGCAGCAAAGTGCCACCCCATGAATTTTGTAGAACCGAAGCGTTCAATGGTGGAATATTGACTACCTTTTCATTCTCGGAGACATTCAATACTGCTGTATGCGAATAAAGATCGCGGTAGCTATGAGTATGGGAGATACCTGCTGGCTAGTCACATTGACACCCTCGGGTTTGTATTTCAGTATATAGCACCTAGCTGTTGCCAACTCGTATTAGCAAGTCTGAACGGCGTTCTCCAACTTTAGACTTGTGTGTGATTTCAACCCGTATAGCCAAGTAATTCGGACGCGGCCTTTAATAACTCATGATGTAGAAAAATCACAATTGGATACAAGACGGCCTCTCTTTAAATGGTTGGACAGTACTCAGCCATCTAGTTTTTGTGCACGGCACGTACACAGACAATCTTTATAGACATTTCAACGAACAGTGTGGTTATCGCAATGCACGTATACGGAGTAATGCCGGCAACAAATTTGGAACGCGTCTCCAGTTTGAATCCAACTCAACTCTTCTTGTGAGCGTCCTCTGACGTTTTCCTGCATGGCAGTTGAGTGATAAGTTCATTGAACACTGGACACCTGCTTGCGTACCTAAAACATTGATGAACACACTCTGAATGTGAGAACAGGAAACGAAAGAAAGGAGTCTCTCATATGGTGACATTTCGAAGCAGAAAGCAATACGCAAAATCGATCTATGATAAATTGTCGTCCAGCCACACTAAAAGCACTGCTGTGATGTTTTTGGTCAAATTCAGGGCCAAAAGGCATACTCCACCTTGAGTCCGAGTAACGTGGACTCATAAACCGTTTTTTTGTGTGTTTTTTACATCTGGCCCAATTATACGGAGCCGCGAAGCACAAAAAATTGCTTATAGCATGAAAAGTCTTCCTTGGTAAAAACGAGATTACCAACCAAATTCCCTTGTGATGTATATTGCCTATAGTGACCGATATTCGGCTGTTGTTTGCCTGGTTATGAAAATCACCTGGAGTTTTGGTTTTGCTTTGTTTTTACTAACTTCAAGAGTTTTTGCTGCTCGGTAAATTTTTGTGCTCATAAAATTGACCCTAGATGTTTATAGGTATATACATACAGCATTTGCAAACATCAACAAATTAACTACTGATTTTTTTTGATGAAAAACATTTGACTGCATTATGTAAGTAAATAATAGTCTCAAGCATCCTGTGAAATCATGGCACCCGTCATTTTCAAGAAAAGTTGATTTTTTTGTATCAATTTCCAGCGATGGTCGGCCGACCATAATTATTTGGAAATAATGTCTATAAACTGCTCCGTTTAAAGTTTTGTGTGCATGCTGGGAAAACAAAGAGAACAACATGTTGTTCTTGTAGTCTGGTTCCCTGACCTACTTCAGACAAAACGGAGCTATTTATAGACGTCAGGGAATTAGCAGGTGGGGAAACTAGACCATTTCTAACAATTTTCGGCTGACCATCGCTGGAAATTAATACAAAAATCCACTTTTCTTGAAAATGACAGCACACCAGGTGCCATGATTTCACAGGATGCTTGAGACTATTATTTACTTAGTCATTTCAGGCAGTAAGGCATTTCATAATAATTCCGTAATTGGTTTTTTTATGTTTGCAAATGTTGTATATTACCTTTTAAAAGGCCGGGTTTTGTGACTCGTGAGTCCAAGTTACTCGGACTACTGCAGGCTCAAGTGTCATCTGCACCGATGGTCAGCAGTCAAATTGTTGTCAAGTCTGTCATGAGCTAAAGGACAACTTCGAGGAGTTGAAATCTTTCGCGCGAGTTAGCATCACGGACCATGAATCCCGCCAAGAGGATCATTGGACGGCAGCAGGGAAGACCACAGTGCCCCAAACGGCATCCCCTATACGGGGCGTGGTTGTCACAGCACGGGCTGCAAGGATTGTCATCAGAGGGGGTTTCCGATCAGCCGAGATCCTTCCCCACGCAGGGCCAGAGTTTTGTGGTACGATGTTTTTGTTGTTTTTTAAGCGGATTAGGTCAGTGTTTTAGACCTGTAATGATAGTTTTAGACACAGTACTTGTATACTATATAGTTTTCAGAAATTTGTGTTGAAAAATAAAATAGAATAAAAATATATATTGATAGTCC